>CM065484.1:40309571-40714254 GCA_032873175.1 Leptopilina drosophilae
ATTTTTTATTACTTTTACTGAATACAGTTTTTAAACGAAGTTCAAACCATTTAACCATTTCATAGAAATAATAATTAAATTAATTAAAAAAATTTTTTTTAAATGAAAAAAATTTTTCATTTAATTAATCATTTTTTTCATTTTTAACCATTTCGTAGATGTGAGCCATCTTCTTTTTAAAGTCTGTGCGGTAATAGAAATTTTCTCAAAATTTGAAAATGCATTTTGAATTTTATGAAAAGTTTCATAAAAAAATTACGTGATACGTGTTTTTTTTTGCTATTATTTGCTGTATTTTCGGTTTATGAACCTGGATAAAAATAACAATAACACTCTGTAATTTTTATCATTTTTCTTAGAAATAATTTTTTAATACTCAAATGAATTTTATGTATATTATTATTTACGTAATTACACAACTAAATAATCAGGGCATTTTTAAATTAAAATACATTAATATAAACTATTATTATTAATAAAAAAAATAATAAAAAATAATAAGAAAAGTTTAATTTGCATACCTATGGGGTTGTCCTGCATATTCCTGTGATTGAACGTTTAGATAAACCCTTGCTATTTTTTCGAAAAAGTTCAACATTATAAGTGGTTCGAGGTTGAAGATTTGGATATCGAATTCTCAATTCAGATTGGTTCGGAGTAATAATTAGGGAATCCGGTTGGTTTTCTTTTGCATTCTTTAAAAGCGCTTGATATTTCATGAGATTTTTTGGTTTTTGAAAATTAAATACTACAGTGCACGTATTATTCGTAGCATCTTCCTGTTTCAACTCACCGATTGGTGGATCAGGAAAATCTATAAAAACATAAAACATAAAAAAAACGAAAAATAAAAAACATTTAAAGAACATTAAACATAAAGTTTAATTATAGAAAATCATCTTTCTTCCATATATAACTCTTCCGAGTGTGACACATATTAAAAATTTATTAGTTAAAGAATTTTGTAACGTTCGAGATCCTTTATTGAAAATAGGAACCTTCATTTAAAAATTTAGAAATGTTTGTTATGTGTTAGATTTTTTCCTAGTTATTAAAAATGTAAACTTATTTCAAACGTAATTCGTACCTTTTGAATAATTAACATTAAATTCTGCTGCTTTTAAAGGAGCAGAACATTTCGTTTCGATACAAGCTTTAATTTCAATGTAGTATCTAGATCCCTCTTTATCATTAATATGATAAAAACTTTGCCAAATTGTATTTGTTATATTTTCAATATTTTTATTTTCAGCATCATTGACTTTTACAAGGTAAACTGGATACGTTACAGATGAGTCGTTTTGAAATTCATATTTAAGTATAACAAAAATATCGCCATCGTTTTGAAAAATGTCAAACATATTCGGAGATGGTTCCTGAGGTGTAGTTACCTTATAAAATATTTCACAATTTATATTATTTAAAATAAGGATATTATACAATTTACAATTTAACTTCTGCAATTAAAAATAAAATGAACAATAATAAAAGAAAGCGATTATTTAAAATATCATCAGATCAATAAGGGAGCGTTCAGACCTCCGCATGCAGGTTGCCATGGTAGCGTTCAAGAGTGAGAGAGATAGGAATTCTATCTCTCTCACTCTTGAACGCTACCATGGCAACCTGCATGCATAAGTTTTGCATGAGATCGTGTGACTGTACCCTAATGCGACGCGATCTGAAGAAAGGGACCTTAGAAGCAAATCACTTTAAGGTTATGTTAGCTTTACTTTTTTCTTGTTTGAAAGTTTTATTTTTACTTATTGCAAATTAAAATCAGTGTTTATTAAATATTTCAGTTTTAATGAACACTTAGACATTAATTATTCACATTGTCAGTTTATCCTTTCTTGATAACTTCATTTAAAAAATTGCGAACCTATAATTTTTTGCTTCTAAGGTCCCTTTCTTCAGATCGCGTCACGTATAAAAGATAAAAAATTCCAACCTTAGTAGTAGTTGTTGTTAAAATAGCATTATTTCCCTCGTCGGGCTACAAAAACAGTTATTATAACTCAGTAATATAAAATTTTATACTCTAAAAGAATTAACAATCTACCTGGAATTTTTTCCATAAGAGAAAACCAGACGGAAACCCTATTAAGAGCAACAGTGCCAATCTATAAAAACATTTCACCTAATTAAGCGAATTCAATTTAAAAATATTCAGCAACTTTGTTTGAAAATACAGTTAATACATACAGAAAAAGTATGATTTCCATTTTTCAATTTTTTTTAACAAAAGAAAAGAATATTTAAAAATCCCTTAATTTTTCATCCACTTATTGCAAAATGCCACGTATTGAGGAAGGAATGCATATTTTTTGAAATGTTTCACTACGTGGCAAAGTTTTGAATTCATCACGAATATATTATTTTTCATTAAATTACGAAAATTTATGTTCGGTTAACCATTAAGAAAGCAACACATGTCTCGAGTGATTTTGAAAACCGATTTTATCTTAACATTAAAATGGCATAAAAAAATTTCTACGCTCCGTTTTTATTTTTATTTTATTAACTATTTGTAAAATATTAAATGTGAAAGAAGCTATCAATTTTACAAATAATTAAATATCTTAAATAAATCTCTCACATTTAATATTTAACTAACGAATCATTAATTTTCTATAAATTATCGTTATAAATTACTTTCTATAAATTATTTGTAAAATAGTTCACCAAAAATTGAATTAGGGGGCATGTTCAAAATTGTTTGCCCATTTCATTAGAAAAAATCATTCTAGTTTGAAGTAGGTTAATATTTTTTAAATACCTATTCATTTTTAAGTATTTCGTTTTTTATTAATAATAATAATAATAATAATAATAATAGGGCTGCAAAATTACATTTTTGGAGTTTCCTGCCTTTTCTTGACTAATTTTTTATTTTCCCAGATTAACAAATTTAAAAATTATTTAATATTCCGCATTAATAATTAAAAATGTAATAATGCTTTTTAAGTAAAATTAATTTGACCTATCTGAATTGCGAAAATTTCAATTTTTCATTTTTTTTCTCACTTCTAATTTCAAAAAAACTTCATTAACTATTTTTTCAAGTTAGATTTAAATCTGTTCAAAAATTCAATTATTTTCAATACAATTGTCATAAAATTTCACGAAAGAAATAATTGTTTTCAATTTTTAAGAAAGAGTTAAATTTTCCAGCAAAAGTTTTAATAAATGTTCACAGTACGATTATTAATTATAATTATTAAAAACATCGACATAATCAATAATTTTCCAGAAATTTTAATATAATTTAAGTATTAAATTTTTAATTTCAATTATTAAATTTTTAATTTCAATTATTACCAAAACCCGATTATTTTAGAAATTTAAAATAAATTGTTGTTGAAATTCAATTATTTTGAAAATTATCAATTAAAATTATTAATGAAACTGCATTAAAAAAAAAATTAAAACAAACTCTTCGAAGAATTTAATTAGAATTATCAACAATTTTAATAAAATTCTTCGCATGCATTAAATTATAATTTAAAATAATTATTTTTATAAATAATAAAATTCTTCGAAGGAATTGAATTATTCTCAAATTTTTTGATAAAATTCTTTGCAAGCATTCAATGATGTTGAATACATTAATTTTAAAATTGAAAATATTTAGAAAGATAAAATTTTTTAAATGTTAGGAAATTAATGAAAAGTGGAGGGAGATTTTTCTTTTCAAAATAATGATCTTCATGAGAAAAAAGAGTCTATTTTTTTATATAAAATTAAAAACATTTATTTATTCAATTCGTGAAATATTACGTTTACATGTAATAAAAGTTTTAAAATGACATTCAATAACTGGATGAATTTTATGAATGAAATGAATTTTATTCAACTGGCGAAAAACTTGCATTAAATGAAAAGTAACGAATTTGTTATTTTCTAACTTTAGAAGTTCTTTTCTTCTTATGCGCTAAAGCCTCAGTTTTATCTTCTTTATCTGAAAAATTGGCAATATCGCGGGATATTTTACTTATAACTTCGTTTTTCTTATCTAAATCATTGGAAACTTGTTCAAGTTTTCTTTCTAAATTCTTTTTCTCCTCGATTGTTGAATTTAACTTCTCCTGCAGTTCACTATTTTCGTTTACAAGTTTAGAAAAGTGGTTTTTTTCAGTGACGCATTTCTTATGATCGTTATTTTCCAATTCGACTGTAATTGATTCATTGACTCCTCTTACTTTTTCTTCTTCTTCTTCTTTTCTTTCTTTCGGTTTAAGAATTAAAAAAAAGTCATCATTTTTAATCAAAGCTAACATACCGAACGGTGTATTTAATTGTCCCTCATAAAATTGAAAATAATTTGGAAATAATTCTCTGTGGAAATGTTGTGCTTTGTAGAAATTTAATTTCGAATCGAAACGAAATATAACGGGACAATTGAAAGTCTCCCATCTATTTAATACATTGGCAACATTTTCTATTTTGAAGTAAAAAAGAACACTGGTCACTTGTTGATTGTTTAAATATTCTTTTATTAGGAAATGATTTTTCAGGGACAATGTTTTTCCTAAAGATTGACATTCATTGCAAAGTTGGCACCTTTCAAAATACACACCTTCCTCTATGAGAGTGCTATTGTCATTTGCCTTATCGTCTTTAACAATGATGATTTCTAATTTTTTTATCTGCGGATTGAGATGCAGGAAAAATTCCCAATAATTTTTGTTTATAATTGCATGTTCATGTGAAAGGGCATCGATGTGAACGATCAATTCTTTTGGAATTGGGTCGTCTAGTTTTTGTAGAGCACAATTAATTTTCGAAGCTACGTCCATAAAGTTAATGAGTTCCATTTTTAGTAATATCGATTTTAAACATACCTTCTTCATGTTATCAACTTCATATGTGAGTGTAAGTCTATCGATAAATTCATTTACTTTTTCTTCTGTAATACACGGAAAAGTGGGAGACAGAAATTTCAAGTCAATATTTAATTCCTCGGCTGCATTCAAAATGTTTAAATATTGATTCATTACTTTACAATTCATGCTGTGTAGTTCACTTTGAGGATGTTCTTCACAAAAACTTGCCACTGGACAATCGGGACAATTTGTTAGATTTTCTTGTTCTATTTTATAACAAACGAAACACAATCGTGGACGTTGAAACATCACATATTCCAATGGACTTATTCTTCTTCCTAATTTCTTTAATATTTCTGCGTAGAGTTCATGTTCTTTTGTTGTCCAATCGGATCCACGTAAATTTACAAGTTCTTCATAAATGTGTGACAATTTCTTTTTTATCAAAAATTCTTTAATAACATTGCAAAAGTGTTCATGAATTGGCAAATGGTTTAATCTATGATCCTCGGAACAATAGGAAATCATGTTGCATTCACATCTTTTTAAATTGTCCCTCGATTTACAATTATAGCATTCATTTGGTAGAAATCTCTTCATTTTTAAAGAATTCATAATTTAGAATTAATTTTTCTTTCTCCACTTCAAACGATATTTGCGGAAACCTGCAAATAAAAATGTTTCTCATAATTTATTGTTCTAGAGAAAAATTTTTAGTAAACATTGTTATTTTCAATATATTTAAAAAATATTCAACAATTTTCTAAACATTTAAAGATATAATGAATTTAACAATTTTTCCGAATCATCTTTTGGCGAGAAAATAATATTTTTTGTAGGATATAAAAACTTGTAAAGTTAAATATCACTAGAAAGAAGGCTTTTTTATTTAAAAATGGATATTTATTTTTAAAAAAATTTTTTAAAAACATTTGCAATTTCACGAATTTTTCAAGAATATCAGAAAGTCACTAAAACTAATTTTTTACAGATCATTAAAATTGTGATTTTTTTACTACCTCTTCCTCCATTCATCGATAACTGTCAACTTGGTATACGTTACGACCTCTTTGGAAATTTATTTTTAAAGGAATAAGGTGCGTATCGAATTTGTCACTGTTTCCAACAATTGAGTCGTGAGGAAAAATAAAAACCTCTCTCATTGTCATTAAAAGACGTATTCATTTCTTCAAACAATTAAATTCTCACAGAATCATTCTCAAAAAAATTATTAAAAATAAAAAAAAAAGAATAATATAAGAATAACTCATTTAAAAAATAATTTTTCTTTAAATTTTATATAGTAGGTTAAAATATTTGCATTGAAAGATTGAAAATTATTTTTTACAAATAAGTAATAGTGAATAAATAAATTAATTAATTTCATTAACCAGGTTGAAAATTGTAAATTTTTAAAACAAGAATTTCTCAATAAAATTAAGAGCAATTTTGAAGAATAAAAAGATAAATGAAAATTTAATTTAATTTAATTTTGTTTTAATTAGTCTATATATCTTAGACTTATTCAATTTTCGCAAAAAAAATTTTCAGTTTTCTTAAAAATTGTAAAATAAGTCTTACAGGGTGTCTACTATTTTCGTTCAACAAAATTCCCGGTTTTTCCGGTTATGAGCAAATTTTTTCCCGGTTTTTTGTCTCATAAAATTTAAATTTAAATTTGTCTTCGAACATAAATAAATAATAATTTTAATTGAAAATTTGGAAAATAATTTCAATTTATTAACAATAATCTTGTCTTTTTATAATTATAATTGGAAATTTTCTTTTTCAAGTTTATTACAATTCTATTGATAATAATTGAATTTCTGCAAAGAATTTTACTATTTACAAAAATAATTGAATTCCTTCCAAAGAATTATAATTATAATTAATTATTTACTTAATAAGTAATAAACATTAAATTTGCTTAAGAAATGATAAATATCATTTATTTGAAAATTCAGAAATTTGAAATTATAAAAATTCAAGAGAAGTTCAATAATTATGACTATTGAATAATAATAGAATGATATAACTTTTAGAAGCAACAAATTGATTTAAAACTTTAAGAGGGACTTTATATTTTCAAAATAAAATTATAATTACGACAACTAACATTATTTTCGAAAAATTTAAATTAAAATTCTTTTAAAGAATTAAATTATTTTAAAAAAATGTAAAGAAATTTCAATTATTTCAAAAATTTTCAATTATTTGTTTAGAAAAATTAAATTATCTTGAAACAATGGAATTGAAAAATTTCAACAATTTTATTTTTCAGAATTTAAAAAAAAATTTGCGTGAATTCAATTTTAATAAAAAATTTGAAGTGCATATCGTTTTTTTTTAAATTAACTGATAAAAACTTTAATTATTAATCTTCGCACTAAGAAACGTGAATTCATTAAAATGTGACTATAAAATCCAATTGTTAATTATTAAATTAAAATACTTTGAAAATTTTATTTGTTAAAAAGTTTCTAAAGAAATACTTTAACAAATTTAATTACATAATTTCAGTCGAATTTCACAATATTTCTATTAACTCCATAATTTTTAAAAATTTATTTACATAATCTGTTTGAATTAGTGCCTGACTTTTACTATCAAATTAATTTTTTTTAACTAATTCAAAGTTAAAGAAGAGTATAAATATCCATAAAAATTGAAATAAAAATTAATCTTTTTAAAAACAAATTAAAATAATAGAACTTTTTTTAATTTTGGTGAAAAAATTCCCGGTTTTGTATAAAAATCCCGGTTTTTCCTGGTTTAATTAAATTTCCGGTTATTTCCTGGTTTTCCTGGATTTCCCGGTTAGAGACATGTAGCAATTATTCAAATAACTTTTGATACTATAATTATAACTTTATTATTTGTAAACTTATCAAAAGTAAATATAAATAAATGCTTAGTTAAAATTATTGAAATTAATAATAAGATAATAAATTTTTTGTTTGAGTAGTGAGTAAAAATAGCGAATTTTTAAGACTAAAACGTAAAAATATAAAAAATGTAAATTTATATGTTTATGTTTTTGTAACCGTGTCTATTCTGCTTTCATTTAAACGAGAGAAATTTGAAGTCAAAAACTAAGTGAAGTTTACTAATATTTTACTTACAAGGATCATATTTACTTTTCTTCTTCTTCTTATCTTTTGCAAGTACAACAATAATTTTGTATAGGAAGGCTTCGATTAATCACATCAATTCTTTTTGCATAAACAACTTATTGCATTGATGCCAATAATTAATCAATCACTTTAATCACATAAAAGTATGTACACGACTTTTTTTTCTAATATGCTTAACTAATATGCTTCACTGTAGAAATAACTCTTGTACAAATGCAATGCTTGCACTGTGAGCTGTATACCTTGTATATGGAGTTAAAACCACAATAGTCTTTCATTGGTTGGAACAGGTTTTGTGGTGAGGATGAATGACGTATGAATTGTTCCCAAAAGACATTTGAGTGTAGAATGGATTTCGTAGAAAAGTCATTAAATCGAAAAAGCGTAGCGCTGAAAATAAGTTATTAACCCTCTCGTGCCCCACCTACAAAAAGCTCAATATATTAAAAAGATAAGGGAAAAGAACAAGCGAGAGGCAACGGACAATTTAAAATATCTTCTACTCTCTCTTATTCCCTACACTGCTAATTCGAGTTAGCGTCTATGGTTTGCATTTTCAAAATTTGTTCGCCATATTGGATCCACCATTTTGAAATTTCAAAAACTAACATTAACACCGTAGTGTCAGCATCCCTATAAACACCTCTCAGAACATATTTGATTTTTTAACATTTCCTTCTCACTTTCAGGGGGCGTTAAAAAAGAGTTAAAACAAAAAACAGATTTCACACTCGACAATTAATTTTAGAAAAATAGCAAAAAGTAGTTTTTAGATTAAAAAAAGTAGTAAAAAAGTAGCTACAAAAAAATTAAAAACCACGACCAAAAACTTTGGAAAGAAGATAAATTTAATTAATTAATTTAATTTAATATAATTTTTTTTAATAATAAATAATTGACGAAAATTCCATTCCATATTTTATTTTCCATTTTTCTGACTTTTTCTTAATTTTTACAAAAAATATTTACCTCTTTCTTATTCTAATGCAAATAAATTAAATTCCTGTAACGAATTTTATTATTCATGAAAGAATTTCAATATTTACAAAAATCATTTAATTCTTGCAAAGTACAAAAAATTTTTTTTAAATAATTCATTCCTTTCGACTAATTTTATTCAAATTCTTATTTCAATCATTAAATTCCTGAGAATTCGTTATTGCTCATGAAAAAAAATTGAATTCATACGATGATTTTTATAACAAAATTTTTAAATAATTCAATTCTGTGTTTGCAAATTTTTTAAAATTATTGAAAATCGTTGAATTTAGAAAATTTTTTTAAAATAACTCAATTTAACAAAGAATTCTATTAAAATATTTCACAATAATTGTGAATCTTTGTGGTATTTTAGTAAAATTTAATAAAAATATTCAATTCCCAAAAAGCTTTTAATTATTTAGAAAAAATAATTAAATTCTTGCGAAAAGTTTTATTAGAATTTTTCAAAATAATTAAATTAACAAGAAGAAATATAATACTATTAAAAATAATTGAATTCTTGTAATGAATATTGTTATTTTTTTAAAATAATTGAATTTTGCAAAAAATTTTACTAAAGTGACTCAAAATAATTGAATTTTCGAATATAATTTTGTTATTTATGTTTAATATATGAATTCTTTCGAAGAATTATTAATTCAGAAATAATTGGATTTTTGAGAAGAATTTTATTCATATCAAAAAGAATAATAATTTAATTATTTCATAAAAATTTAATTGAAATATTTTAAAATAATGGAATTTTGAAAATAATTAAATTTAAATTAATTAAACTCTAAATTAACTATAAAAATTCTATATTTTAAACAATTCAATTCTTGTGAAATTTTTTTTTTCCGGTAAATAATTAAATGTTCGTGTAGAATATTAACAAAAAATTTTTTTTTAATAATTGAATTCTATTGGAAAATTTGATTTAAATAGTAGAATATTAAAAATCATTGAATTAATAATGATTTTTTAATAAAATTGAAATTTTACCATGAATTTTATAGATATTTTTTATAATATTTGAACTCTTAAGAAGAATTTTAGTAATTATGAAAATAATTGAATTATTTTGAAAAATTTTATTAAAATACTTAAAAAAGAATTTAATTTCTGTGAAAATTTTTTGTTATTTTTGAAAATAATTGAATTTTTCATAAGAATTTTATAAACATTATTTTCGAGAATTAATTTTTTCGAAATATAATATATATAAATTATGAAAAATTTATTTTAAATAATAAATTTTCTTGAAATTTTTTTGAAAATACTATTTTAAATTATATAAATTCTTGTGAAATTTTTATTATTTATAAAAATAATTGAATTTTGGATGAATTTTATCAATTTTTTGTTAAATAATTGAATTTTGAAGTCGAACTTTGATGAAAATAATTGAATATTGAATATTTTTTGGAAATAATTGAATCGTTTCAAAGAATTTGATTATAATTTTTGAAAACAGTTTTTTTTCTAGTATTAGCGAATTTAAAGTATAGTAAAAATACTAAAGGAAACAGAAATAGTATCTTTTAGTGGCCAAAATATAAAAATAGTAGCCAAATAATTGTGTAACTTAAAGAAAGTAGTAAATAGTAGATTTTAGTAGATAAGTGCGAAGCCTGAAAAAAAATCGAAAAGTCATTAGATCAAAAAGATATTTAAGTTTGTAGCAACATTCAAAATTAAATTTTTAATTGATTTTAATTTTTTGCAAAAGTTTTTAAACAACTCGAAATACTAATTCAAGAAGTGAAAACTTCAAACTCAAAACATAATAATTAATTAATTATTGTAAAATTATTCGAAAACATTAGTAACTTCATTCTTGAATAAATATTTAATCCTTTTTTATTTTTCCATTAGAATAAAGATTTTCAAAACTTTCAAATTCTAAATTCTTCAAATTCTTCTGAACCTTCGTCAAAATTATTTTCAACATTTCAATTTAATTATTATAATTCTTCTAGACTTCTTTTTACAAAAACTTGCCACTGGACAATTGGGACAATTTGTCAGATCTTCTTGTCTTGTTGGACGACAAGCGAAACACACACGCGGATATTTTAGCATTGCATTTTCTAATAGACTCATTGGTCTTCCTAATCTCTTTGTTATTTCAATGCTGATTTCATTTTTTTTTGCTTTCCAAGCGGGTCCATTGAAAATTTGAAGCTCTTCGTGAATGTGCGACAATCTCTTATTTTCCAATAAACCCTTAATTACTTTGCAAAAAGTGTTGTGACCTGGAAAATGTTCTAATCGATGATCCTCAGAGCAAAAAGCAATCAGGTTGCATTCACATCTTGTTAACTTGCTTCTGGATTTACAAACATAACACTCATTTGGCAAAAATCTTTCCATCTTTGCGGAATTCATAGTTTAAGAATTTTTAATGTTCTCCACGCGATTTCTGAACAAATGAAATTTGCCGAAAACCTGAAATAATATTATTCTTTCTTTATTTTTTAGGGAAAAGGGACGTATTACAGAAAATTAATAAAGTTATTTTGAAAAAAAAGACTCTTTTTCCCTATACAAAAAATGTAGATTTGTGTCACGCTCCGAGGAAAGGTACACTGTAAAAAACTTTTCTGTAGATTTACAGTTTTATTTAGAAATTTTATAGAAAATTGTAAAATAACGTCTTTAAAAGTAGTGAATTTAAAATTCCGTCTGTAAAATTAATACTTTTAATGTGTCAATTTTACAATTTTTTGTAAATTTACTACACTGAAAGTAGGTAATAAAAAGAAAAAAATATTACCTACTTTCAACGTAGTAAATTTACAGAAAATTGTAAAATTGACAGATTAAAAGTATTAATTGTACAGACGGAATTTTAAATTCACTACTTTTAAAGACGTTATTTTACAATTTTCTATAAAATTTCTAAATAAAACTGTAAATCTACAGAAAATTTTTTTTACAGTGTAACTAAGAAGCAAAAAATTTGAGGTTATGTTTTTAATCTTTCAAGTAAAAATGCAGAAAGAAAATCAATTATTAATTTAAATTTATTTATCTTTTCTTCGTTACATCCAAAATATTCAATAAAAATTGGTTTCAAATTCAAATAATTAAAAATAAACTTTTAATCAAGAGAAATCTAACACGAGCCTAACCTATAATTCGTTTGCTTCTTAGATAAATTAAATAAGAGTGATATTTTTTTCACTAAAAAATAAGAGAAAATAGTTATTGCGACTTTATGAGAGGCAAAGCATATCGACGCCAACTACAGGGACCTAAAAATCTTCATTCAATTTTCAATCTAAAATTTAGAGAAATAACTAAACTGAACAAAATTGGTTGTATTATTTTTTATAGGTATGTTATTCTCTTAATTTTAATTTTTATTATTTTATTTATTATTTTAATTTATTATATTCTTTATTATAATTTCGATCTTCATTTACTTTATTTTAGTTATGACTCCAATCTCTATGATTTCTCTGACGTTGGATGGGTGTTTTTGTTTTTATTTTTGCTGACGAATGTTTATTTATTAATTTTTTTGGTAAGATCTTATTATAAATCTTTATTATTTATGAATGAATGTTGTATTAATTATATTATTTTTATATTTTGTTGTACATTGTTTATATTTTTGTATATTATTTTATATTTTTTGTAAAATTATTTTATATATATATATATATATATATATATATATATATATATATATATATATATTTATTTATTTATTTATAGACTCCCTGAAGAGGAAATCATTTAGATTTCGAAACGTTGGAGTAAACTAATTTTTAAAAACTATTTGTCCGAATGTTTTCGTTTTATTCTCCTTCACAATAAAATGTTTATGAATTTTCGATTGACACTCCGTGGAATTTTCAAGAATAGGGAGTACAAATCTGAATGATGAGTATACGCGGTTACGAGAACACATAACATAAGATAGAAAATGACTCTTACTTGTATTTCTGTATCGGATGTCCTCTGTTACCGAAATTCGAAAGAAAAAAGTAAAGAAAGTTTATTAATATTTTACTTACAAGGCTCACACCTTTAATAATATTAAATAACATTTGATAAAAATCAGCGACAATGGACAAACTGACAATATTTTGAAAACATCAACAAACATAGAAAAAATAGATGATTTAGAAGTGCAACCACATTTCTACACGTAATGTTATAATACATCGGGTCTAAGGACCCCTCTAAAATAAAGGTGCTTTTTATAGGAATCCTGAAATACTGCGATACGCACTCTGGTGACAGAAAATTTAACTAATACAACGGAGTCGATTTTGACATTTTACACGAAATAATTTCTAAATTCGCAAGTTTTATATTTAAAAACTCCTAAAATATAGCATGATAATTAATAATTAAATTAATTTGTGAAAAAAGAAAACACTACGAACCAGTCACATTCAGTGCAATAAATAATATTGCCTAATATTTTTAGATATTCATAAGCAAAGTGTGAAAGCAATAATTTCACTCTATTTTGTCACAATAAATATTTTATTAAAACATGTTTAATTAATTGTATTCTCAGTTAATCAAGATTTTAAATTAAAAGTAGTTTATAATTATTAGATTTTCTGTACAGTGTGTCTCCCCTACAACATATTATTTATTTAATATTTTCAGATTGGCAAACAAGAGAAACAACATAACCTTAAAACAATTCTTTAATTCGATTATTCCTTACTTTTCTTGAAACGGAAACTGTATTTCCACTTCAAATTTTAATTAAATATTTAAAATAGATATTTTTTAACTTTATATTCAAGTGAATAATGTTTTTCGATATGAAAACAATTCTTTTATTGTTTTCATTGCACTTACTTACGTGATTTATTTTACTGAATATTTTAAATATTTGGAGCGTATTGCATTTTATAATTTTTTAAAACATGCGAATAAACAAACTGAAACAATTTTTAACCCCTTCAATTTACTTTACTGCACTTTTTATATAAAAAATAATTAAAAACAAGTCTGAAACATGTGTGTTTGTTAAAAAAAATTTTAGAAATACGTAATAAAAAAAATGATTTATTGAATAATTATAAATGTTTCTTGAAACTGAAATCTCGTGAAGAATTTTATCAACAAATTTTTAAATAATTGAATTCTTTTAACGAAAAATATAATAAATACAATAAAAATAACATTATATAAGAATAATTGAACTTCCGGATCGAAAAACTCGATTTAACGGTTGGAAGGCTTAAATTATTTAAATTATTCAGATTTAAAAAAGTACTTTTAAGAAAAAAGAGTTACGTATTTTGATTTTCTATATAAAAATATGTATTTAAAAATTTTTTTATTTTATTTTTTATTATTTATTATTGATGAAAATAATTGAATTTTGTAAAATAATTTAATTCTTTTTTGGAAAATTTCAATACCTAAAATTAAGTAAATATTTAAAATCATTAAATATATTGAGGAACATTTTTTTATAAAGTATAATTAAAATTTTTCCAAGAAATTTATCAAAATTGTTAAAAATAATTGAATTTCTGCTAAGAATTAGGCTTAAATTATGCCACTAATTCGGTTTTTTTAAAAATTAATGTGAAGGCAAACAATTTATTCCTATCAACTTCTTTTGCAATTTTCTTTAGATTACAAGATTTCTCCCGTTAATAAGAACATTTTTGTTCGTCCAAATTTAAATAAATAAATAGTTTCATAGTTAAATTTAAATACAAAAAAAAGTTTGTCAACTTAATTCGAATTTCGCAGTAATTATTATAGCAATAAACTAATTATTATT
The DNA here is from genome assembly GCA_032873175.1 of Leptopilina drosophilae. Lineage (NCBI taxonomy): Eukaryota > Metazoa > Arthropoda > Insecta > Hymenoptera > Figitidae > Leptopilina > Leptopilina drosophilae. The sequence continues at coordinate 40,324,283 of CM065484.1, forward strand.
AAAAGTAAAATCTATAGTTAATTGATAGTTCAGAGAGATTTTTCTTCATACAAATGATTTTCATAGAAAAATTGTTTATTTTTTGGTAAAAAATTTATAATATTCGTATATGAATAAAATTTACAATAATTATATACTTTCTCAGTATAGAAATAAAATTTGTAACAATATTCTTTCTCTACAAGAACATAGCAAACTTTACTCAGAAAATAAGTAAAAGTTAAGAGAAATGTTTAAAAGTATAAAAGTATAATAAAAGTAATATGTGATCATTGACCGCTCAGTCATTTGGTAATTTATAATTTCTGCTGTAAAAATTTTGCTATATTCAGTATTTGTATGCACAAGATTATTCTATTTATTATTGTATTATCTATCTTTTTTTTATGATTGTCGAATGCTGCTCTGTAAAAATTGTTCACATGGTTTCCTTGAACAAATAAAGAAATTCTAATTCTAATTCTAACTTTACATAAATGTAAAGTTACTTTTATTATTCTTAATAGAATTTTTTTTGAATGAAATAACGAAAAATTTATGAAATCCTTTTCCTCTTAATAACTGAAGTTATTGTTCCATCTTCTTTATCTGATAAATTGGCAATATCGCGTGATATTCTGCTTATATTTTCGTTTTCTTTATTCAAAGCATGGGAAATTTGTTCTAATTTTTGTTCTAAATTTCTCTTCTCCTCGATTGATGCATTCAACTGCTGTTGCAATTTTTGCAATTCACTGTTGTTCTTCTTACTTGCATGTTCAGAATTCTGTTCTCCTACGAACATGTTATTACTTAAATGTTCAAAAATTTCTATTTTGATTTCTTCATTTACTTCTTCTCCGTTTTCTTCTCCTTCTTCTTCTTCAACTTCTTCAACTTCTTCTGTCACTTCCTCTTCTGGTTCTTCATCTTCCTCTCCATTTCCTTCTTCTATTTTAATTAAATCAGGTTTAAGAATTAAAAAAAAGTCTTTATTTTCAATGGAAGATAACATGCTGAATGAAGTATTTAATTTTCCCTCATGTAATTGATAACAATTTGGAAATAATTCCCGGTAGGTGTGTTTAGCTTTTTCAAAATTTAACTTCGATTCAAATCGAAGTACAATGGGACAATTTAATGTCTCCCATCGATTTAATATTTTGTCAATATTTTCCACTTTGAAGTAGAAAAGAACATTAGTTACCTGATTATTATGAAAAGGGGTTAAATTTGAATAACATGTGACAGACAATTTTTTCCCTGAATTTTGACATTTTTCACAAAGTTCATAATTTGTAAAATTGTCAATTGCCTCGTCTTTTACGATGATAATTGTTAACTTTTCTATTTGTGAATTTAAATGCAGAAGAAATTCCCAATAGCTTTCTTTGGTAATCGCATGATCGTAAGCTAAGGCATCAATGTGAATGGTCAATTCATTTGGAATGCGGCCGTAAATTGTTTCTAAAGAAACATTAAGCTTAGAAATGACATCAATGAAATTAATCAGACTGACTTTTAATTGTCTGGATTTTTTACTATTCGCTTCCATTTCGACGATTTTGCGTGTCCAAATGAGATCGTCTAGATTATAGACAATATTGTCCTTTTTAACATAAGGAAAATTGACGGGCAAAAAGTCTAAGTCAATATTTAAATTGTCGGCGGTATTTAAAATATTTATGTAAGTATTCATGATTTTGCAATTTTTACTATGAACTTTGTCGGTTTTGTGTTTTTTGCAAAAACTCACTACTGGACATCCAGGGCAATTTTTTAATTCCTCTTGTTCTGTTTTTTGACAAACAAAACAAATTCTTGGACATTCCCACATTGTGAATTCCAAAGGGCTCATTTGGCGATTTAATTGTTTGATTATTTTCCAACGGATTTCAATTTCAATGGTATTCCTTTCGGCATCGGAGAGTGGGACAAGAATATCGTAAATGTGGGACAATTTTTTTACTTTCAGTAATTCGTTTATTACTATGCAAAAACTTTGATGAATTGGCAAATGTTCGAGTCGATGTTCTTCGGAGCAATATGAAATCATGTTGCATTTACATCTTATCAGAGTGTCTCTCGATTTACATGTGTAGCATTCATTTGCAAAGAATCTTGCACTCTTCGACCAAAAAACGGTATCATCATCGTGATCCATTATGTTCTTTTCTTTTTAAACAGTTAAACTTACGGATTGGCGAAATCTGAAAAATATATTTTAAAATATTCCTTTTACTAACTATTCGGAAAATTATTAAAATTTTATTTTGTTTTTTATTTTATTTCGATATTTAGAGATTTTTTCATATTCAAAATTTTATTTGACAGAGTTCACATTAGGTAGAATTTTAATTTATCGAAATTTCCATTTGTGAGGATTTTTGTTGATTTTTTTTTTTCTTTTTTTTCATCAAATCTTTCTATATTAATAATCGTTAATGGGTAATTTGCTCGTAATTTGAAGTTACTTGTTAGCTTTTTTTATTTCTTAATATTTTTTCTCTTTAAATATTTTTAATTGTAAAATTAAAACGCATTGTAAATCATTGAATTCTTGCTAAGAAGTTTATCAAAAACTTGAGAATAATTGAAGTCCTACGAAGAATTTTATTCAATGTATCTACTAACTGCACGGTAAATCGTTAGGTATTAAGATAACACCAAAATGGATTAAAATAACACTAAATTGGATTATTTTAATCCTTTTTTTTGGTGTTATTTTAATACCTAACAATTTACCGTGTGGGAAATCCTTTAAAACCGGGAATTTAAATTGACCGGGAAAAACCGGGCATTTTTTCACTAAAACCAAAATTTTATTATTTTAATTTATTTTCAGAAAAATCACTTTTTATTTCAATTTTTATAGATATTTATACTGTTCTCTAAATATGAATTAATTAAAAATAATTAATTTGATAGTAAAAAATCAGTCACCAATTCAAACGTATTATGTAAATAAATTTAAAAAAAATTATGGAGTTAATAGAAACATTTTTAAATTCTACTGAAAATATGTAATTAAATTTGTTAAAGAATTTCATTAGAAACTTTTTAACAAAATAGAATTTTTATAGTATTAAATTTAATAACTGAATTAATTGAATTTTATAAAAAGTCATATTCACATTTTTAACTTCAAAGATTAATAATTAAAATTCTCATTAGTTAATTTAAAAAAATATACAAACATAAAATTGTGTAATAAAATTTTCTTTTAAACCAGAAAAATAAGTTTGTTGTAATTTTTCAATTATATCGTTTCAAGATAATTGAATTTTGATAAGGAAATAATTAAAAAAATTTTAAGCAATTGAAATTTCTTTTAATTTGTTTAAAAGTAATTGAATTCTTTTAAAGAATTTTATTGAAATTTTTCGAAAATAATGTTAGTGACCGTAATTATAATTTTATTTTTTAAATTTAAAGTCCCTCTTAGAGTTTTAAATGAATTCTTTGCTTATAAAAATTATATTATTCTATATTCAATACATAATTATAATTATTGAACTTCCCTTAAATTTTTATAATTTCAAATTTCTGAATGTTTATATAAATTATATTTATTTATTTCTCGAACAAATTAAATGTTTATTACTTACTAAATAAATACAAAATTATTACTGTTTTATTATTTTCAAAAATTTTAATAAAATTCATCACAAGAATTAAATTATTTTAATAAATAACAGGAATTGTTTGGAAGAATTGAATTACTTTTATAAATAGTAAAATTCTTTGCAGAAATTCAATTATCAATATAATTTTAATAAAATTGAAAAATCAAATTTTCAATTATAATTATAAAGAGACAAGTTTATTTTCAACAAATTGAGAAAATGCTTTGTTTAATTCAATTATTTTCCAAATTATCAATTAAAATTGCTAAAAAAACATTATTTAAAAAAAAATTAAAGATTTATTCATGTTTGAAATCAAATATAAATTTGATGAGAAAAAAACCGGAAAAAATTTAGGATCGAGATTTGTTAATGATTGAAATTAAATAATTAATTTATTCAATTTTTTCTTTAATTTATTGATCAACCATAAATCAAATAAACTTAAAAAATATGATTCTGCAACTTTTTTGAGGTTATGTTTATGGAAAAAAATATGGTAATTGTCTATGAAGAAAATAATAATTAGCAATCAAATGAGATTTATTACAGAATTTTTTATTCTGCTTGTATTATTTTATTCGTTTTGTTCGTAAAAATCTATAAAACAACACGTAAATAATTAGAAATTATGGAAATGAAAATTTGTTTTCCTTGTAAAAAGGTATATGTAATAAAGAATATAAAATAATAAACTCTTAAAAATTTTGTATTCAATTTTATTGAATATGTAATTTGTTTTTACGTAAATACGGTAATAGTATATAAATATAATTTACTTACAATCAATCATAATAATCAACAAGTAAAAGAATATGAATAATATAATTAATAGAACATCGCAAAATTAGAAATTTGACTCTTATTCAGAGCCATCTACAGAATAGTAATTGAAGTTAAAATAATCCTCACCCCTTTAAATAGAAAAAAGCGCAAAATATTTGAAAATAGTAGTAAAAAAGGTAAAAAATTTCAAATTGTGACAAATTAAATATAATAAACAATATAATCAAGATAACAATTGTTTTTACCTTTTTTTACTTAAATACGCTTATAATAAATTGTTTTTAGATCAATAAAAAAAAAAATAAAAAATATTAATAACTAAAACATTAATTTATTCTTCGAATTTTCTATTTAATTATTAAAACTTCTATTGTAAATTTGAGCCTATAAATATTATATTTTTGAAAAAGATTTCTATATTTAATTTATTATTTCCCAAAAGAAGCAAACAATTTTTTGTTATGTTTATAATTTTTGGAATATTAATAATTATGATAATTATGATAATTATTATTAACTTGCATTTAAAATTCAATTAAATTTTTCTCTTTTTATAAAATAAAAAAACGATGTTCATTTTTTTTTGGAAAATTTTTATTATAATAAATCTTTAAATATATATAGGTTATATAGAAAAAATTGCAGTATTTAAAAAAAATAATAAAAACTATCAATGTAACGGTAAGATTTGCAAATAAAATCTAGAATAAAAAAAAAATTGGTTAAATATAAAATAAATTATATTTTCGATGAAGATCATAAATAATTTTGTTTTTGTAATTCATCGGCAATTCTCCCTAAACATGAGCACAATTTCTCTTGCATTTCCATTTTTAATTTCATTTTTCTCTCATTTTGCTCTTCAGTTTTCTTCCATATATATTCCTTTAATTCCAATTCTTTTCGCTTCAATTCAATTCTCTCTCGTAATAATTGCAATCTATAATTCTCTGCAATAAAAAATAGTTCATTAACGAACAATAATTCATTTCTATTCTCTAATTTTTCTAAATAGAATAAATAGAAATTTACTTGTTTTTTCTAATAGAAAATATAAGAAAAAAAAGAGAATAACTATAGAAAATATAAGAAAGAAAAGACAATAACTATAGAAAATATAAAGTAAAGAAAGTAAAATATAATAAATTTCATGTATTTTTAAATAATAATTATTTACCTTTTTCTTCTGCTTTCTTTGAGTTTCTATTCTCCTCAGTTCCAATGAAAAAATTGTTATCCTCTAGTTCTTCTTCCTCAAATAAATTATTATCGGTATCTGCGTAAGAAAAATTATTATTTTACATTCTTTCGTAATATTCCAGAAGAAACGTAAATTACAAAAATTTCTAAATTTAAGATATTTTTTTTATTATAAAAAAAAAAGAAATCTAAATCATAATTACTGTTAATTTTGGCTTTTTTGTAGTAAGCAGGAACGGAAGTATCAATTTTCCTCTTCATTTCACTCGTTGAGGGTGGTGAGAAATAATTCATTTTATTCCTCTCCTCATCAACTTCGAAATCGTTGAAAAAAAATTCATTTGTGCTGAAAAGGAAAATTCCTTTTAGTCTTTTAAATTGATATTAACTCCTTCTATATTTTGTTTTAATAATATTAATTAATTATAATGTCTTAGTAGATAGTAGAGTCGACTCTCGAGAAATTAAATTTCAAGGGACATAAAATAATCCCAAAAAATCGAAGTTTTTGTTTAACGAATATTTTTAGTATCCAAATTTTTTCTAGGGACGCTAAATTTGTCAAATTAACTTTCAGGGTGTCTACTATTTCCATTCAACAAAATTCCCGGTTATTTCCCGGTTATGGCCTAATTTTTTCCCGGTTTTCTTTTCTCATAAAATTTAAATTTAAATTTGATTTCGAACTAAATAATAATTTTAATTGAAAATTTGGAAAATAATTTCTTCAATTTATTAACAATAATCTTGTCTTTTTATGATTATAATTGGAAATTTTCTTTTTCAAGTTTATTATACAATTCTATTGATAATAATTGAATTTCTGCAAAGAATTTTACTATTTACAAAAATAATTGAAATCCTTCCAAAGAATGATATTGTTTATGAAAATAATTTAATTCCTGTGAAGAATTTTATTACAATTATAAAAAACGGAGTGATAACTAATTATTTACTTAATAAGTAATAAACATTAAATTTGCTTAAGAAATGATAAATATCATTTATTTGAAAATTCAGAAATTTGAAATTATAAAAATTTAAGAGAAGTTCAATAATTATGACTATTGAATAATAATAGAATGATATAATTTTTAGAAGCAACAAATTGATTTAAAACTTTAAGAGGGACTTTATATTTTCAAAATAAAATTATAATTACGACAACTAACATTATTTTCGAAAAATTTAAATTAAAATTCTTTCAGAGAATTAAATTTTTCAATAAAAAAATGTAAAGAAATTTCAATTATTTCAAAAATTTTCAATTATTTGTTTAGAAAAATTAAATTATCTTGAAACAATGGAATTAAAAAATTTCAACAATTTTTGTTTAGAATTTAAAAAAAAAATTTGCGAGAATTCAATTTTAATAAAAAATTTGAAGTGCATATCGTTTTTTTTAAATTAACTAATAAAAACTTTAATTATTAATCTTCGCACTAAGAAACATGAATTTATTAAAATGTGACTATAAAATCCAATTATTAATTATTAAATTAAAATACTTTAAAAATTGTATTTGTTAAAAAGTTGCTAAAGAAATTCTTTAACAAATTCAATTACATATTTTCAGTCGAATTTCGCAATATCTCTATTAACTCCATAATTTTTTAAAATTTATTTACATAATCTGTTTGAATTAGTGCCTGACTTTTGCTATCAAATTAATTTTTTTTTAACTAATTCAAAGTTAGAGAAGAGTATAAATTTCTATAAAAATTGAAATGAAAAGTAATTTTTCTAAAAACAAATTAAAATAATAAAACTTTTTATAATTTTGGTGAAAAAATTCCTGGTTTTGTATCAAAATCCCGGTTAATTCCTGGTTTTTTCTGGTTAAATTAAATTCCCGGTTATTTCCCGGTTTTCCCGGTTAGTAGACACTCTGACTTTAATTTATTTAAAATGTAATATTATCAAGAATTTACTGCAATATGAATAATGTTAATTAATAATTATTTACTTATTTTCCACTTCATTTTCCTGTGGTTCAGTCTTAATTGTAGAAATCTGAAAACGAAAGAAAAAGAATCATTTTAGTTATTATAATAAAAATAGTAATAATTGTTTGAGATTGGAGTAAAGAATGAACTTTATTTACCTCGTGTTCCTTTATCTCCAGCTCATTTACTTCTTCAGTTCGAAATCTTTCTTTAGGAACAAGGTGTTCTATTATAATTCTGTCCATATCACTCATTTGTACTTCCTCTCCATTCGGTATCGTTAATTGTTTTCTTCTGTAAAATTCTTTTTCAATTGACTTTCTCTTCAAGTCCGTCCAACTCTGTAATTAACAATATAATTTAAATAAGAATTTATTATTTCTCTTACAACAATAATAATGTTAATAACAATTACTATTTATCATATTTATCGATAATTGAGAATATTTTTATAAATTTTATTAAAATATTTTGCAGGAATAAAATTATTTCTAATCTACAAATTTCACCAAATTTCTCGTCAAAAATCAATTGTATTTGTAAATAATTCTTTCGCAAGGATTCAGTTATTTTCCGAAAATATTCAATTCTTTGCAGGAATTCAATTACTTTAGAATTTGAATAAAATTTTTCAATTTCATTCAAATTCCTTTAAAAATTTTATTAGAATTTATTCATCGAAATAATTCAATTCTCAAAGGATTTTAATGAAATTTCTTTTCTAAAAATTCAATTATTTTCAAAAATATGAATAGTTTTTTATAGGAATTGAATCATTCTTATAAATCTACAATTTTCTAGAAAAAATTTATTTACTTTCTCAAAAATTTTAATAATTATATTACAAAAATAAAATAAAATAGAAATAATTTTTAGAAATTTCAATTTCTCAAGAGTTCAATCACTTTCAAAATGAATAAAATTTTCCAGGAGTCATTTGAAAAAAAAATCTTAAATAATATTCTATGTAAGAATTCAATTATTTTCGTAAATAATAAAATTATTCTTCGGAATTTCATTATTTCTTTTTTAAATTTTAATAAAGTTCATAAAAAAATAGTAATTAGTTTGAAAAATTTTGGGAAAAATTCTTTATAATAATTCTTTTCTACCAACAGTTTTAGTAAAACTTCTCGAAAAAATCAAATTATTTTTTCGATTATTCCTAAAATTTTCCCAAAATTATAAATAAAATAAAATAGAAAAATATTTTTAAAAAATTCTATTGTTTTCTGAATTATTCCTAAAATTTTTCAAAAAAATTAATTGATCTTAAAAAATTTACAATGAAACTCAAACTCTTTATTAGAATTCAATTATTTTAAATACAATTTTGTATTAAATAACGTAAAAGAATTCAATTATTTGAAAAAATGCTAGTGAAATATTATTGTAAGTAGTTTTAGTTTTTTTATTTAAAAAATAACCTCAGCCGTATATTTTTCAAAAAATTAGTTTCCTTTTTAATAATTCTAATTAGGTTTTTACGTATCAGAATGTGAAATTAAATTTGTAAATTAAATTATCATTTTCAATTCCACAAAATTTTTGTTTAATTAACTTTTATTATTACATTTAATCTTTAAAAAAATTGAATTAGAATTTCATTAATGTTAATATTCAAAAAATTTAAAGAGAGTAAAATTACCAATGAAACTAACTTCAAATTTAATTTTTTTTTTAAATATGGATAATTTTTCTTAAGTTAATTTCAAAATGGTTTTTGTTGAAATTAATTACCTTTTTCCAACCGTCGACATCTTTGATTGATCCGCCTTGCACGCCATTCAAAATATTCGCTAATTGAGCATACAATTGTTCCTGAAAAAAGTATTAAAATAAATTACTATTAATTATAAAAAAAATTTTGCCAGTGGCAGAAATATTTCTCAAAAATTGTGATAAAAATAAAGAATAATTAGTATCAGTAATAGTACAAAAAATATTATTTATAATTGTCTCAGGTAAAAATTGGATAACTTACAGCAGTCTGTTTATATTTATTGCCACTAACTTTTCCCGCAGCCAAGTCCCTATGTTGGAGCATAAACTCCAATAATTTCTCCTTTTGTTCAGCATTAATGTGCTTATAATTTTTAATAGGAGCCATCGTTCTTTCAGTCTTTTTCTTATGATTATTATTTTCCTTAGTGCAGTCTCTGTAAGAGAAAGAAAAAAAAATGTCACTGAAATCAACAAAAGATCATTTTTCTTGCGATATGTGTTTTGTTTTAATCTGTTAGCTTCCTTAAAAATTAAATTTTTAATAATATTAGTCAAAAATTCTAGAAAATTAATTGAATTTTGAAAGACTTGCAGTTCAAATTTTTAAGTATTTCGAATTTTTCAGCAAATAAAGAACAATAATTAGTTAAATATTTATTTTATAAAAGTGATTAAAGTTTGAAAAATTTAATTTGGAAATTTCTTAAGAAAATTAGGTTTTTGAAAAATAGTAATTAAAATTTTTTATAGAAAAACCTACTTGAATTCTCAATAATAATTTTAACAAATTGCAAACAATTGGAAATTTTGTAAAATTTTCTATTTTAAAGAATTTCATTTTTTCCTCTTTAAAAATTGTCTATAAATATAATTTTATTTTTGAAATTATATCATTTTATGAATTTACAAAAATTATTCTATTTAAATAATTCAATTTTCGTAATTGACTTCTGATAGGAATTGATTTAACAAAAATTTCAGTTAACATTTTAAAAAATAATTAAATATTAAAAACGTTATAACAGAAATTTTGGAAAGTAATTACATTTTTAAAGGTTTTTAAATTAAATTCCTTTAAAATATAAAGAATGAAAAAGTTTAAAAATCTTTAAATTTTTATTTTAAAAAATTATTAATAACATTATTTTTCTTTAAAAACTATTAAAGTTTTTCAATAATTTCATTCAAAAATTCTAAAAAAAAAAATTGAATTTTGGATAAATTACAGTTGTAAATTTTAGAAATAATTATATTTCAAGAGATTTTTTATTGAAATTATTTGAAATTTCAAATTCCTCGGGAAAAATAAACGCGAATAAGGTTTTAAATTTTTATTTAACAAAAAGTATTAAAGTTTTGAAAAATTAAATTCAGAAATTTTTCAAAATTGCTTTTTTTGAAAAAATGAAACTAAAATTTTTTAAAAATACTTCTATTTCCGAAAATAATTTTAAAAAATTGAAACAATCGCAAATTTTGCCAACTTTTATTGAAATAAATTTTGAATTTTAATTTAAGTTTCTATTAAAAATATTTTGGCACTTACTATACGAGTTTTTCAAATAATTAAATTCAATAAAAAACCGTAAGAAAAATAATATTTTTTATGAAATTACGAATTTTTATTAAATTTAAAAAAGCAAATTTTTAAAGTAACAATAAAAAAAAAGAAAAAAAATTTCGCTTGTTATAATTAAAATGAAAGAAAGAACTATTATCTATTTAAAAACAATAATAATTTAAATATAAAGAAAAAGAATCAATACTAACTAGAATAGAATACAATAAAAAATTAAGTAAAACTAAATAAATTAACATTATAAATATTTTTTTTAAAAATAAGAAATATGTCAGATTTGTTATTTTTTTAAGAAATGTTAATTAAGACAAAATATTTTAAAAAAAGAGAAAAAACAATCTCTGACATCTGTATTGTATGAACTTATATTCAACAATATTGCATTATCGATAACGTCACTTTCTATTTCACAGTAAACTAGAAAATAGAAAACACAGTTTTTTCCTCTCACTCTACATAACTATGAAACTAACAACTGGATATCAAATATTTCCAATATTTCATTATTTCCAAATAGTAGTCAAAAAAAAAAAAATTAAAACCAAATTAGAATTTAAAACACTAAACTTACAATTCTCCGAGAATTTTTGTTTTTAAACTAAGTTTTTTTAATAAAATAACTGATTTACCTGCGTATTACATTGACGGAATAATCAACCAAGTCCTCCTTCTCAACATGTAGAATAATAACAAACACACAGTTGGAAATCTGGATTCACATTTGCAGATTCATTTTAATTGGAAAATTCGATATATTTCCAGCAGAATGAGCACCGACTTTCTTTTATATTCTTAATAATTTCACCAATTTCTATCACAATTTAATAACTTCATTGATAATAATACTTTAAATCCTTACAAAAGATTGTACAGTTAGACATTACGGTATTGTAATGTAATTAAACGTCCACAGTCTCCACACAGACAAATCCACCTGTGAAAATGCGCCGTCATGCGGGATGTTTATCAATTTCTCAACGAACCTTCCTCTTATGGTAACAGTTCTTCTTTATTGATAAATGGATAAAGTAGATTTCAATCAGATTCCATTATCATCGTAATTTGAAAATTCATAATTCAAAGTGTGAAAAATTAATTAATTCTATTAAAAAATTATTAAAGGGTCGTTCACAAACGATTTCAAGTTAATGTGAACTAATTTTTACCCCCCCCCCTCTTCGTCATATTCTTTCCCCTCCCCTTCCCAAATTTAATTATTTACTATTTTAATTTATTTTATTTATTTTTAATTTTATTTTTAATATTTTTAATTATTTTAATTTTTCTTATTTTTTATTAAATTACTATTAACCTTTTAATTTTAGAATTTTATTTTTATTATAACTCCCCCTCCCCTAGAACTATGATGTAGTTTGTGAAAATAATTTATAAAAATTGACAAACTTTTTTTAATTTATTAAAATTTATAATGTAAAAAATCATAATTTTTTAAATTCCTTTAACATTTGTTATTTTATTATTTATTTATTTAATTATTAAAGGGGAAGAAAATTTTTTTAGGGTAATTTTTAGTCATTGATAAAGTAAACTTTCCATCGTTTGTCAAATTCTATCTTTCAATGACAATTATTAATAGAAATAAATGATTAAATTAATAAATAAATTATATGACAAAGTTTTATTTACTATTAATAATAATACAAGGCGCAATATTTTCAGTGCCGCCCCTGTGATGTTTAAAATTAACCAATAGAATGAGCTCTTTTATTGCAATTTTCATAAAATTCGGGGAAAAACAATTGTTAAAACTACAATCAGGAGCGTAGCTAGTCAACAAATTGGAGCCCTTGAAATTTTTTTATAATTTTGTTATTTATTTAAAATTAATTTTTTGTATTTCAATTTTGTTTTTGTTATTTATTAATTTAATTTGAATGTTTAATTCTATATCAGTGGAGTTTTAGTCACACAAATTAAATATAACAAAGATGAGATAAAGAAAAAAAAATGTCTTAAATAAATATTGGCAAAATTTTTTATTTATTTTATTTAATTCAATTTTTATTTATTTGATTAGAATAATTTTTTCGATGAAAATCCTAAGTTATCGAGTGCGAATAAATTAAAAGTAGAAAAATAAATAACACGTAAATAATTAAGATTAATTTGTTGATTTTTGAGCTAAAAAAAATTATGACGATCGTAGAAGAAATACAAATAATATTAGTTTATAAATAATAATTTTTTTGAGTTATTATTTTAAAAAACTCAAAAAAAATTAATCAAAATATATTTAAGATTATTATTAAATAAATATAGTAATAATAATATTAATCTAAATTAAAAAATATTTCATAATTAATGATTCTAATTTTTTGTATCAGATACTTTTCTATTTTTTATTGTTCTTTGGAAAAAATAAGCGAGTGAAATTTTTATTTAATAATTATAACTTAAGAATTAAAATATTAAATAATTTATTTACTTTAATAAAAAAATATATAAAAAAATCGTAAATAAAATAATTCATAATTATAAATTTGTAAATAAATAAAAAAAAAAATTTAGGAAAAATACGATTAACAATAATAAAAAAAGTTTTTATATAAAAAATATACTTTTGAACCTTTTCTTTGAATACAATGACTTTTTTTTTTAGTAAATTAATAAAACAAGAACAAATAAAATATATTATTGAAATGAATAAATAATAAACATTGTATAAAATAAATAAAAAGCATTTAATATTTCAAATATTTAATTCTGAATACTTAAAAAAAGATTATTTTTGTAAATGAGGAAAAATATATTGAAATTAATTAAAAAATTAATTAAAAAATAAATTGTTAGAATAAATAAAATTGACTTTTATTGATTTTTTAAATGTTTAACCAAATTAATGTATTGACGATTAATTTTCTAATAAAAGCTCGTTCCGAAAAAAGCCTTTTAATTGATTTTTCAAAGTCATGAATAATTGAAACAATTCCCTTTTGTATATTGTAAAGTTTATTTCTTTTTTTTTTTTAATTCGAAGTAAAACTTTTTTTTACAATAAGAGAACAATATTTTTAATAAAATACAAAAAACATGCCTTAAGTACTAAAATTAGAAGGACAATATTTAAATAACACATTTTATGCGTTCACAACATAGCAAAGAGTTAAACTCAATTATAATTATTATTTTGAAAATATAAAAAGTCAAAAAATAAAAAAAATTTTTTTTTTTGTAATTTAAAAAGTTAAAAAAGTAAAATTTCGAAAATTTTTGCATTATCAAAAGCAATTTTTCGTTATTCTCCTTTTATTCTTTCTCGACTGCGAACACGAAATTTTTCTCAATCGAAACGAGAGCTTCTTTTATCAAATTATTTCCATCAATAATCGTCGGATAAATATTTTGAAAAATTGAAATTTGCTTTCTCAATTTTTCAATGACGTTGTTTGCTGAATTTAAATCGTCCCGTAGTTTTTCAATTTCCTTCACAAGAGATGAATTTTGTTCTTTTAATAATAAATCCGGTTTTCTTTCGGATTCTTCGAGTAAATTTATTTCGGATTTCAAACCTGTTAATTCGGTCTGAAGTGAGGAATTTTCAATCTCTGATGGTGAAGCCAATGATGATTCACTTTCGGAATTTTGAACCAAACTATCCGTTGTAAAGTTCTGATTGAATTTTTTGTTTTCAATTCGATGGGATGAATGTTTTTCATCCTCCGACAATGAATCCGGTGATAAGGACGCTTCGAGTTCTGTTCTTGGTTTTTTCGAATCTTGCTCTATTTTTTTGTCCGTAAGATTTGATTTTGAAATTTCGTTGATTAATTCGATATTCTTTGTTTTGTCGTCATCGTCATCGTTGGCTCTTTTTATACATTCTTTTAAGAGATCTACAAATTCCTTGAATGGTTCGTCGATTTTTGCAGAGTTGTCTTTAGTTTGTTTATTGTCGACTTTTTCCGCTTCTAATTCCGCAGAATTTGTTAAATCTTCCTCTCCGTCTTTTTTTTCTTGTTTTTTCCCCTTTTCTGTATTTTCTTCTCTAATTTTCTTATTTTCTTTTTCGATTTCTTGATGCTTATTCGTCACTTTTTCTGTATTGTCATCACTTTTGTCAACTTTCGTTTCTTCTTCGCTTTTATCCTGTAAATTCACTGGATTTTCTATATTTTTATTCAATTCGGTGTTATTTTCTTTTTCGACTTCTTGAAGTTTCTTCGTCACTTTTGTTTTCTTGGCACTTTTGTCAGTTTTCGTTTCTTCTTCGTTTTTATCCTGAAAATTCACTGGATCTTCTGTATTTTCTTCTCTAATTTCCTTATTATTTTCTTTTTCTTTTTCTTTTTCAATTTCTTGATGTTTATTCGTATCTTTTTCTGTATTATCACTTTGGTCAACTTTCGTTTCTTCTTCGTTTTTTTCCTGTAAATTCACTGGATTTTCTATATTCTCCTGAAATTCAATGTTATTTTCTTTTTCGATTTGATGTTTATTCGTCTCTTTTGTTTTCTTGTCGACTTTATCCACTTTCGCTTCTTCTTCTTCTTTGTTTCTCTTCTTTAAATTTACCGGAGTTATTAAATTTTCCTTCTTCTTTTCTTGATTTTCTCTATTTTTTCCAGCATCGTTTTCTTGTGATTTTTTCTTATTTTCTTTGTTGTCGATTTTTGTTTCCTTTTCGTTTCTATTCAAGTTCACCGGAGTTATTGAATTTTCTTTCTTCTTTTTCATTTCTTGCTTTTCTCCCTTGATTTTCTGTGATTTCTTTTTTTCTATATTTTCTTTGTTGTCGACTTTTTCCACTTTTGCTTTCTCTTCGTTTTTATCCAGTGAATTCGCCGGATTTCTTAAATCTTCATCTTCGTTTTTCTTTTCTTCTCTAAGTTCACTGCTACTTATTTTTTCGATATCTTGATGTTTATTCGTATCTTTTTCTGTATTATCACTTTGGTCAACTTTCGTTTCTTCTTCGTTTTTTTCCTGTAAATTCACTGGATTTTCTATATTCTCCTGAAATTCAATGTTATTTTCTTTTTCGATTTGATGTTTATTCGTCTCTTTTGTTTTCTTGTCGACTTTATCCACTTTCGCTTCTTCTTCTTCTTCTTCTTCTTTGTTTCTCTTCTTTAAATTTACCGGAGTTATTAAATTTTCCTTCTTCTTTTCTTGATTTTCTCCATTTTTTCCAGCATCGTTTTCTTGTGATTTTTTCTTATTTTCTTTGTTGTCGATTTTTGTTTCCTTTTCGTTTCTATTCAAGTTCACCGGAGTTATTGAATTTTCTTTCTTCTTTTTCATTTCTTGCTTTTCTCCCTTGATTTTCTGTGATTTCTTTTTCTCTATATTTTCTTTGTTGTCGACTTTTTCCACTTTTGCTTTCTCTTCGTTTTTATCCAGTGAATTCGCCGGATTTCTTAAATCTTCATCTTCGTTTTTCTTTTCTTCTCTAAGTTCACTGCTACTTATTTTTTCGATATTTTGCAGTTTTTTCGTCTCTTTTTCTTCATTAGCGATTTCATCGACCTTTGTTCCTTTGTCATTATTATTCGTAAAATTCTCCGGAGTTTTTATATCTTCCGTGTTGGTCATTTTTTCTTGATTTTGTTCCGTTTCTTCAGATTTTTTCATAATTTCGTTGCTCTTTGGTAATATTTCATTTACTTTCGAAACATTTTCTTTCTTTGCGAAAAATTGTATTTCAATAAATTCGGTTTTTTGTTCTGCTTTCCTTTCTTTTTCAGATAAAAATTTCTGAATCTCAGAAACGTTCGTTGAACTTTGTTGCAAATTTTCGTTAATTGAAGATTCATGATTATTTTCCGTTGATTTGACATTTATTTCTTCCAATTTGGATTCTTTGACTTTTTCGATTATCCTCCATAGACGAGCCTCTTCATTGTTGTCGATTTTTGAATTTAACGCCCGAACACAAACTTTTTCTTTTGGATCGACATTAGTTTTTGTCGAAATTCTCCTGGACTCAGAATTCTTTTCCTTCGATTTCAAACGTTTTTCTGAATTGTCCTTCGACTTGGAAATATCTTCATTCTTCGATTCAAAAATAATATTTTTATCAATTCCATTTGGTTGAGAATCATTATTTTTTGTCGAAATTTTATCTGAATCTTTCGGCTTCAAATGTTCATCCATCGAAATTTCAGTTGCAGAAACTTTTTCTTCCCTAGATTCCAAATTATTTACTGCCATAATTTTACTCGATGCAAAAATCTTTTCCTTTGATTCGATATCCGTTTTTGTAGACTTTTTATTTGACTTTGAAACTTTTTTATTTGATTTCAAGTCTTTTTTTGACAAAATTTCAGTTGTGGGAACTTTCTCTTCCTTTGATTCGAAATCATTTTTTGTTGAAATATCAGTCGATTCGCGAACTTCTTGCTTCGCTTCTTCTGTCGTTGAATTCGCCAAATCTTGAAAGTCGTAGCCAAATAAATACTCATTATAATAATTAACTCCCGTTGTTTCAAAATCACGTTCCGGTTTCAACGACGCAAATGGATTTTCCTCGAAAAACTTGTAACTCAAATTATTTGCAGCAAAAATCCTACTGTGAATTTTCTCCGCACGTTCTTTTGTCCCAGCCGTGAGAACTAAAGGAACCTGCAACTTTTTCAAACTCAAAATCGCCTTTTCGGAAAATATTTCCGATTTCGTGGATTTTTTCTCTAAATTACATCCAATAATAATGTCCGGTTTGATGAACTTTTTACTCGACAAATATTTCTCGTAACTTAAAGCGTGACCTTCAATTTTCAAGTTAATCTTCATTTGGGAATAATTTTTGACTGGAATTTCAGGACAATCGATAAATTCTGAATCGATAAATATCAATTTTAGTACATCAAGTTTTTCCAAGTTGAGAAACAGAAATGCCCAGAGAAATTTCTTTTCAAAATCTGCAAGTTTTGCTCCAATCACGTGAATTGTCATTGATGATTTGATTTGCACGTTCATTTTCTCCAGTGCGTAAAATAATGTCATTGGTGACGATAGAAAATTGGTGGTAAACATTTTTTTCAATGAATGATCTCCCTTTACTGTCATTTTGCAGTCTGATGGTGAATTTAACAATTTGATTTCTGGTGATAATCCTTTGTTGAACATTTCATTAATGAAAATTTCATCCAGTAGAGAAAAAATTGCAGCAACGAAGTTTTTCATTAAATTTTCTTCCGGTATTTCATTGATGATAGACAAATTTTCATTCACAATCGGCTGTCTCGTTGATACTTTAAAAGCAATTGACAAATCAGAGCATGCTTTTTTGTGTTCTGGATCGCTTTTGTGCTTTTTGCACAAGAAAACCTACAAAAAAGAAAAATAATTAACAAAGAGTTTGGCAACATTAAATCTTTATAAACAATCGTTTGTCTTTCGAATAATTATTCGTAATTTTAAATTAGTTTATTTTTGTTTGCTTTCTTATTTCTTAATTTGGGGGTTTTTTTTAGAATTTTTCATTTCAAACAAAGCAATTCATTCTTAAAAATTTCATGTCACTTTTGTTTTAATTAGTTCAAATTTATAATAATTCAGATTTAGAGAATAAATTTTGTGAATTCTATTTTTTTCTAGAAAAATTTAGAAATTGTTTAATTTTCAATACTTTGGAGTTAAGTGAATTTTTCCTTAATTTTAGAAATTGTGTTTAAAAAAAAATTAAAAGTTTTATAACATCTATAATTTAGAATCAAAAGTAATTAAATTTTTTGCTTGCAACCTTCTTACAGTTATAGAAAATAATTTAATTATTTCGATGAATTTAATTAAAAATGTAGTCAAAATAATTCTATTCTTATACAATTTTTTATCAAAGTTATTCGAAGTAATTTTATTCTTTCGATGAATTTTATTTAAAATTTTAAAAAACTGAATCGTTGTGAGGAATTGAATATTTTACTAAAAATAATTTAATTTTTTTGAAGAAATCATCAAAGTTTTTAAAAATAATTAAATTCTAAAAATGAAACATTATCGAAATTTTACTGATAAAATAATTGAATTCTTCCGATCAATTTTCTACTTATGGAAAAAATTTTATTTTTTAGGAAGCATTTTTAAAAAATTTTCTAAATTTAATTTTATGAAAGAGTATTATTAAAATGCTTAGAAATTAAATTGTTTCAATCAACTTAATGAAAATTTTATTCAAAAGAAAGTTTCGAAATAATTAAATTCTGACAGAGAATGTAATCAAAATTTTTGAAAATTGAAATCTTTCCAACAAATTCTAAATAAATGCTAAATAAATATTAAACTCATTTTTTTATTTTTGATAAAATTTTGTTTAAGAATTCAATTAACTTTTTAAATTTTACTGCCGTTTAACAATATAAATTTAAACCTCTTGAAAAAGCTGAAAACATGAAAATAGAATTATTTAAAATAATTTCATAACACAGATTAAAAATTTGATTTTGGTTTCATTTTCATCGAAAGAAAAAAATTAGAAATTCAATAACTTTAGTCAATTGAATAAAAAAGGGAATTAAAAAATATAAATCTATTCGAAGAAAAAAAATAATTACTTACAAAAACAAGAACATTAATTTTACAAATTAAACTTTAATAAAAAAATATAGATTTAACTAAATACATTATTTAATATCTAATAAAAAAACGGATTTTTGAAACTTAGAAATTTATGAATTTTTGTGAAATGAATAAAAATAAAAAAATAAAAATAATTATCTAATTTGATTCAAGAAAAAATTTTATTCTACAAACGTGACGCAAAAAAAATAATAAAAAATAAAATAATTTTATCCAAATTGTAGTCAAAATAATATATAAATAATAAATAAAGAATTTTTTTAACAAATTTTTAAATAATTAAATTCTTTCAACGAATTTTTTGACAAAAATTTTAAGAATTATTACATTTTTCGCGGAATTCGATTAAAATTGTGTTAAAAATAATTAAACTTCTATGCAATGGAGTTTTATTATTTATTCTTTAAAGAATTTCTTCAAATTTTAGGAAAATTCCTTTAAAGAACTTTATTATCTATGAAAATAATGAAATTCCTAAATAGAATTTTATTATTTACGAAAATAATTGAATCCCTGTAAATATTTTTTCTTCTTATTTACGTAAATAATTGAATGCCTGTGAAATTTTTACTATTTATAAAAATAATTAAATGTTTGCGTAAAATTTTATTGATATTTTTTAAATAATTTAATTTTTGTCGATAATTCCATTAAACTACCTAGTAAATATTAAAAGTAATTAAATTTAGGGACATTTTCGAAAGTAATGGAATTTTTGACAAGAATTTTAATAAAAATTTGTGCAAATTAATAGTATTTCTGAGAAGAATTTTATTATTTCTAAAGATAAGTAATTGAAATTTAGGGGAATTTAAAAAATTTTTTAAAAATTTATTTTCTGAGCAGAATTTTATTAATTTCGAAAATAATTAAATTCTTGAGACGAGTTTTATTAACTTTTACTTTAAAAAAAAATTATTGAACTTTTAAAAAGAATTATATAACATTTTTGAATAATTGGTTTTTTTTTGGAAAAAATTTTGTTAAAATAATTGAAAAAAAATAAATATATATATTTATTTATAAATAAATAAATATAGAATAATTTGAAAATTCCTCTGAATTATTCAATTTAATTTTATGTTTAGAAAAAATATTCAGAAATTTAATTAAATTCATTAAATAAAAATAAGGGGGGGGGTTAAATGTTGTAAATAAATTCTGAAAAAATAGTTTTTTAAAAGGAAAATAAAGGATAAAAATTCTAAAAATGAACAATTTTTGAAACTAAAAAAAATGGCAATTTTTTTTTAATTTTACAAATTAATTTTATATAACAAAAAAAAGGGATGGAAATTAGAAATTAATGAATTTCTATAAATGGAAAAAGAAAGAAGATTTGAAATGTATTGTAATAAATATTTCTAATTAAACTAAAGATAAAAATTATAAACTTAATAAATTTAATATTTTTTTACTAATTGAAGTTAATTAGAGTTGGGAGATTTTCAAATTCGGCAATTTTTTTCAAGTTAAGTAAATTGTTTACCCCGCATTCGCAATTCTTCAGCAAACTCGCATCAATCTCGTGACAAATTCCACAAGCTCGGGGAAACAGGAAAATCTCCTCCTCCTCCTTCGTCAATTTTCTCTTAATCCTCATCTCGGCATTTCTCAACATTTCCAGTCTCGTCTTGAGCCAATTTTCTTCATCCATCTCGAGTTTAGCCGCCTCGTGGTACAACTGCTTCCCTCCCACAATTTCTTTCCGCATTCGAAAAATAACTTCACACAATTCGCTGTGATGAATTTTGTCCTGATTCTCGTGCTTCTTATCACAATAATAAACAACTCGACAATGTTTACATTGCAATTTCCCCTCTTGTTTCTTGCAATAGTGACAGAGCTGCGGATAGTGCGAAGTAATTTTGATCGCATTCGATTTTTTCTCATCGTTTGGCTTGATAATTGCCACAAATAGCGAATGTCGAAAGAATAATTTCTCCGGATCTGCTTTGAGAAGAGACGAATATTCATTGTAATTGTTGAAAACAATTTCATAGTTTTTAAACTTTTTGAGAAACAATTCAACATCGTGCTTGTGAATATCTTCACACGATGATGTAATTACAATGGGACACGGTAATTTTTGTACCTCAACATTTTCACCATTCATGTTGAAGATATTTTGAAGAATTTTTTTCTCTAACGATGGTGAACTGCTGAATATTGCAATGAGAGTTGGTCTTTCGTAAACAGTTGGATTTCTCTTCACTTGAATGGATTTCCTTTTTAACTTACATTCCTTGCAGAGATTCATTTTTACTTTATCAGTCGATTGCAATTCATCTTCAATGTAGACAATTTCCAATGTTTTCACTTCGGGCAGTAAGTGTAGAATAATTTCCCAAACTTCGAGGCATAATATTGTCCATGCACAGTGTCGGGATTTTAAATGAATTTGTACTTTCGATGGTATGGGTGAAAATAGTGTTCTCAATGAACTGCAAATTGTCAATGGAATACTAATGTATTCAGAGAGTAGAATTTTGTCCTTCGGTGAAAATTTTTCCCTTGTGAACGAATCGAAAAAATCAATTGTCGACGTTGGCAGTGAATCGTCTTCTTTCAAGTGCTTCATTCCTTTTAGAAATGAATTTATTTGTGATTTCATGCTACTATTCATGTCGAATTTAAATGTAGTGTCTTTCGTGATTTCGGCACTTTCAATAATGCAAAATCTTTCGTGAATTTGACTCGTTGGATGTAAATTGCAAAAACTTGTGATTAAACACTTTTGGCATGTGATCAATTTATCCTGATTCGCCTCACGACAAACGAAACACAAACGTGGTTCTTCGAAAAGCACAAGTTCTTCCTGATTTAATGGACGTTTCAATTTTTTCTCCACTTCTGAAACAA
This sequence comes from Leptopilina drosophilae, assembly GCA_032873175.1. Lineage (NCBI taxonomy): Eukaryota > Metazoa > Arthropoda > Insecta > Hymenoptera > Figitidae > Leptopilina > Leptopilina drosophilae. Next base: position 40,346,521 of record CM065484.1, read on the forward strand.
TTCGGCATTTTTCTTCATTGAATTCCGTTGAGTCGATATTTTCGAAAATGTGCGATTTTTCCTTTTTCTTTAAAATTTCGGCAACTACTTTGCACAATTTATTGTGCTCTGAACGATAATCCATTTGATGTTGCTTGGAACAGTAGGATATCAATTTGCATGAAGAACATCTCTTGGTTTTTTTTGTTTCCCCACAAGGACATTTTACTCGATGATGTGTCTCCATTTTGGATGATGACCAAAAGGAATGCACTATTTCTTGAATCAACTTCGCTTCGAGGGTTTTAATCTGAAAATAATTTGATAATTTTAGTATTTTGGCAAAAGATTTCAAAAAAAAAAAATTTTTTACAATGTAAATTCGTATTTTGGCAGAAAAGTAAAAATTTATTTATTAAATTAATTCAATTTCTGTAAATTGAGGAATATTTTTTACATTTGAAAAAGTTCTTTGACAATTTTTCAAATCCATTCGTTTACAATTCAATTCTGCGAATTTTAATTATTTGAAAAATCTTCAACTAAATATAGTAGAAAATAAATTTTTTTAAAATAACTTCAACAAAAATTCAATTCAACTTTTTCAAAAAAATTAATCCTACAAAACTGTTAATTAAAAGTATGAAAAATCAATTTTCAAATATTATTTGAAACCTTTTCAAAATTCAATTACTTCTAGAAATTTAAGCTAAAAAACTTTTAATAATCAATTATCTTAATTTTAACTGAAAATTATTTTTAAATAAATTTTTATTAGAAAATCCTACGAGTGTTTAATTTTTTAGAGACAAAAAAATAATTTATTGAATTAAATGTTTCTTAAAATTGAATTATCATGAATTTGAATAACAATTTTAATTTATCAAAAATTACATTTTTCGAAGGAATTCGAATATAATTGATTTGAAATTCATTGAAATTGTGCGATGAGTTTTATTATTTGCGAAAATAATTGAATCGCCGAAAAGAATTTTAATAGTTATAAATATAATTGAATTGTTATAAACAATTTTACTCCTCATTTTTTTAAATAATTGATTTGTCAAAAAAATGTATGCACTTTTTTCTGTAAATAATTGAATTCCTGTGAAAATCTTATTATTTATTAAAATAATAAATTAAATTCGTGCGTAGAATTTCATTAAAAAATTTTTAACAGTGAATTCTTTTGGGAAATTTGATTAAACTAGTAAATATTAAAAATCACTTAACTAAGAGAAATTTTTTGAAATAATTAAAATTTTGACAAGAATTGTATGAAAATTTTTTTTGAAAATAAATTAATTTTGCAAAGTTTATTAAAGTTCCTGAAAATAATTGAACTTAGAAGAATTTGGATATTTATCAAGATAAGTAAATTATTTCGAAGAATTGCGTTAAAATTTTTTTATAAAAAAAAAATTAAATATATATTAAAAATCCCACTAATATCAGTAGAATTGGAATTATACTTTTTCAAAGAAATTAATTCTACAGAATCATTAGTTAAAAGTGCAAAAAATAAGATTTTTAAAGCTTTTAATTTGAAACCTTTTGATTTAATTTAATTATCTCTAAAAATACAAGTATTTTTAATATTCAATTATCTACAATTAATTTTTAAATCAATTTTCATGATAAAATTCGACAAAAATTTAATTATTTAAACACAGAAATAAAAAAAAATAATAATAAATACTAATATTAATTTTCTATTATTAATTCGTTAATTTAATTTAAAAAAGACGAATTTAGTTTGTTTGGATTTTTAAATTGTAAAATTTTTAAAGCTTTTAATTTGAAACCTTTTAATTTAATTTAATTATTTCTAAAAATACAAGTATTTTAAATATTCAATTATCTACAATTAATTTTTAAATCAATTTTTATAATAAAATTCGACAAAAATTTAATTATTCAAATACAAAAATAAAAATTTATTGAATAAATAAATATTTCTTAAAATTGAATTCTTATAAAAAATTTTATCAACAAAATTTTAAATACTTTAATTTTTTCGACGAATTTTAAAAAAGTTTTTAAGAATCGAAAAATTCGATGAAAATACATTATTCACGAAAAAAATTGAATCCCTGTAAATTTTTTTAAAAAATAATTTACGTAAATAAATAAATACTTTTGTGCAGAACTATTAATATTTTTTTCAAATAATTGTATGAATTTTTATTCTTTAGGTTTCGGAAAATTAATTTTCCTTTATTTGTTAATTAATTTAATTTTCAATTTATTAATTAAAACTTGTGAGTTATTTTTAATTAAGTAATTATCAGTGGTTAATTTTAATTTGATTGAAAATTAATTTTTCTCGATTTAATTTTAGAAAGTTTATTTTAAACTAATTTACTTTTAGTTAAAAAAAAAATTATTCTTGTTTTTAAACTAATTATTATGGGGATAATTAAAATTTTTTTTTAAATAGAATTTTAATTATTTTTATTTGAAAATTAATTTTCTATTATTAATTCGTTAATTTAATTTGAAAAAGACTAATTTAGTTTGTTTGGATTTTTAAGTTTTAATTACAAACCGAGAATTCGAATTATATTTCAAGTCAATGTTGTTTTAAATTTACATTGACCATTTATCAATGAATAAATATCTAAATTATCAAATCTTTATTTTATTTCTTAATGTAATAAATGGAAAAAAGTATATAAATAAAAATAATTAATAATAATAAAAAATAGTATTAATAATTTTTCTTGTTACATTTTGGTAATAAATATGTGCAAAAAAAGAAACAAAAATTAAAATATCAAAATGTGAGAAATGCGACTTAGGAAGATTAGGGAAAATAAAAATCTAGAAAACGAACAGCAAAAGTCGTTTTAAAATTAATTACTAAAACTGAACTAAAATTTAGAAAAATGTAGAAAATCCATTTTTGAAAATCAATTATAAAGTACAGATTAATAAATAAAGAAAAAAAATAAGTTGCTAGAATTAATAGAGAATTATTATTTTGAAAAAAATGTTCCATTTGCACTAAAAATAACAAATACGCACTTTTTTCTTTTCCGATCTATTTGGAATTTTGTCGATTATAAACAAAAAATAAAGAATTGAATCTACTTTCACTATTATGCACAAAATGGAATTTTTTATTTAATTAATTAAGAACAAAAAGGTAGAAAGAGAAAGTTTGTTTATATTTTTTGGTAATTTTTACCTCTTTGATAAATTTTATTCCGCCTCGTGGTAATCGCACCACATGAAAAAACTATGATTTTAACGAACCAATTTTATTACACAAATTTTTTTTCTATTTCAAATGACGTAATTAATTTTTGTTTTCTAATGGTGAATATTGATAAAGGAAAAATTGTAATTTTGGCAAAATTATTAATAATACACGAGAAGAATACCTTTTTCCTGAAGAGAAACCAAAACGGGAAAGACAGCAAACAGCGTCAACATGAGCTATGTATATGATCAGGGTTGAGTAGTTACGGTAACTGACGCTCTGCTCATAATGCTGCTTCTGCAATAAATAATTAATTACTATAGTTTAATTAATGTTTGTCCATACTGGCCGTCAATATTGCACAAAAACAAATAAATACGCGATAGGCCTAATAATACGCGATCAACAATTTGCAATTAGGGGCCATACACCAACTTTTAACTATGTAAGACTTTAAAGGTGCTTGCACACTGACAAATTTTTCGGCGAGCAGCGAATTTTCACGGTCGTCAACGTGGTCAATCTTCACGAGACTAAATATGATTGGCTCTGCAAAAAGCTGTGTGGAAGTGAACCTTTGTCAGGGCCAATCATATTTATTTATATTAATTATTTATTATTATTATTATTATTATTATTGTTATTTATCAATATTTATTGATTTTTAATACCTCTTTTATTGTTTAAAATGAGTTTTTTCTTAGTTTCCATCAGTTTCTCTGCTTAAAAGTGAAAGCTGTAAGTAATTTGCGTTTAATTTCCTATTGTTAAATTATTTTTTCGAGTTCCTAATTATTTTTAAAATATAATTTCTCTTTGTGTCCTTTTTGAAATCAAATACTACGTGGCTAGTTTCAGTAAATTAGTCAAAAATATTTAAGAATCTAAAAATATTTTTTTTCTAAATTAAAGAAAATAAAGTTTATTATAAAAATTTCTATTATTAATTTTTTTTATTCTTATTCTATTATTATTTTATTTATTAAAAAATTTTTATTTTTTTCCTACATGATAATTTTTGTTTTTCATAAAATAATACGGAACTAAAATTTCTTTTTTATTTCCAAACGTTCTTTTTTTTATTGCTGAAGTAATAAATAAAAATTGTAGAGAAAAAAAATTATTTCACTTCCTCTTATTTCGAAACATAAATTTTTTTTTATAAAATAGTTGCAAAAAACTAAAATTTTATGTTAAAATTAAAAAAAATTTAATTTATTTTTACTAATAATATTTCTATATTTATTATGGAGAAAAAAATTTATTTTATCACGAAATTTTTTTTCGATACGAATCAAAAAGTTATTTGTTTCCGTTTTTCTATTACGAAGGAAAAATTTTTTTTTTCTGAATCAAATTTGAATCTTACTTTTAAATTTTCGTTAAGGAAATGAATTGGTAAATAAAATATAAATCAATTGAAGATATATATATCAATTTATCAATATATTTGTTAAACAATATTAAAGAAATACAATATTTTTGTAATTCAAAGTATGAAAAAAATTATAATATAAAATTTTCTATAATCATCTCTTGAAAGTTTGAAACTATTTTATAGTTTTGTGAAATATTTAGTGACAAATTAAAGTCAAACAAAAAAAAATCGTAGTAAAAATACGTGGAATTAATATTGGTCTTAAAAATTTCGAAAAAGCTGATTATATTGAAAATCATAAAAACGTCTTGAAATAAAAAGTTGCAAAAATCTTACTTTCAAATTCGCTGTATCTAATTCTTTCCTCAACTTATAATTTTCATCCCTTAGAAAATTATTAATTTCCTGCAGGTTTGGATTATTATTTTTTTGTTCTGGTAAAGTGGTTTCCACTTCTTTTTTCAATTTTTTGTTCTTTTTTTTATGTGACTTCTTTTTCTTTTTTCTCTGCAAATTTCTATCCTCTTCTGTTTGCGAATTTTTTTCTTCCTCTATTGCTTGTGATTTTATTTCCTCTTCGTTTGTCAATTTTTCATCCTCTTCTGCTTGTGACTTTATTCGCTTTTCTTCAGACAATTTTCTCTCCTCCTGGTTTTGCAATTTGTTTTTCTCTTCTTTCGGAGATTTTTTATCCTCTTCTGCTTGTGATTTTGTTCGCTTTTCATCAGACAATTTTCTTTCCTCCTGGTTTTGAAATTTATTTTTCTCTTCTTTCGGAGATTTTGTTTTCTCTTCTGTTTGTGATTTTATTTCATTTTCTCTCGACAATTCTTTTTCCTTATTGTTTTGCAATTTGTTTCTCTCTTCTGTCGGTTGTTTCTTTTCTTCTTTTTCCCTTGTTTTGTTTATTTCTGTCGGCAATTTTTTTCCCTCTTCTCTTTGTGATTTTATTTCCTTTTCTTTGGGCAATTTTTTGTTCTCTTTAATTTGCAATTTGTTTCTCTCTCTTTCTGTCAATTTTTCATTCTCTTCTGTTTGTGAATTCTTTTCCTTCTCAGTTTGCGATTTCATTTCCTTTTCTTTCGGCAATTCTTTGTCCTCTCCTTCTGTTTGCGATTTTTTGCCCTCTTCATTTTGGAATTTCTCGTTTTCTTCGGTTTGGAATTTTTTCTTTTCTTCAGTTTGGGATTTTTTCTTTTCTTCAGTTTGGGATTCTTTTTCCTCGTCTTTTTGCGATTTTTCGTCGCTCTTTGGCAATTTTTCTTCTTCTTCTTCTTCTTGCAATTTTTTTTCCACCTTCAATTCCTTGTATTTTCCATCGTAGGCGATGAGAAATTTATTCGCGTACATAACGCCTTCTGTGCGAAAATCACGTTCCGGACACAATGAAGCAAATGAATTTTCCTCCAAGAACAAGTAATCAACAGTTTTGCCTAAAAATTGACAAATTATTCGGTGCTCCATCTCGACACGCTCCTTTGTGCCTGCTGTTAAAATAAAAGGAACACCAACTTTTTCGAGAGTTAAAATTGTCTCCTTCCAATTGTTACCGTCACTCGATGCAAGTAATTCACTGTCTTGAATATTTAAATTCGAACCCAAAATGACATCCGCTTTCTCGTACTTTTTACTATTGGAATATTCCTCATAATTCATGTCACAATAATCGAGTGTCAATTTCTTCTTTCCTCCTGCATTCAACGAATTAAATTGAGACGTATCGACAATGTTTTGAGGACAATTCGTCACTTGTGGACCGATAAAAATAATTTTCAAATCTCTCAATTTTGGCATTAAGAACAAAAAATTTTTCCACGTATTCTCAGTGACGAGTTCGGTTTTTTTTGCAATAATTATGTGAATTGTCATTGTTGTCTTAATGAGAGAAGGGATTCTCTTTGTTATTACATTCAGCAATGTTAGTGTGTCAGTTATTGACTTTGACGTTGCTAATTGTTGATAACTCATTTCTTGAGCAATTTCGGCATTTTTCACAGCTGACGAGTGAATATTCGATTTTAGAAAATCGAGCATCGTCGTTGAGGAGTTTTCACATAAAAATTGACCAGTATGGACGTTGAATTTCATTAGGACCGTTAAAATTGGTTCAATTTCAGTTAGTAAAAACTTGTAAGCAATCGATAATTCTTCACATAATTTCTTGTGATTTTCATCTTTGTTGTGAATTTTGCAGAGACTCGCCTGAAAAGAAAATATTTTTTTACTGACAAGAAATTAGAATATTATTTAAAATTAAAAACTAGCATAACTAGCATAATTTCCGTTGCCATTGTTGCTTTAAAAGATTTTCTTCTTAAAATTTTACAATAATTTATTTCAAAATAATTTTTAAACAACAAAATAAAATAAACAAATAAAATTCATAAAAATATTAAATTTATTTCGATGAAATTAAACAAAATTTTCAGTTGTTCCAATTTTTTAAAACTGTTTTCAGAAATACAATTATTTAACAAAAATCTTTAATTATTTTATCAAGAAACAAATTTTTTTTAATATTCCTAAATTAAGTTATTCAAAACTTTAATACTTATTTTTAAACAAAAATTAAAAAAACTTATTCTTATTATTTTTTCAAAAGAATTGAGTACCTTTTTCATCCCTTAAATTTTCAAAGAATTTATTTTTAAAATCTTTTCAAATTTAATTAATTTTTTAAATTCCGATTACGACGCTTTAAGAATTCAATTATTTTCTAAAATTGTAATTTAATTTTTTTAAAATCAATTTCTATCAGAATTCAACTACGAGAATTGAATTATTAAATTTTTAATTTTTGAAAATCTATCAAGTAATGTATTTTTCAAAATACAATTTAATATTAATAAAACATTTTTAAAGGTGAAAAAATAAAATTCTTTAAATTAAAAAATTGATTTTTATCATAAAATTTTACAAAATTTCCAATTTTTCCAATATTTTTGTTAAAGAAAATTAACATTCTTTTTAAATAACTGAAATTTTATTAAAAATAATTGAATTCTTGAAGGATCGAATTTTATTGAATTTCCGAAAAGCAATCGAGGGAATTTCGATACGATTTCTTTTAATTTAAGAAAAAAGTAATTGCATTTTTACAAATAATTTAAAATTAAATTCAAAAATTGATTTCTTTGAAATAATTGACATTTTCTGAAATTCTGTTACAAATAAATTTAACAAAAAGTTCAATTTATTTGTAACAGAATTTTAAATTAAAAAAAAATTAATAAAAAGAATAATAAGAATAAAAAAAAATAAAAAGAATTTCAATAAAAATAATTTTTTTATGATGAAAAAAACCAATTTTATTGAAATTCTTTAAATTAATCAAATTAATCAAATTAATTCAATTCATTTGACAAATTTTAATAAAATTTTTAAGAATAATTATATTTTTCGAGGAATTTGATTAAAATATTGCATCAAAAATTAATTAAAATCCTGCGATGAGTTTTATTATTCATAAAAAATAATTTTCAAAAATTTTCAAAAATATTATTAAAATTTTTCTAAAATCATTGAATTTCGGTAAAGAATTTTATTATTTATAAAAATAATTCAATTCTTGTAAAGAACTTTGTTAAATTTTTTTTAAATAATTCATTCATGCGTCCAATTTTATAAAAATCTTTTTAAATAATTGATATTTTTCAAAAAATTTTATAAAATTTTGTATACTAAATAATTGAACACACGTGAAAATTTTATTATTTATGAAAATAATAGGTTTATGTAGAAGAAATTCGTCAAAAATTTTGTAAATTATTGAATTTTGGAGAAGAATTTTTTTATTTTTAAAGATATAATTGAAATGATCAGAATTTTTTTTATTTTTGAATATAATATTGAATTTCTGTATCCATTTGGAACTTTTCCAAAATTAAATTTTCTTTAGTATTTTTAATTAAAATTCTTTTATCAATCTAGTATTTATGAAAATTGTAAAAATTATTCATCACATAATTTGTAAGTCATAATTTTATGATAGTTTTTTAAAAATTAAGTTATTTAAAAAGAAATTAGTGTCTGAAATAGAAAAAATTCATGGTTTTGTATTAAAATTCGTGGTTCTTTTTATAGTTTACAAGGCAAACAAAAATTACAAAAAATTAAATAAAAAAATTTAAATTCAATGATTTTGAAAATAGAATTCCTTACCCCACATTTGCAACTTTTCAATAAACTCGAATCAGTAACGTGACAAATTGCACAGGCCTTGGGAAATAGAAACATTTGCTCTTCATATTCTTCCAGTTTTCTCTGCAATTTTCCCTTAACTTTCATCATGACATTAACTTTTGTTTGTAGCCAGGAATCAGAATTTGATTGATTGTCAAAAATATTTGCCGTTCCCATTTCACTCAACAAATTCAAAATCACCCGACAAATATCCTTATGATGAATTTGATCCTGATCACGATGCTTATTGGAACAATAACTTATAATTCGACATCGATTGCATGTAATTTTTGGCTCTTCTTTATGACAAACGTGACAAACATGCGGATGGAAGGAAGATCTCGGTCGATTTATTTCTGCAATTGATGTTTTCGTTGTTGTTGTTGTTGTTGTTGTTGAAGCCAGTGCATTTGCTTCTTGAATTAAGCAAATAAATTGAGAATTTCGTCTCACTGAACCATCGTCAATTAATTCAAAGTGCATCAAAGGTGCAAATGTATTGAATCCACTGTCAATGATTTTGAAACCAATGGAGGAGCGCAAAAAATCTTCTCTGGTCATTTTGAACGTATCTTCGGTGAGTGTTGTAAATACCATTGGACATGTGACCTTACGGAATCTCTCGATCGTTGCCCTCCATTCATTTCGTACGTGTAATGGAGGCGAGATGTTGAAGTAAGCAATGAAAGATGGTTTTTGATAATTCCTCTCAGTCAAGTACCTTTCGTATGGCATTGATTTTGCTTCAACGATCAATTTTCTTTTTATTTTTCTACAATTTTGACACAATGACACTTCTTTGACGATATCTAAACTTCCCTCGATATTTATGATTTTTAAACTTTTCACATTGGGCAGAAAATGTAAAAGTATTTCCCAATGATGATAATAATTGACGTGTTTCTCGAGACCTCCGACATCGACGTGAATAACAATTTCCGGTGGATATTCACTGTAATTGTAAATTGTTTGTAGAATTTTGTGAATTGTTAACGAAATACTGACAAATTCGGAGAGATAAATTTTTTCATCCTCAAAAATACAGCATTCTGGCGTTGTATACTTGTCGTAAAATTCCATCAAATCCACTGGTGATTCGTCATTAATTTCTTCCAAAATCTTTGTCCCATGTGAAATTGCTTTCATTTTTTTTGGAAAATTGGGAGACTGGCGATTCAAGGACAATAAGGAGAATTCATTTTTAATTATGTGACAACATCTGTCGTGTAGTTTGCTACTTGGATGCAGTTCACAGAACGAAGCTAATGGACAATTTGGACAATTTGTCAATTTCTCTTGTCTAGCTTCGCGACAAACGAAGCACACTCGGGGGAATTTTAATATTTCCGCTTCAAGTGAATTTGGATATCGATTCAAATAACCCAATAGTTTGTTGATAATTTGATTTTTCGATGATTTCCATATGGTGAATGATTCATTTTCGATTCCCTCAAAAATATGACTTATTCCTTTTTCTTTTAATATCTGTGCAATTGCTTTGCATAAATCTTTGTGTTCTGGCCAATGTTTTAATTGATGAGCTCTGTCACAGTAGGCAACCATATGACATTTACTGCATCTTTTTAATTTCGTTGTCAAATGACAAACAATGCACTCGTTTGGAAAATATTTTATAGTTCGGTCCATATTCTTTGCTTTTTAATTATTATTTTTATTTCATAAAAACATAAATCTGTAAAGAGAAGAAAATATTTTAGTTTTAGTATATTTAGAACTTTCTTATTTCATAATTTTATTTTTGGCATTTTTTTAATGCGTATTGATGAAGATATTCAAAAAAATAAACAACTTATTGATTTTTTAAAAATCTTTTAATGACTAGAAGAACTTTTTTTGCTCTTTGAATTCAATTCACAGGGCTTGGATTGTGCGATTTTTTTCGACTTTTCTAAGGAAATGCGACTAATCGACTATTTCGAGAATTTTTTTAGTAAAATACGACTGAAATTTTTTAAATTTTCAGAAAATTAAAGTTAAAGGAAAAAGTTTTAGTCAAAAAAATGTTCTGATAAGTTTATTTACAAATTTCTTTCAAATTTTTTAAAAAAACATCAATAACTTCTTTTTTAAATAAATATTTAACTATTATTTTTCCATAAGAATTAAAATTCTTCAAAAGATTCAAATTCAAGCCTTTTTGAAATTAAACTACTTATAAAATTTTTTATAATAATTAAAGATGATCGAGTGATAAAATCATTATTTAATATTATAAGATTTTATAAAAAAAAGAATTTGAAAATAATTAAATTTCTAGGATGAATTTTTTTATTTATAAAGATAATTAAAATTTTGACAATAATTTTATTAAAATTCTTTGCAAATAATTGACTTTCAGAGAAGAATTTTATTATTCATAAGGATAATTGAAATTTTTAACAGATTTTTTTTCAAAATGTTTAAAAGTAATTTGAATTTTGGAGAAGAATTTTGATATTTTTAAAAATAGTTGAAATTGTGGGGAGAATTTAAAAAAATTTGAAAATAATTGAATTTCTGCGATGAATTTTCTTATTTTTTAAGATAATTGAATTTTGCAAAGAATTTTATTGGAACTTTTGAAAATAATTAAATTTCCATGATGAATTTTATTTTTTCTGAAGATAATAATAATTTTTGACCAGAAATTAAAAAAATTTTTTTGAAATAATTGAATTTCTAGGATGTATTTACTGATTTATAAATATGATTACAAATGTACAGAAATAAATAATTGAAATTCTGACAAGAATTTTGTTAAAATTCTTTGAAAATAATTGAATTTCTGCAAAGAATTTTCTTATTTTTGAAGATAATTGAATTTTACAAAGAATTTCATCAGATCTTTTGAAAATAATTCAATTTTCTTGATGAATTTTTTTATTTATATAAAGATAATGAAAAAAAAAATATAATAATATAATAATAATTATAATTTTATTAAAAATAAAAAAGCTAAAAAATTTAATTTAATTTAATTTAATTTTTTTTTTAATTTTTATAAATTATTATTATTATAATATATAATATGAATTTGACGAGAAATTTCAAAAAAATTATGAAAATAATTGAATTTCTGCGAAGAATTTTATTACTTTTGAAAATAAATGAATTTTTAGGATGTATTTTATTATTTATTTGAAAATAAATAAGTTTTAGAAAAGAATTTTATTATTTATAAAGGTAATTGAAATTATGACAGGCATTTTATTAAGTTTTTATTTAATAATTGAATTTTGGAAAAGAATTTTATTATTTATAAAAATATAAAAATAATTGAAATTTTGAACAGATTTTTTTAAAAAATGTTAAAAATACCGAAATAAATTTTTGCCATGCATTTTATTAAATTTTATTAAATATTATTCCAGATTGTTTGATGTTAAAGTATATGTGTTAGCGAGAAATGTGATTTTTTTTACAATTTTTACAATTTCGTGTTTTCTTTTCGGCGTTTTTTCCTAAAATTTCATTCGACTTTTTTCCGACTTTTTCGGAATTTTTTTGCGACTTTTCGTTGAAAAATTTATCGTTACTTTTTTAACGAATATTTATAAATGAAAAGATAATTAACTACACGTGCTTTTGAAAAATGCGATCCCTTGTATTGAAATAAAGATATAAATTTATATATTTTTACCTCCAGCATTTTACTAGGAACGCAGCGAAAAAAATCTCCTGTTGTCCTTCCTTCAACACGAACAATGAAGTAAAATTATTCTTTTTTAAAATAATTATGGATGTAAGAAGTTTATATCTAATCGTGCTTCAAAATATATAAACGAGATAAAAATTGATAGATTTCTGGGAACTGACCGGCGTCTTCTGAGAATTACTTACAGGGCTGAGGAAGTTTATAAACTAAAATGCCATTACTATTCACCACAAAATGAATAGAACTTAACGATTATTAAGTCGAATCCACAAGTGATGAAGATTTTTACATTAAGTGTTTACCACCTCTGTCAACTTTATATGAGACAGAAAAGGACAAAAATGTTTCTCTATCCTTATCTATCTCATGTATTTCGTTCGTGAATCTATTGTGCTTAGAATTTTTAATAAACATTTCTATTTTTTTTATACAGGGAGACTGGGACTAAATGTTAAACTGTAAAAACAATTATGGAGCGTTTACACCTTCTGTAGAAAAAAAGTCATACTGGACCCACCATTATTAAATCTGACAATAATTATTTTATTAGATTTCAACTAAACGTTGCCTACTATATTTTAAAAAAATTATACATAGTACTTTAAAGGAATGATAATGATAACTAACTAAATTTGTTTCATTTTGCAATTTTCAGACTTAAATAACATTCGTGTAAAGTATTATACCATTTGTAAAAATTAGTCGGCCATTGCAGAATGGCTTGTCAATTTTATTATACCCACATTCTTTACGATTTCAACAATTTTTTAAGTTAATATTTAAGCAGGTGAATTATACAGCATTTGATGTTGACTTTTGTCAGTGTGAAATATTAGTGCGAAGTGAAAAAAAAATTCCAAAGTAAATATTGTCAATATTGATCCAATAAAATTGAAACGATGTAAATACAGACATTTCTAGCTTTTTAAGCCAGGCGTGGATTAAGTGTCCTATAATAACTTATTACGAATATTACTATGAATAATTAGCTTTAAAACGTCAATTCAAATATCATTTTAATTTTTATTTGAACGAAGCTAAAAATATTAATAAGTAAACAATTTTATTATCTATATAAAGTGATCATTTTTTAAGCAGTAAGTAAAATATTTTCTTTAATAATATTATTTATTACTATAGATTTTTAATAATTGTAAAATCAATCTTCTCTAACAATTTTTGCCATCTATATTTTTTGCACGTGCAAACTCCAAAAGATGTACTTTCGATATTTTTGGTCTTTTTTGGCATTTCTATGTTCATTGAATTCAGCAATTTTAGTTGATAAAAACAACGAACTAACTGTAAGTGGACATTACTTTACTAATAATAAATTATTATTTTTTTAAATAAACAAATTTTCAACTTTATAATATCAATAATTTTTTTATTTTTAGGCTGAATGTATATTAGTAGAAAATACCATAAAATTACAAATAAAAGGAAGAATCATTAGTACTAGTAAAATCGACATTGACAAATGTGGTGCAGTAACAAAATTGATAGAAATTTTTGCTGATGAAAAGGCTATTATCGACAAGGATTTAGTTTTAATTGGTAGAGAGATGCAGTTAGTAATAATTGCTCCAATTTGGGAAATAATCAAAGATCGAAAAATTAATTTAAATGGAATAGATGCGAGGGATTTTAATGAACCTGCAAGAAATGGAAGTGAAAATGGAGACTTACACGGAGCCGATGGACTTGCGGGATTACCAGGAGGACCAGCTGGAAGTTTCTATGGGGTTGCGAATAAAATTTTTGATGGAGACCGATTAAGAATTCTAGCAAGCGGTGGAAATGGAGGAAAGGGGCAAAAAGGTGGCAGTGGAGCAAATGGCAGAGATGGTCAAACTTTTAAAAATGCTGAAGCATTTGACTGTGTGACTGGAGAAGTAAAAGGATTTAAATCTGAGGTGAATGGAAAAAAATGTATATTATGTTTAAATGTTAATGTTGAATATACCGTCTTTGGACAGTTAGGAGAATCTGGTGGAAGAGGTGGAAATGGTGGCATAGGAGGTTTTGGAGGTTATGCAGGAGAAATAGTCCTCTTTGACTTCTCGAAAGTAAATGGTAAAAGTGCTGCTAAAACTTCCAATGAAAATGGTAATCCTGGACTTGATGGACTTGGTTCACCTTCAGGCACAGCAGGAAATGATGGAGATACAAAAATAGTTTCATGTTCACCACTTAATGTAAAATTCAAATCGAATGCACTAGTATTATTAGTAACTAGAGTTGGAAAATCGTTCAGAAGACGTCAATGTGCATCAGGATCCCATGGAGAGAGTTTGAAAAAGCGACAAATGCCGAAAACTGCTTCGATTATTCAGAATTTCCCACAGACAATAAATAAATACAAATTATACATTAGACCTAAATTGGTTGCTGATAATAACAAAAAGAGTCAGTTATATTCTTTATATGATTCGTTAAATAGTCATGACAAGTTGACAAAACTTTATAACACCATAAATTTAGTTAATGAATTTAAAGACTTGGAATCACAATATTTTATTACAAAAGATCGTGGTTTTCTTTCATCATCATATATCAGCTTAGCAAAACGATTTGACGATCATTTAAAAAAACCCTAACTTCGAGAAAGAAACATATAAACTGTATGAGAAAGTTATGAAGGATTTATTGTCGCTTATAAAAAGTGAGTATTCGTCTCTTACTTATTTGTAGCCTAGTAATTACTAAACAATGTTTAATACAGCATATATTTTATTTTAATAATTTTACTTCCATTTTATAGGCAGAACAAAGACTATCAATGGACCAAAAGGATATTCCGTAATGACGCATATTACGAATGGTTTTATCTCTAATGCAGTAGGACCAATGGAAAAATTAATAGAACATGAAAAACTGGACAATCAAATAGAAACATTTTATAACAGAATAACTCTCATAGATAATCTTATTAAAGAGGGTCAATATTTGATCAACAATGACTTAATGAACGCCATGCAAGAGTTGCAGATTACAATAGAATTAAAAATAGGTACCCTTTTAAATGAAATTTCAAAAATAATAACAGATACTGACAAAGTAGAAAGCGATCTAATTGCAAGACGTAAAGAACTTCGACAAACAATGTTCTCAAAGGCTGTACTTGCACTTATGAAAATGACTTGCGGAATAATTGCAGTGGTCAACCCATCAATGGAAATTGCAGCAATAGGATCTTCGGTATCGTCATTTAGTATATCGATATTTCAACAAACAGATATATCGTCAGAAGTGAATAAAATTGCAAAAGTTGAAGAGATACTGTCAAAGGCAGCCGAGAAATTCTCCGTAAATGTCGATCCAATTAAAAAAGAAGATACTGTGAATTCTTATATATCGGAAATGACGAAAAGTTTGTCAAAAACTGGAAAAGGTATGTTTATCAAAATGAAAGATAAATTATTAAAAAAATTCAAGGACAACGAACTTAATTGGGAGAAATCTTACATAAACGATGTAACAGAAGTTTTAGAAAAGGCAACAAAAGAGAATGACGAGACAAAGAAAAATGATTGCAAAATTTTGTTAAATATTATAAAGTACTTAAAATTAACTAATAATGTGATATCAGGTTTATCTACAGCATTGAACACTGTAATGGAAGATGTGAAAAAAGTTAGTGAAATAAACACTGCTTTGAATAGTAATAAAGAAAATTTAGAAAAATTGCACTCAATTGAAAAAGGTATATACAATCAAATTAAACCAATGTTGGAAAAAATGTTCGATGATATAAATAAAGCGAGTCTTAACACAGATTCAGTGAACCCAAATCGAATCATCGTTGCCAAATGGGATGTTCTCAATATTTTGAATAAAGTTCAACGAAAATTGAAGAGCATATTCACAACTTTTGAAGCGTCCGAAGAAATGGATTGGGCATTTGAAAAACTTATCACAACATTTAAAATTATAATCGAAATGTATAAAAAAATTTCGGAAAACGATAATAAAAAATCTAAAACTACATTTGTAGCGTCAATGCTTTTACCAAAAGAAAGTAAGATGCTAGCACAGAACTATCAATTGTCACATTCTTTAGCAAAATTGAAGAAAATCTTTTATCAAAATGAATTAAAAAACAAATACTCAGAATGGATTTATGCCTTTAAGCAATTTTCTTTTCCAAATGGTGGAGAATTTTTGCTTGAAACTGGATGGAGTGATTTTGAAGGTACTCCTTTATCGTATTTGGACGTTGATGAAATTATGGAAAAAATCAAAAAGAATATTGAAAGCTTTAAAGAGCATTTCGATATGGAAAGTCAGAAAGACTATTTTTTGTTAAACCATGTAACAGAGACTTATAGAGGCAGCTGTAGTGCAGATCAAAAAGCTCTCTTTGTTTTAAACGATAAGAGCAGTAATGGAATAGTGAGTAATATTCTGAAAGGAAAGATTGCAACAATAAACACAAAAGAACTTAAAAAAAAGACCGACTCTTTGAAATTTAAAAACGTGGGCATTATTTTTACATCAAAAGATCTTGTAATTCAACTGAAATTGTTTAGTATTTTGAGCAAATTTAGAGTTTACTTAACACATCATGGAGACTCGATTTATACATTTAAGGACAAAACATTTATAATTGAAACTAATCCAGTTGAATTAATTTTTAACTATCCCGAAAATAAGAATGAAATTACATGTCAATCATCAAAGATGCATGAAAAATTTGTTACTGGTGATTACATGTTGAGTCCCTATGCTACATGGACTGTTAAACTCGAAAGTCGTGGAACTGAAAAGGATTTTGATTTACTGAAAGGGTTTATTGGGAAAGTAGATTTTGAATTAATTGGACAGGCCGAACACTTTATGTCCAATAAGTGCAACAAAAAGTGTGAAGATATAATGATGAAAACTTATAAACTTTCAAGAAAAAATTAGCAATAATCATTTCTTATAAAAACTTAATCATATCTATACTTTATCTATAAGTTTACTTTTGTAATACATGAAGAATTTTATCTATAATTATGTTGATAGTATTGAATCATCAATTGCCAAAAATTTACTTCGAAATCAGTACATTATTTGAGAGTTAAAATTATTCAATTTGTCTGAAAATGATTTTTAGGGTACCTGAAAGTATTGATAATTCTAAAAGAAAGTTTAAAATTTAAAATAGTGGAAATTTTTATTTTTTATACTTTTGCTATCACGAATGGGAAATAAAAGTGATGAATAAATAATAAGACTGTTATAAAATATATTTGAATATTAATAACAAGTGGAAATATTTTCTGAATATTGCTTCTAATTTAATACTTTTTTTTATATTTCGCTGTGAGTTTTTTCAATTTATCAAACAAGATTTTCGTTATTGGCACTTTTTTGATAGTCAATAATTTTTGCCTCCAGCCTTGAAATTTCCGCCATCGCTAAATCTAATTGTTGCCTTAATATAACATTCTCACTCTTAAGGAATGAATTATGTTTTATTAAAAATGATGTTTCAGAATTATTTAATCTTGTTTGATTACTTAAATTCTCACAACTAACAGACATCATTTGACTAGTTTCTTTTGCTATTTCGCTACTGTGATGAATTTCCGATTTCCTTCGCATTGCTGACTTCAATTCTTCATTCTCATGGGGATTTTCTTTTGAAGCTGCAATTGTACCCGAAATTGTGTCAATATTAGTAACTCGTGATTTTAATTGATTCTGCTGCAACCTTCTTCTGTCAAGCTCTTTTACGGACAATGATTTTGGTAAACTGTAAAAACGATACGGTTCATTATAGATAATTATGAAACTATTGCAATACATTATGCCATCCGTTTCGAAGTCTCTTTCTGGACTGAGTGATGCAAATGGATTTCTGATTTGAAACGAAGGAACATTGAAAGCACAAGAAATCTTTTTGTGCTCCTTTAAAGCACGTTCTTCACTTTCAGCTGTTAGAATAATGGGAACTCTAATTTTTTCCATAGCCAAAATTGTTTCTTTCCAATAATATTCCGACATATCAATATTCGAGTCATGAATATTGAGATTACAACCAAATATCACGTCCGGTTTGATGTACTGCTTACTTGATTGATATTTATCGTATCTAATTGGATGACTTTCTACTTTTAGGTATTTGATGGCAATTTGGGAGAAATCGGTCGTATCGACAGTTGTTTCGGACCATTCGGGTATGTCTCGTCCGATAAAAATGACTTTTAGGGTTTTGAGATTTTTTAAACGGTACAATAGTAATTTCCAAGAGCTTCTTGCTAGGAGATCTGCTCTGTTTGCTCCGATAATATGAATCACGATTTGTGAATTGTTCGAGAGTTTGGTAAATTTTTGTATTGCATAATTCAACGTTAATGATGATGTCAAGAAATCTGATGTTATCAGGTCTTTGCTGTTTGCATTTTGATTTGAACTTTCGGCTGATGGTTTGCAAAAGTCTTTAATGAAATTTCGCATTGAGGATGGTAGTTCGTTGCTCGAATCCAAGGAGGTGGATAATATTGATCTTAGAGATGGTTTTTGTTTGAGGGTGGCGAGTTGAAAAGCAATCGACAGTTCCTCGCATAGTTTTCGATGTTTCGGATCTTTGCGGTGTAGTCGGCAGAGGATCGTCTGAAAAAACACAATTCTTTGAATCTATACACAAACCTGAGATTTTTTAAGGTGGGAACAATAAATCTGTATTGGAAATATCCAAATTTTTGGCTATTGACAAGATGAGTTTAATTGAAAACGGTAAAAGAGGACCCAAACTGGATCTTTGAACAAGTTCATCATAAACTTTTAATAGAAGATTTGCAAAGATTTGCAACTTTTGTATAGTTTACATATACCAATAGTGCTTTTACTTACCCCACATTTGCAAATCATTAAAAACTGCGGTTCATCCTGGCGACAAATGGAACAATTTCTCGGAAAGAAGAACATCTGCCTCTCGCTTTCCTCCAGAATGCGTCCAGTTCTCATTTGCACCTCTTTCAGTGCATCGATTCTCATCGGCAACCAAAAATCGTCTTGTTGTAATTTTGCTTTATAAAAAAGATTCTCGCCTTTCGTTTCGTTCATCAAACTGCAAGTTGCCTCACAAACATCCCTATGATGCATCCAATCGCGATCTCGATGTTTACTACCACAATAAAATATCATTCCACATCTACTGCACGGCACTTTTGGATCAACTTTCCTACAAATATGACAAATTGTCGGATAGAAACATGTTCGTGACCAATATTCCTTGAGAGATGACTCGGGAAAATTACTCCTTTCGTCCTTAAAGACGATAATAAATTGAGAACTTCTGTTCAATGATCCATCGTACTGTTCATGATGGAACATCAGCGAGGCAAAATCGTTATATCCACTGTATATTATCGAGTAATTTATCGAGGATCGTATCAAATTTTTCCTCATTAGTTGCATTTCGGATTCAGTCAGGAATGTCAACAACATCGGGCAGTTAATCTCGTTTAGTTTATTAATCGTGTTTATGTAATTATTATCACTGTTTTCAAGAGCAGGATTAGAAATATTGAAATAGGCGATTAAACTCGGTTTTTTGTAATTTTTTCCCCGCACATATGTCTCATACTTAAGGGAACTTGACTCAATTGATAATTTTTTCTTTTTCGCTTGACAATCACTGCAGAGGGTAATAATATTAACATCATGATTGTGATCCACTTTACACTCAATGTAGACAATTTTTAAATGTTTCACATCCACCAGAAGATGGAGAAATGCTTCCCAAAAGTTCCCCACGAATATTCCTGATGAGCCATTGATGTTCAAGTGGATAATCAACTCCGATGGCGAATTATCGTAGAGCATTTGAAAAATACTGTAAATAGTTAAGGAAATACTGAAAGTTTCAGAAAGAAAAATTTTTTGTATTTCGGAAATTTTCGTCCTTTTTTGATGTTCGTCGAAAAAATCTCTCATTGTCACTGGGGATCTTTGATCGCACTGCAGAATATTTGTACCAGCACCAATTGATTTGATTAAATTTTCTAGTGTTTCAGAATCGAAATTCATTTTTCTGGTTATAAGATCAAAACGATTTTGTTGCATTATTGAACAACTCCGATTGTGAATAAAACTATTTTGATGACGACTACAGAATGTTGTTGTCGGACAATTTGGACAATTTTTTAACAACTCCTGTTTGGCTTCATAACAAACAAAACAAATTCTTGGTGATTTTAGTAAAAATAATTCCTCACTATTTAAAGGACGTTGTAATTTTTTTCTCACTTCGTTAATAATTCGATCTCTCTCCATAAACCAAGTGGATCTTTTTAAATTCTCATAGATGTGGGATAAATTTTTTTCTTTTAGCATTTGGGTTAGTGATAGACAAAAATTTTTGTGTGCCATCCAATGTTGTAGTTGATGATCTCTTCCGCAATAGGAGACCATATTGCATCCGGTGCATCTTAATTTATTTTTCGACTTGCACACAATACATTGATTAGGATAATTAATTTCCATTTTTGGCTAAAATTATTCTTTTATTCAAGATGTTTACGTTCTTTTTCTTTCTTTCATATCTGAAACTGTAATTTTATCCTTTATAATAAGTCAAATTGTATTGACACTGTAACTTCATGCAGTAAATTTAAAACTTAATAATTAAATAATTTAATAATTTAATAATTTAATAATTTAAATCAACATAAATTCAAATTAATATTAAAAATTTAAACTTCATGGTTGTTAATAATTTTATAAACATGTATAAAATTTTACCTTGGTACAGAATAACAATCGTTGCATTGAACTTGTGAAAAATTAATTGTTTTGAAACATAAAACTTTCTTTCTAGGTGGTTTTGTGTAAAAGTAAACCGCACAATCACATTATACTTTTCAAAACGAACTGAAATATTATCTTGATAAAGCGTGCAGACATTCCTAATCTAATCGCGAGCGCGCGACTTTTTACGCAAGTGATTCATAATTTGACTGTAACCGCAGCTAGTAATAAAAAGTCGTAATTTTTTTTTAAAGGTATTTGGACATGATAAGAAAATCAATTAAATGAAAAACTGTGTCAAAGAAGAACGTAAATAAATATATATATATATGGTGTAATATAGAAATTAATTAAAATAGAAAGAGGAGAGAAAAAATTATATTTAAAGTAAAAATGAATTTTAATTACATAATGACTAAAGTATTTGTTATTTTAATACCATTTAAAAAATTTTTTTTCAACATCTTATCGGATAATGAGATTTTTTCTTTCAAATAAAAAGAAAAGAAAATTTAAAATAATTTTTATATAAAATTCTTCCAAAACTTTTTTAAACTCTTTTAAGAAATTATTGACATAGAATTTTATTTATTGAAAATTCATTAAAAATAGTTATAAATAAATAATTATCATCATTGATAATTATTAATTTACTTATTAATCAATAATAATAAAAGTATTAACAATAATAATTGTAATAGTAAAAATAATAAAATTATTATATGATAATAATAGTAGATCTACAAATAAAAATAATAGTAACCATGAGATAAAATTAATAACAAGAATATTAATAATTTATCAATACTTAAGGAAGAAAGTTCGGCTAAATTTTTAATTATGTCAATAAAATGATTCAAATCTTCCACGAAATTATTTTTATATAGTCATTTTTTTTGAGAAAATAAAATTAATCAGAAAATATTTTGAACCTTTTTGAAATTTTTTATTTAAATTAATAGATTTTAAAATTCATTTGTATAATTTTTTAGAACATGTTTTTGAATCAAAGATATTGTTGAATAAGAAAATTGATTTTTAAAATGTCTTTAAAAAAAAAACAATAGGTAGGTTAAAAATAATAAAAAAATTACCAATGTTGTACAAAATTAGGTATGAATTTGAAAATCTATAGCAATTTTTATGAAAAATAAAAAGGGTCAAAATATAAAATATTTAAATACAGATTTTATTTTATGAACAATTGAAATCCTCTCAAAAAATTACTATAAAAATAATTTCATAGATTTAAAACATTTTCTAGACATAGTTGCAAATTTAGCCGAACCCTCATCTTAATATTAGTGCAATTTTTTTTGCAATTTTCGCTAATTTGAATACTTTGAATAATATTGTATATTATAATATAAAGTAAAAAAATTTCCTTTACACAAAATAATTATAATAAATAATATATATTTACCTCTTATTCCTGAGGAATTAAATTCCTAGAGTTTCTTGTTATTTTTCTTGAATAATAATTATAATATAGTATTTTTTTTCTTATTATATTATATCCAATAGACGTTGATTTTTCACCACATTATTGTTGTTATTATTTCAAAATATCCACCACAGTTATTTTCTGTATTGTAACAATGTTTTGATTAATGTTATAGAAAATTTAAAAACTTATAAAATTTTGTATTAAAATATTGTAAAATATCATATATACTAAAACTTAAAGAAAATTTATGTAAATTTTTTTCTATACTTTCATAGAAATATTTTCCTTCGATAATTAATATTCCGAGACGTTATACGTGACAAAATCATGAGCCGTACATTTTCTAATTCCTTTGTTTCTTGTTCTCTTGGGTTTCTCATTCCCCCTCTCCTCAATTTATTCTCACTCTTTAATTAAATTAAGAATAATGCAAATGAAAATAATAAAACTAATACTAATATTTTCTATAATAATAATAATTTTAAGCTTAATATTATTAATACTATTAATAATAATAATATAATAAAAAATATTAATAATAATTGTCGTAATAATAAATAAATAATAGGTAAATAATAATAATAATAATAACAATAATAATAATAATAATAATAATAATAATAATAATAATAACAATAATAATAATAATAATAATAATAATAATAACAATAATAATAATAATAATAATAATAATAATAATAATAACAATAATAATAATTAAATAATAAGATATCCTTTCAAATTATATTACAGCTTCTAACGAGATTTTTTTATTTTTATCTAAATAATAAAAATTTACAATTTTTTAGTTTAGTTAACTTTTTTAAAAAAATTTAAGCAGAAAAATAAAACTGCCTTGTTAAATTTTTAAAAATTAACACCGGATTCAGTAATCAGCGATCCCAAAAAGCACGAAGTATAACAAAAAAAAACGAATCCGATCAATTTTTGAAAATTTGTTCACCATATTGAATCTGCCATTTTGAATTTTAATAATCTGTCATTAAATTTGTAATAATCATTTTCAAAAACTCCGTGTAACAAGTATCAAGCAAATTCAATCAATTTTTGAAAATTTCTCAGCCATACTAGGTAACGCCATTTTGAATTTTAATAATATTACACAAAATTCTTAAACACAGACCCCAAAAACCCGGAAGTATTGAATTTCGTGTGATTTCGATTAGTTTTTAACAATTTTTCCGCCATATTGGATCTGACATTTTTTTGAAAATTTTGAAATTCGATTTCGTATTTGAATAAACGTTTACCATGTTGATTTCAAATTAAAATAAATTAATAAAAATTCATTTTCAGGGTCAGGGAATTTTTTAAAATTCCTTTAAAAGTCAGGGATTTTTGATCGAAAGAACTCAAAAATTATTATTATTATTATCAAAATCTTATTGTTTTGAAAACAAACAATTTTTAATTATCTTATTTTTTCCAATTATAAATAAAATTGTATAACTTAAAAAGCACTATAAACATATTTAACAAACAATGTAGAACATTAAATAATTCAAAAATTTTGTTAGTCAGAGAAAAGTTAGGGAATTTTGAAAATAACATTTTGCGGCCACCTTGAATTTAAAATTAAATAAATATTTTTTTCTATTTCATATATATATATATATATATATATATATATATATATATATATATATATATATATATATATATATATATATATATATATATATATAAGGGATTCCTTTTTTTCTTTATTAATTAAACAAATGTAGTATAGGGAAAGAAATTTGAATGAAGAATAAAACAAGGAAAGAAAATAAAGAAAATTATAAATGACTAAAAATACAAAAATTATTTTTTTATTTCAAAATAAAGAGTGAGAATAGATAATAAATACTAAAACTACAGAAGAGTACAAATTTTGTTCTTTGTTTTATTATATATCAAAAATATTTCTCTGAACAAAACAATTATTTTCAATGTTAAACAAAAAAGTTTTAAACCGTTTTTTAACAAACAAAAAAAATCATTTTTCAATTTCTGTGAATTGTTCCGTCTTAAGATTATTCGAATTCAATCAAATTTTTAATTTGTTTCGAATAATAAAAAAAATTGAGTATTATTTTCAACTTTTTCAAAGTTTAAGTTTTTTCAACCCATTTTGACATAATTTTCAAACTGAGTCAACTGTTTTTAACACCAAATTAAATTATAAGTACTTTATTATTATTATTATAATTATTATTATTATTATTATATAATATTTAATAATATAATAATAATAATAATAATAATAATAATAATATATCATAGGTATTAATAAATAGAATTATGTTCTCAAATTTTGAAATATTCAAAGTAGTTATTCAATTTTTAGAAAGTAATTTTTGCACAAAATTATTATTTTTATCATTGCTATTATTGTTTTTGTTGTTGTAGTGTTTATGATTGTTATTATTGTTTTTGTTGTTGTAATGTTTATTATTGTCATTATTGTTTTTGTTATACTGAAAAATTGCTGAAAGCTGTATTTTTATATGTAGTTCGTTTGAGTTACAAACTTTTTGAAATTATATTAATAGGGGGTTGGAAATTATCATTATTCTTTGTCATATTAATCTTAGATTTTGAAATTAAATTTTCAATTTCGATATTTTCTCCTTCAATTGATCGTTCTCGTCCTTTAGATTAATATTCTCCGTAATGACATCATCAATTTGCTTTTGAAGTAGCATATTCTTTTTTAATAAAAGTTTATTCTGATTTTCAATTTCCTTGTAATCGACATTCTTCGCAACTATTTCTGCATCAGTTTTCTTATTTTCGTCAAGTTTGGGATTTCTATCTTCAACTGCACTTCCACCAGCAGTAGGTCGAATGTTGTCCTTGTAATTAGAATTCTTCGGAATTGGTTCCATCTTCTGTCTCTCAAACGGTACCGCTGGAATATGATTGTTGAGTGATAAATTTTGAACAGCACTATTTGTCCTCTTATTAGTGTGTTTATTGGCAAATTTTTTCTTCATTCTACTTGAATTCGATTCGACAGCATTGACAACCAATAGAAATTGTTTGTCCTCAACGATTTTCCAATCATCTGACGAACGACATGGACATGAGGGTGCAAATTCATTGAGACCATCGTAGCAAATTAATCCCTTCCACTTAGCATCGGATCTCAATTTTCTTCTCAATTGTTTCACTTGTGATTCTTTGTTTAGGATGAAAACAAAGGGACACTTGAATAATGACCAAACGTGACTAATTATTGACCACTCGAAATCCCAATTTTTCGGCACCGATATATTGCAGATGACTGCCAAGTTACATGAGAATGTATCATCAGTATTGGGATCGAGGTCCGATTCAACTTTTGCGATTAATTTACGTTTCATTGAAGTGCATTTTTCACAGAGTCCAACATCTTGCTCAGTTGTAACACTACGTTCACTGTCGAGAACAATTGTGAGATGTTTAACATTTGGAAGAAGATGCAGTAAAATCTCCCAATGCTGTGGAATATCGTTAAAATTATCACGGGATCTGACGTTTATTTTAAATTTCGATGTTGGAGTGTAATTTAATTTCTGAATGGCGCTAAAAATTGTTAATGACGGTGCAAGCAGGGCGTAGAGATATCTCCTCGTTTTATCATCAACTTGCATCGAAGGTTCGAGAAGTTGATTCAAGTAATCGGCTGTGCTCGTTGGTAGTCTTGTTTGATCATTCTTTTTCAAATGGAGAAGAGTGAAAAGTAAAAATAGTGCTCTCTCCAAAAATTCCTCGGAATCAATTTCAAAATTGTAGCAGTCCTTAATTTTCAAACATTCTTCATCGTGTTGTGGGCTAATTGGATGTTCTTTGCAAAATGACACCAATGGACAGTGTGGACAATTCGTTAGATTCTCCTGTCTTGTGTCGTGACACACAATACATGAGCGGGGAAAATTTAACATTGCTATTTCATTCGAGTAAAGATCACGATCTAATAATGAAGAGACATGACCAATCATATTCATTCGTTCGGTTGTCCATTTATTTGAAGAGAAACCTTTTGAATTTTCATAGATATGAGATAAATTGTTGACCCTCGTTATTAGATGTACTACATCGCAAAATGTCTTGTGGGATGTCCAATCATTTCTTTGATGTGCTTCACCACAGTATGATATCAGTTGGCAGCGACTACATCTTTTTAGCGTTGCTCTCGAGCCACAAACGTGACATTCGTTTGGATAGAAAGATTTTGACATTCTCGTTAGAATTCCGCTTTCTGCAAATAATTACAATTTCGCTAATTACCATTATAAACAAGGTAAATTTTGCATTTTCTGTATTTATTTATATATACAAATATATGTATATAGGCAAATTTACAAAACTAGACGATTTTCACTTGTAAAAATGTAAGCATTTAACGGTTTCAAAAACCTCACGCTTTTGTTTCTTTTCTCATTTGCTACAAATTTTTAATGTTTATTATAAAAGTTATTTAAGTATTTAAAATACTAGCAAAGTTATATTCTTGCATGTTTGCAATAGTTATGATTTTTTAAAAAATCTCGATATTTCAACTATATTATTATATCATTTCCACGCCTCAGAAGCAATTTAAAAAATTGCAAGAAGATCAAAGACGAGGAAAGCAGTGATTTTTATTTTTTGTCACGAATCTTTCAGAAATCCTAAAATATAAAATAATTATCGAAAAAAAATCAAAATCACTGCTTTCCCCGCCTTCGATCTTCTTGCAAAATTTTTTAATGACTTCTAACATTAAAATAAATAATAAGCAAACGAAAAACATTGCCTCCAAGGGATGGGAATTATAATTTAGTTTAAATACCAAAATTTTTAGAAAATCCTCGAAAAATCAAAATTACTACTTTTCTTGCCTTGAATCCTTTTGCGATTTTTTAATGGCTTCTGTTCTTATTAAAATAAATATAATTACCAAGTGAAAAAACATGCCTCTACTCAACTCAAGTTTCAAATGTAATTTTTATACATGTAATTTTCTCATGAAATCCCTCAAACATTTTTTAAGCTCGAATATAAATGTAATAAAATTCAAACTCAAAAGATTTCAATTATAATTTCTGCAAATATTTTAATTTTCATTCTTATGTTTCTAATAATGGTTGGGGTACAGTTTTTCTAAATAATATTTTCTAAAAACTTTTTTTCTAATGTGAATTTCTAAAAAACTTTTTTCTAATAAAGGTGATTTTAAAATTTTTTGTTTTCTAATAAAGCTAAATTTCTAAAAATTTATTTTTCTAATAGAGGTAATTTTCGAAATTTTTCTTTTTTCTAACAATATTCTATGTTTGTAATCACGATCAATAAGTACATATGATTAAAAAAGAAAATTTACAAAAAATTGGTTAATTCTTTAAAAAAATACTTGATATTTCGTTAAAAAATTATAATAAAAAATAGAAATTATGCAAATTATTTAACAAAAGAATAATAATAATAATTTTTTTTAAATATTCTAGTTAAAACTCTTAATTAACAAATTATAGGGATTTTTTCCCTAAAGATATTTGAAATTTTCTAAAAAAATTTTTTATATAAATATATTAACTTTGGAAATTTAAATGTAAAAATAATGCAAATTTTTTTTCAAAGAAGAATTGAATTTTGTTAACAAATTGTGATAAGAAATAAAAAATAAATAATAATAAATAAAAAAAAATAATAAAAAGAAATAATAAATAAAAAATTTTCTTCATTTTCAAAAAGAAACTTATAATTTTGTAAACAGAATTGTAATTGAGAAACAGAAAATTTAATCTTTATTTTTAAACAATTTTCTAATTTTTATTAAAATTATGGAATTTTAGAAATTTTAGGATAATAAACATTAGAAATTATAACTTTTTATAAAAACTTTTTTCAGAAAACAGATTTAATTAGAAAATCGCCTTTTTAGACAAAAAGGTGTAGAAAATACTTTTTTTAAAAATAGATAGTGTTTGCCTACCCTAATAATTGTTAGTATTCATCCGAAAAATATATTGAATACATTAAAATGTTAATAATTGAAGGAAAGAAATGTTTAATAGAATTTATAAGTATTATTTTTTCTGAAATAAATAAAAATAAATAAATAATTAAAAATGAAGTTTTTTTTTGGAATAAATTGTGATGACTTTGAAACAAGAATTTTATAACTTAAAACTTCTGCATTTTAACTAATTCAAGTGTGAAATATAAAAATTTAGAATCTATGGTATTTTACGATTCCAAATATGTAAAATTTATTTTAAAGAACATTTTTTTAAAAATAAATTAAAAGATTCGGGTGGTACTTAAATAAAAGATTTTTTAAATAAATTTTAGATATTTAGAATCGTAAAAAACCGTAGATTCTACATTTTTATGTTACAAAGTTGAATTAGTTAAAATGCAAAAATCCGACAATGTTGTTATGAACGGACCTTGTTGTTTAAAATTTTTCATGCGGACTTTACGCGCGGGAAAAAATTATAGGTTATGTTAAGAAAAGTCTATACTTGCTTGACATTTTTATAAATGAAGTGAAAAGTAATTTTTATTAATTGTTTAGCATATAAAATTGGTAATAAAAATTGTTTTTGACTATTCAGATAAATTATTAAAAATCCAAGAGTTAATGAATTGGAAAATAGCATAAAAATTATCATCAAATGTCTCGTGAAAGTTGTATTGATTTTATGAAAAAATTATGCGTGAATATTAAAAACCGAACTATGGTATTTTAATGATTTTAATTAAAGTCTATTTTAACTATATAAGTTAAGAAATCTTCTAAATATTTTTAATTGTAGGTATAATTAAATTGGAATTTACATTTTTAACTATAACTGTTATTGTAATACTTTTTTATGATTCTGTATTTACAATTTTCTACATTGAAATATCAATAATTACAAGGTATCACTTACCGTGCTTTTTATAATGTTTTTTCCTTTGTAAATTACTTTGATTTTCCTTTTTTTTTAATACTTAATTATACATTTACATGAAAAAAGAAAACAAAAGAACGAAAGAACCAAACACGTGACAATCAACAGTCATTAAAAAAGTGCGAAAGTAGATTGCATTTTATGGACAAATCTTGAGGAGTTCGCAAGTTAAAGTTGTGTTCACATTCCGTCAAATTCATAACCATACTTTTCTATAATATTATGGCACGGTCACACCTCGGCTGCCTGCCTGCCTGCCTGCAGGTCGTCATGGCAATACATAAGAGTAAGAGAGTCAGACAATTTAAATTATTCGTCTCCTCTCTCCCACTCTCGTGGCGGCTGCCTGCGCAGGCAGGCAGGCAGCTGAGGTGTGACCGTGCCATTATCCATAACACTATAATGGCACGGTCACACCTCAGCTGCCTGCCTGCCTGCGCAGGCAGCCGCCACGGGAGTAGGAGAGAGGAGACGAATAATTTAAATTGTCTGACCCTCTTACTCTTATGTATTGCCATGACGACCTGCAGGCAGGCAGGCAGGCAGCCGAGGTGTGACCGTGCCATAATAGATAAAATTCTATAATATTTTCTATATTTCTCATTAATAATTAAAGTGAATTATGGAGTATTTTCAATTTTGCATGCTTCTTATTATTATTTTAAAAACATACAAATTTCACCAGTAAATTATATATTCTGAAATATGTTCAAAAATTTCTGGACTATTATTTGTGATGGGCTTCTAAGGAAGGTGTCTGAGAAGCAAAAAATTGTAGGTTATGTTTATAATTTTCATACAGTAAAAATACAGAAAAAGAATTAATTACAATAAAGAATTATTGGTGTTCAAGTCTTCATTACATCTAAAATATTCACTAAAAACTGGTTTTAAATTTACAAAATTAAAAAGGAAGTTTTAATCAAGTTAAATCTGGTTCAAACATAACCTATAATTCGTTTGCTTCTTTAATGTACCTTTTTTGTGAGCGCGACACATTCAAGTAAATAAATTTCTTTCTCAAATAAATGATTTATTGACTTAATAAAAGTAGAAAATAAAAATCGACATCTAAATGAGTGCGAAAAGTGACTTTTTTTGCGAATTAACGCCTCGTTTCTTTGAAAAATATTAGTGCAATGTACCATCAGCGCCACTGGTGGCGGGTTTTATGTTTCCGGCGGAATATTTTGACGGCAACTAATATAAGTTATCGTCCATCTACAACAAGCAACATAGATGTTTTGAAAATAGTGCAAAAATATTTCCATCTAAATTTGTTTAATTAAAAAAAGTGCTTGGCGAATCGTTGCTAATAAATTTGCTTATAATAAACATACGAGGATTTTTTTCGCATGCAAAGGTAAGTTATAAACATATTCTTTAGTTTTTGATTATTATATTTTGTCTCCAATTTTATCAAGCCTGATATATACGAACGATAAAATCTAGAAAAAATGTTTGTTGTCAGTGTAATTGTTAAAATTATAAAAAAGTGATAACATTTTGAATAAAACAGACTGCATTTACTAATTATAGAAATAATTGTTTCTACCTTATAACAATAATACATTTTCTCTATATATCATTTTTTACGTTTCGTAAACAACATTGTAAACATGTTTGAGCCTTTTAATAACTTTTAAGGCTTTTAGGCTTTTGAATTGAATAAAGATAAGATAATTTCTTGCTACTTATAATTATTTTTAAATTAATATATATGAGCAGTGAAAAAAAGAATTCAATGTTTTAAAATTGAGAAACGAAACAATTTTTTGTAAGTCGCAATTGTAATTATTTTATAATATATATATAATATTAAATTGTTTAACATAACCTCAAAATGCAACAACTATTTTTTATATATAAATAGTAAAAGAATTTTATTTCAATTATTTTTTGTGCAAATAATTAGAAAAATTTTGAATATATCAGAAAACATGGAAAAGTGACTTTTAGCATAAAAATTTTTTTTTTTAGAAGAAAAATTGTTTTTAAGAAAAACAAAAAATAGTAATAAAACTCTTGTTATACAAATTACAAAATTTTTTATCAACAAACATAAATTTTTTAAATAATTTCATAATCAAATTTTTAAAAAAATCACTTCTTAAGTACAAAATTATTTATTACTGTTCATATTGTCAAAAATTTTATTGAAATTTCACGAAAGAATTTCAATATTTCCTAAAATTTTAACAAATCTTTCTAAATAAAAATAATTAAATTATTTCAAATAGTAAAATTATTCGCAAGAATTCCATTATTTTTAATACAATTTTAAAAAAATTCTTCTCCATAAAATTTTAATTATTTTTAAAATGTTTAATTAAAATTATTAAAGAAACTCCATTATTTGACAAAAAAAATCAAAGAAATTCTGCAAAAAGAATTTAATTAGAATTTTTAAAAATTTAAACAAAATTCTCCGCGAGATTTAAGTTATTTTCCTAAATAGTGGAATTTTGTGAAGGAATTCTATTATTATTAAATTTTTTGATAAAATTTTTTGCAATAATTCGATGATTTTCAATACATTAATTAAAAAATTTTAAATATTTGAAAAGAAAAATTACAAAAAAGTTAAGAAACAAAAAATCAAACAGCAACTATAACAATTATGATTACGAATTAAAATTACAATTTATATTCTCATTTATTATAAATTAATCAATAATCTTTGTCAACTATTAAAAGAATACAATTGATATTCTTAATTATTTTCAGTATTAAATTTAAAAAAGAAATTAGAGAAAAAAAGGTAATTGAGCCAAAACATTTATCATCTATCGCTAAAAAAATTAAATTTTTATTAAAGATTATGTTTAAAAAATTAAGAAATTATTCCAGTTTTTTCATCTTTTTTTAATAACATTTAACATTTTGTTAAATAATTTTCAAATTTTGTTAGAAATAAATAAAAGAAATTATAGAAATTCGATTTGTCCGACAAAATGTTTTTGACAACACTTTATATTGTTTAATAGAAAAGAATGAAAGAAATTTCCATGATTTTGATTTGCTACCAGCACCTGCTTTGCTTAATTTTAGAAATTAAATTTAAATGTTAAATATTTTTTGTTTTAAATCCAATATCGAATTTTCAAAAATTAAGTAGGACTGGTAACTGGATGCAAGTTTCAGTTTCATAAAAATACTTAACTTTTAAAATTCTATTTCTAAAGTTAATTTATTATTAAAAAATACTAAATAATTAATTCTTATTATCTATATCTATAAAAAAATAATATTTTGATTTTGTTAAAAAAATTTTGATAATAAATACAAATTATGCAAAAGAATACTACAAATTTTGTAAAAACAATATGATTTTCAAAATTAATTACAAAATGGAAGTTTAAAAAAAATGTTGATGGAGAAATATAAATAGTTTAAATTACTTTATTTTTTCTTCGTTTTTAAATGCAGAAAAAGAAATTATGCAATTTTTTTCATTAATTTCTAGATTAAACTTAAAATAAATTGGTTTTTAGAAAGTTAAAAAATTAAATCTTATTAAAGAAATTCTTCAAATGAAATTAAATATTTTGTTCTTTAATAAAAAAATGTGAATCGTGAATAGACATGATTATTATATGAGAAAGAGTACACAAGCATTTTTTTAGCTAGTAAAATATAAAATATCTTTATATACATAAAAAAAGAAAAATTGTAATTATTAAATACACAAATTCTTCCTACACATTTTTTGTTATTAATTTAAAATAGAAAAAACATTATTGTTAAAAATTGTAATTAAAAACGAAAATTTCATAACTTTTTATTTCAAAAGAAACTAATAATTTTTAAAATATAAACAAAAAATAATTATAAAATTTCTAAGTCAACATTATGAAAATTTCTTACCTTATTTTATAAAAGCAATATCTATTAACCTTTTCTCTAAATAAACAATAAAAATTGATATTGACAAATCGAAAAACCAAAGTGTTTTGAAAAAGAAAAAAAAACAAAAGCATATACAAAAACTAACTTCATACTGCGAACAGAATGAATGAAAACCCGCAGAGATTAATATAGTTAATTATTTACATAATTATTTATATAATTATTTAAATATTTTTTTATTAATTGCAGATAGAGAGAGAAATAGAAGGTGAGGAGAAAGGAAAACAGAAAGAAAAGATTATTTGAAACGTGGAATATATTTAAAGAATAAAAATGACGTTAGTTTTCTATCCAAACGATTGTATCGTTTGTAAAAAAAGAACGTCACTAAAACGCTGCAGTCGCTGTCAAATGATCTCCTATTGCGGCGAGGAACACCAAAAGGAACATTGGCCAATGCACAAGGAATTATGCCGCGTTATATCCTGCATAACAAAAGCAAATCACCTTACCCATCTCTACGAGGATTTACGTGGTTGCACACTAAACGAATGGACGAATTCGCGAATTGTCATGTGGCATCGCATAACAACAATAATGGGCCGCGATTTGGAAAATTGCGAATCGCAAATGTTACAATATCCACGTTGTTGTTTCATTTGTTACGACACGCGGCAAAGTAATTTAACAAATTGCCCCAATTGCCCGTGGGCATCGTTCTGTCAAAAGCATCCGCAAACATCCGAGCACAATAAATTATGCTCACAAATCGTCAGATGTCACAGTCTCGAAATTGACGAATCACTTCATCTCCAAGCAGCCGGAATTCTCTATCAATCACTATTTCTATTTCCAAATAAATTGAAAAAATTACCAACAACCACGCAGGAATATTTAAATTTAACAATGAAATTGCAATTCAGCGAGAAATTATCGACAATCGCGTCAATGCTTATATTCTATCCACTAACAATTTTTGGCGTTCTCCAAAAATTAAACACACTCAAATTAACCAAACTCATTGTTTACATTAATTCACGCGATAAATTCAATATTGTCGAGCAATTTTGTGAAATTATCCTTCATCTTGTTGACAATTTGGAAAGTTTAACAATTCTTGTCGATAGATCATATACGAGAAAAGAGATTAAATTAACATTGTGTCCCGATTGCAATAAGAAGAAGAAAACATTAGTCGTTCAATGTTTCGACGATGTGTCGAATTCTGATTATAAATCAATTGATCTTGCATTATTTAATAATATCAATCCAAGTAAGGAATTAAATTGGAGTTATGAATCATTTTTGGAGATAAAAAGAATGTGGCCAAAATTAATGTGTCCAATTGCATTGACAACCGATACGGATGTTGCGATGAAGAGTTTGAAAAATTATTTTCAAGCCAGTTCTTCAAAAATGACGATTGTTTACGATGATTATAATAATTTTTCCTCATTGTATTTGCATCGCGATTGGGAGAATTGGCGAATATCGAAGTATCCGCAATATATTCTGATTGGAAAACCAACGAGACCTGTTGAAAATGTTACGAAAAGAAAAGAGGAAAATGTTACGAGAGGCAAAGAGGAAAATGTTACGAAAAGAAAAGAGGAGAATATTACGAAAAATTTTGGCCTGACCAAGAAACCAGCGGCGAATATCACAAAAGTAGAAACGCAAATATTGAGAAAAGTTGAGGGGAGAAAAATTCCTGGCAATTATATTATTAAACAATATTATCCAGGAGTTTGTCACGTTTGTAAGAGTTCGAATGCAAATGTTGCTTGTACAAGATGTAAAATGATTTTTTACTGCGGCAATGAGCATATGAAGCAAAATCAATCGGAGCATAAGGAGATTTGTCGAGTGATTCTGCGAATGTTGAGTGAAAAAGGAACGCCACATCTTTTCGATAAATTGGGGATACAAAATGAGAAAACATGGTTCGAGGCGAAAATTAAATATTTGCAACAAGCGAAATTGACATTGAATCGAAATCTACAGAATTTTGAGAAGCAAATGTTCTTCTTCCCGAAGACATGCTTTGTTTGTCACGAGAGCGATTTGAGCGTACTGAAAACTTGTAAATGCGGTGTAAGTATTTTTTTTTTTTAAAGTTTTCACTTTTTGTAGAGTCGTTAATCTAAATTTTTAAACGTAAATGTTTTTTCCTAGAATTTTAATTTTCAAATATCAGATTTAATTTCTGCGTAATTTCGGATTCAAAAATTTAAAAAAATTAATTTATTTATTATTATTATTATATATTATTTTCAAAAGCATCAAAAAATCTTTTCGAAATAATTAAATTATTTTCACATTTTCACAGGAATTCAATTAATTTCAATGCAATTATTCTATTTAAGAATAAATTCAATTATTTTAAAACATTTTAATAAAATAATTTTCTTCGAATGAATTATTATTATTATTTTCGTAAATAAATATTAAAAAATAATTAAGTTAAATACTATTTTTAAAAAAATTTACGAAGAGGAATTTAATTATTTTGAAAAATTTCAATAAAATTAATAAAATAAAGTAAAATTCAATAAAGGAGTTCAATTATTTTCGTAAATAAATATTAAAAAATAATTAAGTTAAATTACTATTTTTATAAAAATTTACCAAGAGGAATTCAATTATTTTGAAAAATTTCACTAAAATTAATAAAATAAAGTAAAATTCAATAAAGGAATTCAATTATTTTCGTAAACAATAAAATTATTGAGACAGAAGTTTAATTACTTTCAAAAATTTGTATAAAATTCATTATAAAAATTCAATTTGTTTCAAATACAATTTTCATTGAATTCCAATTGAATTTCTCAAAAGGAATTATTTCAAAAATTTCCATAAAATTCTTTTAAAAAAATTCTATTCATTCAGTTTTAATAAAAATCGCAATTTATTTTCATAAATAATAAAATTTATCGACAAAATGAAATTATTGTCAAATTTTTTTTGTAATAATTGAATTTTAGAGAAAATACAGGAGAAATTTATAGAAATAATTTAAATTTCAAAAAAATTTTAATTATTCGTAAGTTTTTGAATATTTCCATAAAATGTAGAAGTTTGAAAAATATTTAAACACTTTTTCAAAAGAATTATTAAACTTTGGATTAATTTTAGATAAATTTTCTGAAGAATTTTAGAAAAAAATAAATGACAACTTGAAAAAAAATTTTATTCAGAAAATTAATTTTAAAAAAATAGATTTCTAAAAAATGTCAGGTAATTAAAACTTTTTGAAAATATCTAAAATAAATGCCCGAAAATAAGTAATTAAAAATAATTAAATTTCATTCAAAGTAGACGAATTAAAATTTCATAAATTCTTCTAAAATAATTTAATTCTCAAAGATATTTATCAAAAATGAATAAAAATAATAAATTTAATGAATAAATTTAGATAAAATTTCTAAAAAAAAAACAGTTTAATTGAAATCTTGAAAATAAGTTTGAAGAAAAATAAAAAATAATTCATTTAGAGAAGAATTTTAATCAGAAATCCTAGAAAATAATTAAATTTAAAACTTTTAAAATAATTTAGGAGAAAAATGATTAAAAATAATTGATTAGAAAGAAATTTTATTTAAAAATTCTAGACAAAAATTTTTTGTTGTACAATTTTTCTAATCTGATTGAATTCAAGAAGAACACAAAAAATTGAATTTTAGAGAAGTCAGAAAATGTTAGCAAAAATTCAATTATTTTCAAAAACTAATAAAATTCTTTTCAGAAATTATCTTTTATTAAAAAATTCTTTTAAAAATTCTCATAAAAATTTCAATTATCTTCATAAATAATAAAATTTTCCTCAAAATTCAACGATTTTCAATATCTTCAATATTTATAAAATTTACCGAAAAAAATCAATTCTTTAAAATAGTTTTAATAAAATTCTATTTAAACATTTAGTGCTTTTCATAAATAATACAAATTTTGACAGGAATTCAATTATTTACAAATTTTTTCGCAATAAATCAATTATTTTCTTAAATAATAAAATTCCATTGAAGAATTTTAATTATTTTTAACATAATTTTTAATCGAATTTCTCGAAAAATGTAATTATTTTTTAAAATTTTTATCAAAACAATTCCTCGAATGAATTTAATTATTTAAAAATTTGTTAAAGGTGAAAAAAAATTTTTATGCAAATTAAGTTTTAAGAAGTATTCAATTATTCAATGAATTATTTATTTTTCTACTAAAATTAGAATTTTTCTTAATTTTAACTAACAATTTTGTATAATTTAAAGTTTTTATTTTCTAATAATATATTTAATAATTAATAATATATTTTTAATTCAAGAATTTCAAGAGAATCGAATATTATGTAAAATTGAATCGTAAACAAATTTATGTAAAAATTCTCAAAACTTTTTAAAAAATTTTTTTTAAATATTTGATTTCAAGAAATTTAATCAAAAATTGTGGGAAATAATAATTTAATTGAAATGATGAAAATAATTCTAAAGAGTCTGGGGTAAAATCGAAATTTTTTCCGCAAATCAAAGAAAAGTCAGGAAATAAGAAAAATAAATTTTTGTGTCAATTCTATGTAATATTAAAAAAAATAATTTTGTGAATGATTGAAGAGATTTTTTTATGGAAAAAGTGAAAATTTTGTTTGGAAATAAGGAAAAAACAAAATTAAATCATCGGAACCCTGTATTTGTTTACTCATTTGCTTATTTATTTTCCAGGTGAGCTTGTGCAAAATTCATCGCGACAACGTTGAGCACAAAAATCTTTGCGACAATTTCCAAATGAATTTGAACTTCGAACGAAATAAGAAGAAACTTCAAGATGAATTAAACGTCTCGTCAACGCTAAATAAAAATCATCAACAATTACCAGCGAATATGAATCAATTTATTGATTTACATTTCAAATTATCCAACGGTGCATTAAAGGGAGTGGAGAAGAATTTACATAAAACTGTCCTCTCCGATTTTATAACACGACCAATGACACTAATTTATTTAGTGGAAAAATTGAAAATTCCCGTTCCCGAGGTATTCTCAGTTCACGTTATTGGTGCAGTTAATGATGAATTTTATAATGTCGATTATTGGAATACAATTTTGTATTGGTTTAAAACATTAAAATATCTATTCATCGATTTCATTGGATTGGAAATTA
The DNA here is from genome assembly GCA_032873175.1 of Leptopilina drosophilae. Lineage (NCBI taxonomy): Eukaryota > Metazoa > Arthropoda > Insecta > Hymenoptera > Figitidae > Leptopilina > Leptopilina drosophilae. The sequence continues at coordinate 40,385,038 of CM065484.1, forward strand.
ATGAATGCTTCGATGACTTTCAAAGTAAGGAACCCTTTAATTTCTGTCACTCCAACGAAATAAAGGACAAAGAATTGAGTTTTAATTCAGTTAACGAGCGTTACGATGAATTTTGTGAGAGTGAAGATTTCGACAAACCGGATTTAATAATTGGTTTTAATTTAAATCTAAATGAGAGCAATTTAGAAATAGCCGATTGCACATGGAAGAAGACGGTGAAGAAGATTGTTGAATTGAAAATTCCATTCGTCATGACGGCAATGAACGAGGGACAAGCAAAGAAGGATCATGAAATATTCTGTTCGCTTTTGGGCAGAGCAATTAATTACGACTATTTGGAGAAGAATCCCTACTGCAGTTTAATGCCGGAGAGAAATTACGAGAACGAGAGAATTTGCTATTCGAATAGTCATTTTGTTGCTTATCAAAAATTCACTGCTGGAAAAATTGTCAAGAAAGTTACAGCATCGTCGTCGTCGGAGAATAAAAATCAAAACTGTAAGAATAAGAATTCAGTGGCTAAAACATCGGTAACAAGTGGAAGTAAGAAAGCGGATGCTAAAGTTCAAGATGAAAGTTCATCGTTAAAAAAAGTGGAGGGAAAAATTGTCGATGCTGAGAAAATAGTTGGAGAGAAGAATTTGAAACTGAATAAAAATAATGATTCAAAGATTTCACAGAAGAAACTAATAAATGAGGATTCTCCCGATCGTCAAGGGCAGTCGAAAAATAACGAAAAATTATTGAAGGATAATGAAAAACTTCAGCAAACGAATAAAATTCTTCAAGAGAATCTACGACTTAAGGAAGAAAACGAAAAACTGAAGAATCAAATTTTAAAATTGAGTTTAAAAGACTAAGAGAAAAACATTTTTATTATACCTGTAAGCGTCCTATTCAAAGTATTTTTATTTTCGAGTTTAAATATATAGAGATTTTTTTTTAATTTGAAATTTTATTTTTTAATTAGATGTCAATTAGTAAAAAAAAAAGAAATTCTTTTGGCATTTCTCTTGATTGGGAAGAGAAAGCAAAGTTTATTTTTTTATTATTTTCGTGATAAATAAAATATTTTCTTATCTATTAAATTATTAATTATTATTTACAGCTAATCATTTTCCGTTCACTAATATTTTACTCTGCATTAATTATCATTTTATATAATTTTCCATTCTGTATTTATTATTCATGATCTTAATTAATAATTTAATAAAATTTGCACATAATTTTATAGAAATTATCGAAAATATTAAATTCAAAAAAAAATTCATTAGATTTTTTTTTCAAATTTAAAACATTACTGAATTTTTTTTTAAGAATTTGACAGTTTTATGAAATTTTATTATTTACAATTAATTTTTTTAGGTAATTTAATTAACTTTAAAAAATTGTAATTACATTTTTTAGAAATATACAATTTTTTTAAAATTTTCTAAATTAGATTTTTCGAACTTGTGTTATATATTTTTCGACAAATGCAATTTTTCTGAAATTGAATTATTCCAAGTTCTTCAAAAGTTTAATAATTCTTTAGAAGAAATATTTAAATATTCAGAAAATCATAATACGAAACTTTTTGAAATTCAATTATTTCTAAAAATTGCTACTATAATTTCTCTAACATTAAATCTCCTCAAAAAAATGGTTATTGCATTTTCTCAAAAATTGAATTATTACAAGAAAAAGTTGAGTCTAAGATTCAATTGCTTTTAAATCTATTTTATATAAATTCATTTTTTCATATAAGTAGATTTTTCAATTTCTTTATTATAAAAATAATTCAAACAATTGAAGTACATTTTGCAAATATTAAAAAATTTATTTACTTAGAAAATTCAACAAATTAAAAGAAAAATTGAATTAAAATTTCTATCAAAACAAGTTTTTTTTGAATATTTAATTCCCAATTGAAAATATTGTAATTAATTGAATTCTTAAAAGAATTTTATTACATTTTTTCAAAATAATTATTATCTTCAGTCATTTCATCAAAATTGTATTAAAAATAATTAAGTTCTGGAATTTTTTTAAAGATAATTGAATTCCAGTGAAATGTATAAAAATAATTAAATTGTTAGGGCAAGAAGGTAGTTAGTTTTGGCGTAATTTATTAATTTTTTTTGTTTAATAATTGAATAACTTCAAACTATTTTATTAAAATTTTTCAAAATAATTAAATTCTGTCATAAAATTATTTAAAAATTGTATTGGAAATTAATTAAATTTCAGCGAAAATGTGAAAATAATTGAATAGTTTGCAAGAGTTTTGTTTAAAATTTTGAAAATTAATAAATTCTTCCCAGGAATTTAATAAAAATTATTATATTCAAAATAATTTAATAAAAATTATTATATTCAAAATAATTTAATAAAAATTATTATATTCAAAATAATTTTATAAAAATTATTATATTCGAACTAATTTAATAAAAATTATTATGTTCAAAATAATTTAATAAAAATTATTACATTCAAAATAATTCAATTAGTTAGAGAACTTTTATTAAAATGTTTTTAAATAATTAAATTTCTACGAAGGATTTTAAAAAAATTATTCGAAATAATTTAATTCTTGAGGCAAATATGTCAATAAAATTGTATTGTAATTAATTGAATTCCTGCGAATTCATAAAAAATAATTAAATTAAATGGATTTTCTTCAAATTTTTTCGAGGAGCTTAATAAAAATCCTAATAAATAATAATTGAATTTTTCCGAAGAATTTTCTTAAAGTTTTGGAAAAATTTGACAATTAAATTATTTAAATCAATATTGAATTGATAGAATTTTTTTAACATTTTTTGGAAATCATTGGAATTTCTGCGAAAATATAAAAATAATTGACTAGTTTGAAAAAATTTTCACGTACATTTCTTATTTGAAAAATCTTCAGAAAAATTCAATTACAATTGTAATTGAATTTTTCTTAATTTAATTTAATCTGAATTTAATTTTTTTAAAAATTAGGTTTTTGTAAAATAATAATTAAAATTTTTTAAAGAAAAAGAAAAACTTGAGTTCACAATAATAATTTTAACAAATTGAAACAATTGGAAATTCTGTAAAATTTTATATTTTAAAGAATTTTATTTTTTCCTCTTTAAAAATTGTCTATAAATATAATTATATTTTAGAATAAATTATATCATTTTATGAAATTACAAAAATTATTCTATTTAAATAATTCAATTCTCGTAGTTGAACTCTGATAGGAATTGATTTAACAAAAATTTCAGTTAAAATTTTAAAAAATAAATAAATATTGAAATCGTTATAACAGGACTTTAGAAATTAATTAAATTTTTAAAGGTTTTTAAATTAGATTCCTTGGAAATTTAATGGAAGCAAAAGTTTAAAAATCTTTCAATTTTTATTTAAAAAAATTGTATTAATAACATTATTTTTCTTCAAAAATTATTAAAGTTTTTCAATAATTTTATTCCAAAAATTCTAAAAAAAAAGAATTGAATTTTGGATGAATTACAGTTGCAAATTTTAGAAATAATTATATTTCATGAGGTTTTTCATTGAAATTATTTAAAATTTCAAATTCCTCGGAAAAAATAAATATGAATAAGTTTTTAAATTTTTGTTTAACAAAAAGTATTAAAGTTTTGAAAAATTTAATTAAGAAATTTCGAAAAATTGCTTTTCTTGAAAAAATGAAACTAAAATTTTTTAAAAATACTTCTATTTCCGAAAATAATTTTAAAAAATTGAAACAATCGAAAATTTTGCCAACTTTTATTGAAATAAATTTTGAATTTTAATTCAAAAGTTGCTGTTAGTAATATTTTGGCATTTACTATACGAGTTGTCAAATAATTAAATTTAATGAAAAACTGTAAGAAAAATCATATTTTTTTTATGAAATTAAGAATTTTCATTAAATTTGGAAAAGCAAATTTTGAAAGTAACAATGGAAAGGAAATTTTGTAGTTTTGCTAGTTGTTGAAAATAATTTAACAGAAAAAATTTTATTACAATTTTTGAAAAGAATTCAATTTCTGCGAAAGTATAGAAATAATTGAATTGATTCGAAAAAATTTTTAAAAAATTTTTGAAAATCATTTTAACATGGAAATTGGATATATACATGAAATTCGGAAATATCGATATGGATAGTTGGTAATTGAATTTTTTATTAAAGTATATAACTTTATTGAACAGAAATTTTCATAATACTTTCAAGTTTTCCTTCTTGAATTACAATTACAAGTATTTTTATAATTTCGATTCCATAATACTCGAAACTTAATTAATATAAAAAAATAAAACAAAATTTATGTATTTCAAAATATATAAACTAAACTCTTTTGTTGCTTAATTATAAATTTTCTTAGGCATGTTTTCATCTTTAGTTTCTTTATAGTTGTATTGTGACTACTAAGCGCTCTGAAGAAAGGTATCCAAAGAAGCAAACAATTTAAGTTGTTAGTATTATTTCTATAGTGAAAATACGCCAAAGGGATTTTTTTCTTCCTTAATTTTCAATTTTAAGCTTTGTAATCAGAACATCCTCAAGTCGATCGCTTTCCTGCACAAGACTCAATTTTTCCTGAAGTAATTTATTTTCCTCATGCAGTTGTACATTCTCCTTCACTAATTCTTCATTGACTACAACAACTTGTGCCTTACGGTCAAATTCTTCGAAGCATTTTTCCTTCTGGTCTGTTTCTTGTTCATTAGCTTCCTTCGTGGCAGAATTTTTAATCGGAATTTTTCTCCCTCCCTTTTTCTTCTTCTTGCCCTTTGAAGTCGAAGCCTCCTCGATACTCTCTAAAATTTTCACTTCACTAAAATCCCTATAGACAATCACATGACTATTCGAATAGCACAATCTCTCCGTTTCGAAATCTCGCTCGGGAATTAAGCTTGCATAGGGATTTTTCTCCGATATTTCATAATTAATTCTCCTCCCCAAAAGTGAGCACAACATTTCGTGTTCCTTTCTCCCTCGTTTCTCCGATTGTGCAGTGATAATAAACGGCACATTCATTTCACTAATCGCCAACAACGTCTCCTTCCAGGTACAATCGGAAATTTCGTAATTACTCTCATGTAAACCCAAATTATAACCAATTATAATATCAGGTTTTGAGTAAACTTTACTCTTTACATAGTCATCATAGCGTCCTCTGTATGAATTCAAACTCAATTGCTTCCCATCGAGAGAGAAATCGGGTAATTTGTATGGACTTTTAAAATAGATCTCTTCATATTCAACAATATCGTTGCCAATAAAGTCAATGAGGAGAAATTGTAATTTACTGAACCAATAGAATAATGTTTGCCAATAGCCAACGTGATCGAATTCCTCGCATGTTGCGCCAACGATGTGAATGCAAATTTCTTTTGGTACTTGAAATTTCAATTTTTCAACGGCATAGACAAAGGTCAGTGGTCGTGTTAAGAGATTGGAGACAATAATTTTTTGTCTCTCCGCATTATAACTCTTTAGAAGAAAATATTGATCCACAAATTTCCAAATTGATGAGGGGAGCATTTTATTTTTATTCCTCTTCAATGCTGCTGTTATTGTAAATGGCTCGGCTGGTTTCTCTTTATTGCTCTCCATTTTTAAATACAATTGAAAATCTTTACAAAGATTTTTGTGTTCATCGTCCTCTCTGTGAATTTTGCAGAGACTCACCTATTTTTTTTTTTGGAAATTAAATTATTCGTTAATTTCTTGACATAATCTCAAATTAAAATTTTATTATGAGCTACAATTTTGCGCCATTAGAGGCTGTTCATAAAAATACATAATCTTTCCTCCCCCCAATAATCAATGTCACAAATTTTACCAATTGAGAAAAGAACCAATCAAAGAACCGGTTATAACTTTTTTAAGCTCAAAATTCTCGACCTCTGAATAAAAAAAGGATTTAAAATTTCAATTTCTTGAAAACATTTTGCATTTGTATAAAGGTTATCAATATGTTTCTCAAAAAATTGGGATTGAAAACATTGTAATTATTAACTTACAGGGCAATGATTTTGAGCTTAAAAAAGTTATAACCGGTTCTTTGATAGGGAACCTTAATTTGGCTGGCGCCAATTTATCTACAGGTAATCCCCCCTTTACGAAGACGTGACGCGCGTTTTGTGAACAACCCCTAACGAATGAATTAACATAACCTAAAATTTAATCAAAGTGAGATTCTTTCTTAATATTTTTATTAAAAACGATTCTATAGTTGAGGAGTAAGTTTTCAAAACCTAATAAATCCAAATTTTGGCATTTCGAGAAATTTAAACAATTGACAATTCTCACATAACCATTAAAATTATCTTTAATGTAGAAAAAATGTGATAAATTATTCCTTTTTTAAATATTTTTTCTATTTAAAATGCTATGTTTGTAATTAAATTCTATTGTAATAGGGAATTTGAAGGGAATTTTGTAATTTTTTCTAATAAAAAGATAGAAATTAAAAATCATCAAGGTTAGGCGAAAATATTTTTTAAACTGAAAATTCTGTATTAATAAATTTTTTTTCTTAAATTCAACAGTGATAAATGGATTTCTGAAGATTTTAATATTTTAAATATGTGTTTATCTCAATTTTTTTTAAAAATGGATTTATCAACTTTTGAAAAATTGATCCTCAGTTAAAAATTACTGTTTTTCAATTTTTAACACTTTAAAATATTTACTTATTTTTCCTAATTTCAGACCAATGGATATTAAAAAGAAGATACAAAAAAGTGGATTATATTCATCAACAAAAGTGATGAATGGTGAGTAATATTTCTAGAAGGTTCTTTAATTTTCGTTTGTAATAATTTTTGCAAGAACGTCAGAAATGAAATTTTATTGAATTAAGGTTCTTAAATTTCATAAAATTAAAAAAAATCAATTAATTAATCATTTTGTATCTATAGTTCTTTAACTTTTGTTTAGAATAATTTCTTCAAAAAAAAACATTTAAAATCTTTAAAATGAATAATTTTGAAAAATTTTCATAAAATTTGTTTCAAAGAATTCACTTTACATTCATTGTAATTTTTATTGAATTCCTCAAGAGAATTTAAATCCATTTCCATAGACAATAAACTTCATCGCAAGAATTACATTATTTTTAATATATTTTCATTAATTGAAATTACCTGAAAAATAATCGAAACAATTCAATTATTTAGTGAAATTTTAATAAAATTCTTCATAAGAATTTATTTACAAAAATGTTTCTTACGACTTAAATTAGTTAAAAATTCAAAATAAATATTCTTCGAAAAGATTCAATTACTTTAAAAAAACGCACTAAAAAATCTTCTCAAAAAATATAATATTTAAAAAAAAAATTAATATAATTCTTTGTAAAAATTCAATTTTTATATGAAAATTAACAGCAGGGTTTCAATTATTTTCATTAGATTTTTAATTGAATTCTTCGAAAAATGCAAATTTATTAAAATTCTTCGAAAGAATGTAATAATATTTTTAAAAATTCTGATAAAATTCTTTACGACAATTCAGTTTTAAAAAATCACCAATTATTCTATCAATTATTTTTTTATTTACTTAATTAAAATTTTTAAGAATTTTTAATAAGAACTGATTTAAGAAAGAATCCGACAAACAATCGAAACAAAAGTTAGTCCAATGTCATAATTTCGTTTTTTTAAAAGTCAAATTAAATAAAAAATTTTTTTTTGGTATAAGCTTAAGGAATTTAATTTTCTACACTTTAAACATTTAAAAATTATATTTAAATAAAATTGATATATTTATATTTAATTTTCTACACTTTAAACATTTAAAAATTATATTTAAATAAAATTGATATATTTATATTTAATTTTCTACACTTTAAACATTTAAAAATTATATTTAAATAAAATTGATATATTTATTAAAATAATAGTAGATTTCGAAAATCAATGAATGGAAAAAATTTTTTTAAAAGAATTAAATTTCGACAATAAATTTTTTATTGTTTATAAACATTATTGCAATCTTGAAAAGAATTTTATTGAATTGACATAATTGAAATTTTTCTAAGAATTTTATGAAAATAATTGAATTTTAGAAAAGAATTTTATTCCTACTTATAAAGATAATTGAAATTTTGACAAGAATTTAAGAAGAATTTTTAGAAAAATTAAAAAAATAGTTAAATTTCTGCAATCATTTATATCTAATTACCAAAATTCAATTTTTTTGTGTTTTTATTTCAAATTTTTCTATAAATTCATTATTTTTAATAATTAAGTAAGTATATTAAAAATGTAAGTAATGTCAAAAGAATTTGAATTCTTAAATTTTTTTAAAATTTAAGTTCCTTAAAATATTGTTATAAAACTTTATAAAATATTTATTGAAGAATTTATTTTTCATAAAAATAATTGAAATCTTAAAAATAATTTTTTTAAAAAATGTCGAAAATAATTTAACTTCTGTGGAAAATTTTATTAAAATTTGTAAAAATAATTGAAATTTTTCCAAGAAATTTATGAAAATAGTTGGATTTAAGAAAAGAATTTTATTCCTATTTATAAAGATAATTGAAATTTTGACGAGAATTTAAGAAAAAATTTTTAGAAAAATTAAAAAAATAGTTAAATTTTTGCAATAATTTCTAGTTATTTACCAAAATTCAATTTTTTTTGTGTTTTTTACTAAAATTTTTCTATAAATTCATTACTTTTAATAATTTAGTAAGTATATTAAAAATGTAAGTAATGTCAAAAGAATTTGAATTCTTAAAATTTCTTTTAAAATTTAATTTCTTTAAAATTTTGTTATGAAACTTTATAAAATTTCAAGTTTTAGACTTTTGAATTTGATCTGTCTATATGAAAATTGTAAAAGCTTAAAATTCAATTAATTTTGAAATATATTTAAGTTGAAATTATTCATTAATTAATCTCTATGTAATAAGTTTATGATATTTATTGAAGAATTTATTTTTTATAGAAATAATTGAAATCTTGAAAAGAATTTTTAAAAAAATGTTGAAAATAATTGAATTTCTGTGGAAAATTTTATTAAAATTTGTAAAAATAATTGAAATTTTTCCAAGAATTTTATGAAAATAATTGGATTTTAGAAAAGAATTTTATTCCTATTTATAAAGATAATTGAAATTTTGACGAGAATTTAAGAAAATTTTTTTTAAATAGTTGAATTTTTGCAATCATTTCTAGCTATTTAGCAAAATTCAATTTTTTTTTTGTGTTTTTAACTAAAATTTTTCTATAAATTCATTACTTTTAATAATTTAGTAAGTATATTAAAAATGTAAGTAATGTCAAAAGAAATTAAATTCTTAAAATTTCGTTTAAAATTTAAGTTCTTTCAAATTTTGTTATGAAACTTTATAAAATTTCAAGTTTTAGACTTTTGAATTTGATCTGTCTATATGAAAATTGTAAAAGCTTAAAATTCAATTAATTTTGAAATATATTTAAGTTAAAATTATTCATTAATTAATTTCTATGTAATAAATTTATATTTATTGAAGAATAAAGTTAGGTACACATTTAAAAAAAAATTATTGTCAGAAATAGAAAAAACTGATGTCTTTTGTTAGAATTCGTGGTAATTTTATGAGGCAAACAAAGTAGACATAAAAATTGAGAGAATTTTCTTATGATTTGTAAAAATTTAATTTTCCACTACTTTTTTGAAAAAAAACTCTCCGACTTTTGCCTGATTAATTCTACATTCTCTGACTTTTTCCTTAATTCTCTGACTACTACTCTGCTTTGATTATGCTTTTATAATGTTTGTTTGTTATAAATTTTCCTAGAATTACGTGAAAGAGAAGGAATTTTTAGTTTTCCTTAATTTTCGTTTTCAAGAATGGAAGAAAGAATATTCTTTCAAATATTCTTTCATCAGAAAGAATATTCTTTCTCAATACCTATTCTTTCACTAGAAAGAATATTTGAATATTTCAATTTCTTTCATTAGAAAGAATATTTGTAGTTATTTACACTGAAAAAAAAAATTATTTGATTCAAATAACCGATTATTTGGTTATAATCAAATAAATATTTACTTGAATCAATTAAATAATATTTGCTTTAAATACTGAAATATTTCATTCAAATACAATTTATTTGATTTAAATACAAATTATTTGATTCAAGTAAATATTTATTTGATAATAACCAAATAATCGGTTATTTGAATCAAATAAATTTTTTTTTCAGTGTAATATTTGTTCATAAAAAATTATTTTCCAATAAAGAAAGAAGAAAGAATTTTCCAATGAGATACTTACACTACATTCACAAGTTTTGAGTACACTCAAGTCGCTTTCATGGCAAACAAAGCACGTCTTTGGGAATAAAAATATTTGCTTCTCAAAATTCAATAATTCTCGATTCAATTTCAATTTTGCCTGTTTCATGAAGTTGACCCTTGCATCCAACCACAATTCCTCATTGGTATTTTGCAATTTATCAAATAGATGCGGTGTTCCCTTGTCCTTCATCATTCCCAAAATGACTTTACACATCTCCTTATGATCCGATTGATTCATTTTCATATGATTATTGCCGCAGTAGAAAATCATTTTACAACGTGTACACATTGTCGATGTATTGTGATATTTACACACATGACAAGTGCCAGGATTGAATTTCTTGAAAATTTTCTCTGCACTAGGTTGAAAATGTTCCACTTCACACGATGTACTTGGAGTGTCTTGAATTTCATCATTCGACATATCTGTCGCCGAGGAAATTAACAGAAATTGTGATTGTCTTCCAATGAGCCAGTCTTGCCAAATTCTGTACGGACATATACCGGCAAAATCATTTCGACCCTGGTAAATAATAGATCGATTGGGGCAAAATAATGAAAAATGACTTTCAATACGTTCCGCTTCGAATTTTGTATTTGATGTTAAGACCAATGGACAGGAATATTTTTTCCAAACATCGGCAAATTGGGTGAATAGATTAAATCTATAGTCTCTAATATCGGGTGGATCTAAATTATTAAAGATCGCAAGGTCAATCGAGTGGTAATTAAATTTAGTCATTGATTGCATCGTCAATTGTTGGAGGGATAGTTTTTTCTTTTTTGTAATGCATTTTTTGCAAAGTGCCACCTCCTCACAGGACACTTTACCGGTTATTGTCGTCACTGTTAAATTCTCCAAATCAGGCATCATGTGAAATATAGTCTCGCCAAATATTCGAAAAAGTTCAATTTTATCCACAACATGGACATAAATTCTCAATGTCTTCGCTGATGTTTTATTCAATTTTTGCAGTGCTCCGAAGATCGTCAATGGCAGATAAATGAATGTCGAGGCGTAAATCACACCACCGTCGTTTAATTCTGGATAGGGTTTTAAAATTTTATCAAAATACTCTTGAGTTGATGTTGGTAATTTCTTGAAACTAGGCGGATAGAATAATAGGCCAAGTATCTGTTTCAATGACTCTTGAAATTCTTTCAATGCATTGTTAATGGTGTGACAATATTTCATTTCACTGCACCACATTTCGTGGAGTGCCGAGCGTGGATGTCGTTTACATGTCGAAACCAATGGACATTGAGAGCAATTTATTAAATTATCTTGCCTTGTGTCGAAGCACTCGAAACATGAGCGGGGATATTGAAGCATATCTGATTCATAAGTCTCGAGACCACGACCTAATAATGAGGTGACTTTTTTCTTCATTTCATCGCGTGCATCAATCCATTGCAGTAAATGACATCCACGTAAATCCTCGTAGAGATGAGTGAGTTTCTTTTGTCTCGTTATTTGGGTTAATATTCGACACATCTCCTTGTGCTTGTCCCAATGTTCTTTTTGATGTACCTCGCCGCAGTACGATATCATATTGCAGCGACTGCATCTTTTTAGATTTGTTGTTTTCTTGCATATGTGACAATTGTTTGGATAGAAATTGTTGGACATTTTTCCCTTCACTAAACTCCTATCTGAAATTAAATAATAACTGATTGCAATACTGAACATTATATGCGTTTCAGTAGTTAAAAATGTGACGCGCTCTGAAGAAAAAACCTAAGAAGCTTAAAATTTAAGGTTATGTTTTTAATTTTTCAAGTAAAAATACAGAAAATCAATTATTAATTTAAAATTATTGATCTTCACGTCTTCATTATATCCAAAATATTCAATAAAAATTAGTTTCAAATTCAAATAATAAAAAATAAAGTTTTATTCAAGAGAAATCTAACACGACCCTAACCTATAATTTTGTTTGCTTCTTAGTTACCTTTCTTTCTTCGGAGTGCGCCACAAATATTTTTTTCATATTGATAGTATTTTTCATTAAAACAATTTTTTCATACGGTCAATAGTATAGGAAATAGAAATTTTTCGTTTCGATAAGTTGTCTATATGTATTTTTAAAGTATTTTTTTACATTCTAAAATAAATATTATATTTATAATATACACTGCCGTCCGAAATTGTGCGAACGCTTACACCACGCGAGTCATTGAAAAACATACTTGCATTAAAATGGACGTAACTCGGAGAGAAATAAACGTAAAGGATTTTTCTTTTTAGCGTTGGAAAGCTTATTATACATTTCGAAAAAAATAATGCCTACTTTAATCAGATTGCTTAAATAAGTTTCAGTATATCATTTTACAAAGTTGAAAAAATAATTGTAATTTCTTCCTCATTTCTTAACTTGACTTTAACCTCTTGCATGGTGTAGGAAAATTTACGGAAAAATTTTGTCATTTCACATGATTATTCCTTGGAGTCTAAGCTTTCAATTGATTTCAAGAACAATAAAAACCGTTAACGGGTTTCCTAGAAATTAAAAGAATTGTGCGAGCGAGCGTGCACTGAAAAAAATTCGACCGTCAATCGCTCCTTTTTCCCGTCTCTCTGGCTCTTTCGTTCGTGCGCCAGGGCCGGGAACAGAAGATTTCGATTGGGCGCTTTCCCGGGCACCATTACTTTCATTCTTTATGCTTTTTCTTGGAAAATTAAACATTTGCATAACACCAAAGTTAACATAATATACTGTTTAAAAAGAAATTTACATTTTAGTATATTAATTGTAATAACAAAAATTAATTTGAAAAAGTAAAAGTCAATTTCGAAAAAATTGTGCAAGTTTATTAAATTAAATTTTTTAATTACAAAAATATTAATAAGCTTTCCAACTTATTAATAACTTTATTAATAAGCAAAAAAGAAAAATCCTTTACGTTTATTTCTCTCCGAGTTACGTCTATTTTAATACAAGTATATTTTTCAATGACTCCTCTTGAAATATAAAATAAATTATAAGCTAATTTTTTTGTTAATAACTATAAAATATTTAATGAGAAAGACTGAGTAGCAAAAATTTTTTAAGAATGACTTAGATCAATAGAAAATAACTACTTGACAAAAGATTTAAACACAACATAGTTGTTTCCAAAATGTGTAGAATTAGAAATCTTAAAATAATGTAGAATTAATTTTCATTAAATTGTTATTTGCATTAAAAACAATTTATTATTTTTGAGGTTATGTTTGGTTTATGATTTTTTCTTTACAAAACGTTTGCTTTCAAACATTTATTCAACAATAATAATTATCAGTTTAATATTCAAACAGGGTTTGGATTGGTCTTAATAATTCTGAGACATAAATAAAATTCAATTTTGATATGATAAAAGAGTAATACTTTTCTCTCAGACACTTCGCAGAACACTAAGGGAGCGTTCAGACCTCCACATGCAGGTTGTCATGGTAGCGTTCAAGAGTGAGAGAGATAAGAAATTATTCTGTCCCTCTCACTCTTGAGCGCTACTATGGCAACCTGCATGCGCAGGTCTGAACGCTCCCTAATTTGTTTGCAGCTGCTCTTTTATCTATTAAAAAAGCGAAAAAACTTTGAAGAGCATTAAATACATGTTCAACTTTAATAAATACATGACAATTTACTAAACCTGTAATAGAATAATCAAAATAATTAATTAAATTTGACGAAAGTCGATTTTTTTAGCTCTTTGCCATGTATTTTACTATGAAACTGTCACGTACATATTAGTTCAATTTTTACCACTGCGAGCGCTGGTTAATCTGTTGGAATCATCATCTTAAAACTTTTTAACCTATTTTTCACTATTCTGTCTCATTATATTTTAGATTTTCTTAAAAAAAATATCAGTTCAATTTATTAATTATATTTGGACAAGAAACATGTTATAACGAAAAATTGACATTTAGAGATGTTACCAAAGATAAAAGAATTTAAATATAGCGTCGCATAGAATCCTCCATTTTGAATTTTGTCTATGACTTTAGTAAAAATAGCGACAAAAATTGTTTTAAACCCTATAATTTTTTGTGGTTTTAAATAATGAAAAATATTTCTGTTATTCTAGTTGCAAACAGTTTGTTGAAAAATGGAGTAAAAGAAATTTAAAAACTTAACCTAAAAATAGATCACTTATATTTCACCGGGCTTAATATTACGTACTAAATAAGTGATCTATACTTTTAGGTTAAATTAAACGTTACTTTATATTTCCAGTTCTCGAAAAATTATTTATTATTATAAATATTCAGTAATTTAAACTTACCACTAGGAGTTCAAGTTTTGGAGTTATAAATTGCAATCGGATGTTGTATGAAAAAATTCTAATTATTACATGCTGCTCGTGCGGTTTAGTGATAAATTTACTCTTTCGTAATTCGTAAACAGGCAAATCGAGAATCCTTATTTTATTTTTATCTACGATGGTAAAAAATCGCTTTTTTTATTAGAAAAATTACAATGAAACTTTGTAAAAATTGTCGCTATAAAAAGGAAGGCAGACGGTTTTGTTTCGTTAGCACAGAATATCGAGTGTGATGGTAGGGCCCACGAATAGAGGAAAGTAATGTGGAGAAAAGTGTGCAATTTAGTGAAGGAATTTCTCATAGTTTCGCTATATTCCGTGGGTGGCGATTGTGCGTATAACTATATGTAGCATAAATTACCTTAATTTATTCTGATTTATTTATTATTTATTTATTTGGTAGAATATATTTATTTATCATTCTGTTTACTTTTACACTTTACAATTTTAATAAAAAGAATTTTTTAATACAAAATACAACGAGAATTTAAAATTAGATTTGGAATATTTTTATAATTAAATGTCATAAATATATACAATTTTACAAGCAAAAAACATAGTTTTAAGTTTATTATTAATAATTTTTTTTACACATCAAATTTTTGAGATAATTGCAATTTTCTTTTTTTAATCACTCTCTAAATCATTGTTAGTGCAAATAAAAACATATTTCTTAGGAAAAAATTCATAATCGATTTTTAAAAATTCAAAATGGCGAATCCAAAATGGCGGCTGAAAAGATAAATATTACTCGAATTTGCCTGCAAACTTGTTATTTAGGGGTTTTTGGGGTCGCTAATCACGAATATAAGGTCATAATTTATTTAAAAAAAATAAATAATATTAATAAATAAAAAAATATTTTTATAAAAATCCCAAATTTATGTTTCTTTTTTGCTTGTTTCGTAATCTATCGAATTATCACGAATTTTAATACAAAATGATCAATTTATTTAATTTCTGACATTAATTTCTTTTTAAATAACTAAATTTTTCTAAAATTAGTTAAATTTTTTTTACATTATATTGTATGTTTAATTAATTAATTAAAAATAATACATTTATAGAACGATTTTAGTTAAAAACACTAAAAGAAAAATTGAATTTTGGAGAAGCTACAAATGATTGGAGAAATTCAATTATTTTCAAAAGTAATAAAATTTTTTCAAAAAAATTCAATTATATTCAAAATTTTTTAAAAACTCTTTTCAAAATTTCAATTATTTTTATGGATAATAAAATTCTTCACAGAAATTTAATCATTTTTAAAATTTTTACTAAAATTCTCGTCAAAATTTTAATTATTTATAAAAATTTTTCAAAAGAATTCATAATTATTTTTAAAAAAATTGTTTTTTTAAATTATTAAAAATATTCTTAGAAATTTGATTAAAATTCGCCAAGAAAAAATTTAACTATTTATTTAAACATTTTTTGATAAAATTCTTTATGAGAATTCTATTTTAAGAAACATTCTAATATTCAATAAATTATTTATTTACCTGATCTAAAATTGAATTTCAGTGAAAATTTGAGATAAAAATTAAATATTACAAAAGCATTATGAATTTTTCCAAATAATTAAATTTGTAAAAGGTTTTGTTTCAAACAAAAAAAAAAATTATACTCAAAACATTTTCAAAATTAAACATTTTTTATTTTATTCAGCACATTTCAAAAAAATAAATTCCGATTTATACAATAATTATATTGTATAAATTTAATTACAAATAATCATTAGAATAGTTACAAATAATTGTTACACTTCAAAATAAATGTTACAATCCAAATAGTTGCCATAAATTATAAATAATTGTATAATTACAAATAATTGTATAATCACAAATAATTGTATAATCACAAACAATCGTATAATTACAAACAATCGTATAATTTTACAAATAATCGTGTAATAACAAAAAAAAATAGTATAATTAGAATTACAAAAAAGTGAATAATTTCACGAATAAATAAAATAATATTTACAATTAAAAAACTAAAAACATTTTCAAAATTGTCTATGGTCATCAAAAATTAACGAAATTTAAATTTAAATTGTAAAAAAAATGTGTGGACGAACTTAATATTATAATTAATTAATAGAATTCATATTAATTATATGTGGCTCGCTCCTTAGAAAGATACTTAAGAAGCAAACGAATTATAGGTTATGTTTGTATCAAATTTATCTTGATATTAAATTTTCTATTCAATTATATAAGTTGAAAATGAGTTTTTATGGAATATGTTGGATTTAAAAAACTTGAGAGTAAAAATAATTTATTGTAATAGATTATTTTTCTGTATTTTTACTATAAAAATTATAAACATAACCTAACCTTTTTTTTTCTTAGGTACCTTTCTTGAACGAGTGTGTCACGTATTGTTATTAATAATAAATATTAGTTATGATAAAAAATAATAAAAAATAATATTCAAATAAGAAAATTGTTTCATTTTTGTTTAACTTAATATTAATGTCCGGAATTATAAAATATATATATTTTTTTAAACTAAAAAAATAGAATTATATCACATTTATTGATAAAATTATTTCCTGATATATTATTATTATAAAAGTAGAAATCACAATGATGTTTTCTTATTTATTAAATCGTCATTACAATCGTTAAGGAAAATCTCATTATTCTCACGTCTCAATCTCTCGCCTTCAGCTCTTAATTTTGAATTTTCCTTCTTTAATTTCTCATTTTCACGCATGAGAAATAAATGTTCCTCGAGAAGTTTGTTTCTTTCGACTAAAAGAGTATTATCATTTTCTTCAGAAGCATTTTCCATTTCGAATTTTGTTTGATTTTTCAATTTTTGCTTCTTTGACTTTGTTTTCTTTTCGATATTTTCATTCGCTGATGATATTTCACCACCTTTTTTCGTTGTCTCCTTCGATTCTTGTGTTTCTTGCGATTCTCTTTTATTATCCACTTCTTCTTTTTCGTCTTTTTCGAGTTTTGTACATTGTTTCTTGTTTTTTGATTTCTTGGCGCTCTCGATTTTTGTCACTGTTTCATCTTGAAGATTCACTTCCTTCTCCTTGGGATTTTGTTCGTTTTTGGATTTTTTATTTTTTCCCCTTTTGTTAATTGTACCTGAATCGTTATCAGATATTTGGAGATTTTCTTCTTTTAATTCGTCGGCAATGGGAATTTCTCTTTCGTTTTTTGTTTGTTTTTTATTTTTCGCCTTCTTAGCATCGTTGGAAATTTTTTCTGATTTTTCAATTTCTTCGCTGGCCTCGATAATTGTTGTATCGTTTTCTAGTTTTGAGTGTTTTTTGTTTTTGGATTTTTTATTGACACTTGGTGAGGGATTTTTGTTTCTCGATGATTCTCCTTTTTCTTCTGATGGAGGTTTTTCTGGTTTTGTTTCTTCAATTTTTTTTGCTTCTGTTTTCAATTGTTCGTTGAGTGTGTATTTTTTATTTTCTTTAGCTTCGTCTTCGTCTTCTTTTTTTTCTTTTAATAGTTCTTCTCTCATTTTTTTTGCCTCGTTCAATTTTTCTTTCTTATTTTCTTTAGCTTTTTTCTCTTCGTTTTCTTTTTTTTCATTTAATCTTTCTTGTTTGTCTTCTTTCATTTTTCCTTTCTTGAATTCTTTTAATTTTTCTTTGCCATCTGTTTCTTCTTTTAATGTTGTTTTAGTATCTTCTTTTAATTTTCTTAATGGAATTATTTCTTCATCACTTTTTCCTTCTTCTATTTTTCCTTCTTCAACTTCTACTAATTTTTCTTTACTGTCTGTTTCTTCTTTAAATTTTACTTCTTTATCTTCTTTTAATTTTACTTCTTCAATTTCTTTTGCTTCGATGAATATTCCTTTCTTATTTCCTTTTGGTTCTTTATCTTCTTTCAATTTTTCTTCTTCAACTTCTTTTGCTTCGATCAATATTCCTTTCATACTTCCTTTTGCTTCTTTATCTTCTTTTAATTTTTCTTCTTCAATTTCTTTCGTTTTGTTGAATTTTCCTTTCTTATTTCCTTTAGCTTCTTTCTCTTCTTTTAATTTTTCTTCTTTCAATTTTTCTTCATTCAATTTTTCTTCTTCAATCTCTTTCGCTTCGTTGAATTTTCCTGCCATATTTCCTTTAGCTCCTTCGTCTTCTTTTAATTTTTCTTTATTATCCGTTTCTTTGTTCGATTTTTCTTCATCCTCTTTTAAGTTTCTTTCTTCGTCTTTACCTTCTTTTAATTTCCTTTCTTCAAAATCTCCTTTCTCTTCTTGAGCTTCTTGTAACTTCTCTTCTTCATCTTCTTTACCTTCTTTAAATTCCCTCACGTCACTTTTTCCATTTTCTTCTTCAGCTGTATTTAATTTTCCTTCACCTTCTGCTAATTTCCTTTCTTCATCTACTTCCATCTCTCCAAATTTACCCAATTCGACGGACATTGTTTCCTTTTTCATCGCAGTTTTCAAAAAATTTTCCTTTCCACATTCCTTTCCCTTGGAGGAGTAATTTTCCCCATTTAACACTGTTTCCTGTTTCTCCTCCTTCCCATCAATTCGAACTATTCTGCGTAGTGCTTTTCTTATTATACGATCGGATTTCTCCTCTTGCTGAGCTTCGTGTTTTTTATTTTTTGCTTTATTCAGAGAATTGTCTGGAACTGCTTTGATTTTTGCCGCTACTTCCGGTGTTTTTTCGTTTTTTAGTTTCACTTTTGTCAATTCTTCCAGTTTTGGTATCATTTCCGGCGCTGATTTCCCTGGTTCCGACGATTCTTCGATTTTCGTTTCGGTTTCCGTTGATTTTTTCAATCTTGCAACTAAATCGGACAATTTCTCCATTTTCAGTCCGACTGTCGGTGATTTCTCGGATTTCTTCAATGTATCGACCAAAGCTGACTTAATTTTCGTCGCTGTTTTCAATAATGCCTCATCATTTGACTCGAGTCCCGGCATTATTTCGACACTTGAAACTTTAACATCGGTTTTTTGCTTCTTCGCGGGACTATTTTCGGCTCGACGCATTGCTGCCTGCTTCGCATGCTTCTCGGCCCTCTCTTTCTCGCGTATATTTTTCTCGATTAACAAACGACGCACCTCCACTTCGATCTCCAATTGCTGAAGAGTTTTACCCGATGGCCTGTAACGTCTCTCCAATAATGTACAAAATGTTATGCATTTATTCGAGTAACAAAGTCCCTCGATCTCGTGATCACGCTCAGGAATGAAGCTCGCGTAGGGATTTATGTCGTTGCTATAATTTATTGCGTGATAGTCAATTGCGAATAGAATCTCCTCCATTGCAGTGTCATCCTTGAAGGAGCGCGCCTTACTTTTCGCCGTCATGATAAATTGACAATCAATTTTCGTTAGGACCTCCGCTAATTTTTGCCACGTATCAGGCTCACTCTCGTGAATATTCAAATTAAAACCAATGATAATTTCCGGTTCGATGAATTCATTGTGCACATAATAGTCCTCATATTTCATTGCGTATGATTTTGTTTCTAAATTTTGATAGCGCATATAGGCAATTGAGGAGAAATCGAAACGTGCGAGTAATGATTGTTGGGTGTTTGGTACTTTTGTCTCGACCTCGGGGCCGATGAAGATTACCTTTAAATTTTTCATATGATTAAACCAGTAAAGGACAAATTTCCAAAAGACTGCTTCGTGTTTTTCGCGCATTGTCGCACCGATGACGTGTATAACTAGAGAATCATTTTCGAAATAGCATGGATCCATGAGAAATTCGGCGCAATAGAGAAATGTCAATGTTCGCGATAAATAGTCGGAGAGGAGGATAGTTTGTAAATTTGGAATACTAAAATCTTCGTGATTAAATTTGAGACAATTCTTTATGAAATCCTTCATTGTCTCTGGGAATGAATTACTCTTTTTTGGCAATACTTTTACATCGAGATTCATAACGCGCGGCTCGAGGATTAACGTTAATTTGCGAACTAGAGAGAAATCTGTGCACTGCTCCTTGTGATTTGCATTTTTCATGTCGATCTTGCAGAAACTTACCTGTAAATATAGAATTTTAGTTAAAATTATTCGTTGTGCAATAATTAATTGTAAATTTGTGTGGGCTCCAAGCTCTAGGAACATGATCTCATTAAATAAATAAATAAATAAATGCCCTCTCTGACATTTTAGAGCAATCGTCGTTTTTTAAATTTAGTTAATACTACTTTTCATCCTCTTTAACCTGCAATCTACTATCTATCTGTTTTTTGGGCTTGCATTCGACTTTTGGAAAAAAATATTAGATTTTGGAAAAGTTACAAATGATTACAGAAATTCAATTATTTTCAAAAGTCACAAAATTGCTTCGCAGAATTTCCATTATGTTCAAAAATTTTAAAACAATTCACGGAAAAATTACAATTATTTATATAAATAATAAAATACTTCATTAAAATTCAATTATTCTTAAAAGTTTTAATAAAATTCTTGACAAAATTCCACAAGAATTCAATTATTCAATTTTCAATAAATTTCTTCAAAACAATTCAATTATTTTCATAAGTAGTAATAAAATTTTTCACCTTAATTCAATTATTTAAAATACAAGATTTAATAAAATTTTTCGAAAAATATCAATTATATAAAAATATTTTTATAAATAATAAAATTTTTCACCGACAGTCAATTACTTTTATAAACTTGAATAAAATTCGTTGTAATAATTCAATTATTTATGTAAACTTGAATAAAATACATTGAAAGAATTAAATTATTTTCAAAATTAATAAAATTCTTCGCAAAAATTCAATTATTCTCAAAAATTAAAAAAATAAATTTTCAAAATTTCAATTGTGACGCGATCTGAAGAAAGGGACCTTAGAAGCAAAAAATTATAGGTTATGTTTGCAATTTTCGAAATAAAAATACAAAAAAAATGATTAACTGTTAATGTTAATCATTAATGTTTAAGTTTTCATTATAACTGAAATATTCAATAAACACTGATTTTGATTTGCAAAAAGTAAACAGAAATTTATAATCAACAAAAAAGTAGCACTAACATAACCTTAAAGTGATTTGCTTCTAAGGTCCCTTTCTTCAAATCGCGTCACAATTATATTTATAAATAAAAAAATTCTGTATCTAAATTCAATTATATTTAAAAATTGTAATAAAATTTATCAAAAAATATTAATTATATAAAAATATTTTTATAAATAATAAAATTATTCACCGAAATTCAATTTCTTTTATAAACTTCAATAAAATTCGTTGTAAGAATTCAATTATTTATATATACTTGAATAAAATTCATTGGAAGAATTAAATTATTTTCAAAATTAATAAAATTCTTCGCAAAAATTCAATTATTCTCAAAAATTAAAAAAAATAAATTTTCAAAATTTCAATTATATTTATAAATAAAAAAATTCTGTATCTAAATTCAATTATATTTAAAAATTGTAATAAAATTTATCAAAAAATATCAATTATATAAAAATATTTTTATAAATAATAAAATTTTTCACCGAAATTCAATTACTTTTATAAACTTCAATAAAATGCGTTGTAAGAATTCAATTATTTATATATACTTGAATAAAATTCATTGGAACAATTAAATTATATACAAAATTAATAAAATTCTTCGCAAAAATTCAATTATTCTCAAAAATTAAAAAAAATATATTTTCAAAATATCAATTATATTTATAAATAAAAAAATTCTTCATCTAAATTCAATTATATTAAAAAAATTTTGTAGGAATTCAATTTTAATGAATTAATTCAAAATAATTCCAATATTTTCATAAATAATAAGATTTTCACAGGAATTCAATTATTTAAAATACAAAATTTCAAAAAATTATTCGAAAAATATCAACTATTTAAAAAATTCTTTACCGAAATTCAATTATTTTCATGAACTGGAATAAAATTCTTTGTAAGAATTCAATTATTTATATAAATAGTAAAATTCTTCACATAAATACAGTTATTTTTATAAATTTGAATAAAATTCGTTGGAAGAATTAAATTATTTTTAAAATGTAATAAAATTCTTCGCAGAAATTCAATTGTGTTCGAAAATTAAAAAAAAAATTCTTGTTAAAATTCCAAGTAACTTTATAAATAATAAAATTCTTCTCCAACATTCAATTATTTTATGAAAACTTTAAGAAAATTTAAATTATTTTCATAAGTAATAAAACTCATCGCAGAATTTTAATGATTTTTTATACAATATATATATTTAATCAGATTCCTCGAAAAATGTAATTATTCTTAAAAATTTTATTAAAATTTGTCAAATTAAATTCATATGTATAATAAAAAATTTATTGATAAAATTCTTTATGTAAATTAAATGTTAACAAAGAACATTCTATTATTCAATAAATTCTTTATTTTTTAATTTAAATAATTGAATTTTTCTAGAATTTTCTAATAAAAATTGATTTAAAAATGAATTAACGGGTAATCGATTTATTATTATTTATGAAAGTAATTGAATTATTGTCACGAATTTTATTACATTTTTTAAAAATAATTTAATTTTTTTGAGAAATTTTACTGTTTGTAAAAATAATTGAATTCATGCGAAGGATTTTTTTTGGGATTTTTGTAAATTAACCAATTCTGAAAAATGTTATGGTAATTTAAATTATTACAAAACATGAAGAAGACGATCGCCTTCTTCATGTTTTGTAATAATATTCTTATAAGTTGTTCATTTTAAAAAGGTTTGAATTTGAATGTTTTAAAGAATTTTAATTCCTACAGAAAAATAATAATGACTAAATATTTATTTTAAAAAGAATTTGTTGATGTTTTTGAATAATTTTACAATTAATGAAATTTGTAAATAAATTTCATAGAACATTTTTTCTTGATTATCTAATAATTTTTAGAGTGAATCAGAATATTCTTTAGGGTCAGGGAAAAAGTGAAAATTTTGTCTGGAAATCAGGGAAAAGTCAGGGAAAAATAAAATTAAATATTTGTGGCAACCCTGATGAAAAGAAAATAAAATTATCTCACCCCACATTTGCAGTTCTTCAAAATGCTCGAATCGTTGGCATGGCATATGAAACAAGTCTTCGGAAACAGAAACATTTCCCGCTCGCCGTCAGTCAGTTCCTTGCCAATCTTCAACTCCGTCCTCTTCAGCAAATCAATTTTCCCCTTAAACCACAATGCATCATTATCCTTGGGCAGTTGATCAAAAACACTCGTCGCTCCCGTTTCATTCAGCATTCCCAAAATTGCTCGACAAATCATCTTATGATACGGCCAATGAACACGTCGATGATTCTCCCCACAGTAGAAAATCATTTTACACTTTTTACACGCCAATGTTGGATTCATCGCTTGACAGACATAACAAACACTATGATAAAACGATCTCCTCCACAGTCGTTTCTTCCATTCAATGGAATTATCCGGATCATCCACATCGTCCTCTTCTTGATACTTCTCCAAAGTTGCACCATCAATTAAATTCATCTCTCCTGTTGCTGCCGTCGTTCTCGATTCACATGGACTCTTCGCAATTATAATATTCATCGAATTCTTACAACACGTCCAATCGTAGGGATTCAAGCACGGATAGAGTGGAGAAAAACTATTCAAACCCATGTAATAAAGTGACGAATTGCAAATGTAAGGATGTAAGTTTTCAATAACAAATCTCTCAACATTCCCCTTATAGGCAATGACAATTGGACATGACGATGTATTCCAGTAGTTGAGATTCTCGTGCCACATACGAAATTGATCGCGTGTACAATAATACAAATCCATCATGAACATTGCCAATAAATTTGGTTTGCGACACGATTTTTTCTTCACATATTTCACATAAGGCAATGTCGGCACTTCGACAATTAATTTCTTCTTCGCCAATAAACATTTATTGCAGAGAGCAACATTGGTACATGAATTTTGTTTACTATCAATAAAGACAATAGTGAGAGATACGATATTCGGCATTAGATGTAAAATTGATTCCCACGATTGTATGAAGACGTGAACATTCGCAACACCCTGAACGTGAACGACAATTTCGGATTGTAGTGGTTGATTCAATTTTTGAAATGCATTGTAGAGTGTCAATGGAACGCTCATTGCTTCCGAGACGTAATATTTGACATTCTCCTTAATATCAGTCTGCCCACCGAATTGCTGCTCCATTAAATCTTCCATTGATAATGGTGGTTTCTCCGATTTCTTTAATGAAGCAACGAGAATATTCAATTGTATTCGTTCCTCGGACGGTACAACCAGAACTTTTTTATCGTGCACCATTTTAATCTCCTGACAATCCCTGTCGTGAATGGGACTCGATGGATGCTCTTTGCAAAAACTTGCAAACGGACAATTGGGACAATTTTTCAAATAATTTTGACGCGCCTCAAAGCATACGAAACAAACGCGGGGAAATTGCAGCATTTCCTCTTCATTTGGAAATAGAACTCGATTTAGATATAACATAATTTCGGTCCACATATTTTTACTCTCGTCCATCCATTTGTGACGCGATAGACCCTTGAGGCCCTCGAAGATATGTGACTGATGATTGATTTTTAATATTGTTGATATTGCGCGGCAAAATGTTTTGTGATTCTTCCAATCGACCTTTTGATGTGGCTCGCCACAATACGAGACCATTCTGCATCCGCTGCATTGCTTTAGGGAATTTGTTGTCTCACACACGTAACACTCGTTTGGATAGAAATACATCTTTTCTTTTTGTTATTTTGTTGTCTATTGAGATTTTTTACGAATAGAATCGTTTGTTTTGTTCAAATTCCGTTCCTTGGTTCAATTTAATCTGAAAATATTATCGAATATTATAATAATTTTATTATTCGGATTCTACTTTTCTGATGACTTGTATAGAAACCCTGCTCAACGAAGGTAGCAACAAAAATTTAGTTTTAACGTAAACTTACAAATATTTAGTAAATTATTCCAAATCATAAAATTAAGAAGATTAATTTTCAGTCTCAAAGATAAAAATTAATTACACGAATGCGCGTCTTCGAAGGAATTATACATTTTAAATAAAAGTTCACAAAGCAATTCAATTAATTTTTTAATTTTAATAAATCCTTCGAAACAATTCAATTATTTTTTTAAATTGTAAAATCTTTCGCAAAAAAACCAATTATTTTTAACAAAGCTTTAATAAAATTTCACGAAAATATTCAATTATTTTTAAAAAATTATTTTTAAAAATTTTAATAAATTCTTCAAAATAAATTCAACAACTTTCATAAATAGTAAAATTCATTTCAAGAATTCAAGTATTTTTTATAAATAATAACAAAATTATTCTCAGGAATTCAATTATTTTCAGTCCAATTTTAATAAATATCAACAATCATATATTCAATTATAATTATTAACAGACACGATTATTTTAAAAAGTTGAAAAAATTTCTTTCTTTTATTCACATTTCAATGATTTTCAATATCTACTATTTTTATAAAATAACCAAACAGAATTCAATTATTCAAAAAAATTTATAATAAAATTCTAGGAAAAAATTCAATTATTTTCATCAATTTTAATAAAAATTCGCCGCAATAATTTAATCATTTACCTAATTAATAAAATTCTTTGAAAGAATTAAATTATTTTTATAAATAATAAAATTCTTCGAAAGTAATTAAATTATTTTTTCAACAATTATTAATAAAATTTCTCCAAAGAATTCAATTATTTTCATAAATTACAAAAATTTTTAGAAAAAATGTAATTCTTCAAAAAATTCAATTTTTCTCAAAATTTAAAAAATTTTCAGAAAAAATCAATTATTTTCCAAATTTAAAAAAAAAAATTCTTCGCAAGAATTCAATTATTTTTATAAAAATAGAAAAATATTCCTAAAAAATTTAACTATTTTCATAAATTATGAAATTCTTAAAAAAAAATCAATTTTTCTTAAAATTTATAAAATTCTTCAGAAAATTTTAATTCTTTTCAAAATTCTTTTTAAAATTCTTCGCAAGAATTTAATTATTTTAATAAATAATAAAATATTTGAAGAAAATTCAATTATTTTAATAAATAATAAAATATTTCAAGAAAATTCAATTATTTTAATAAATAATAAAATATTTCAAGAAAATTCAATTATTTTCATAAATAACAAAATTTGCTTAAAGAAATCAATTATTTTTGTAAATAATAAAATTCTTCTGAAAAATTCAATTATTTTTATAAATAATAACATTTTTCATTGAAAATTCAAATATTTTCAAATATTTTTTTAAAATTCTTCGCAAGAATTAAATTATTTTAAATTCTTTCATGAATAATAAAATTCGTAGCATAAATTCAATTTATTAGCAGGAAAAGAAAAAAGTAAATATTTTTGATGAAAATTAGGAAAAATTCAAGAAAATAAAAAATATGAAATGGAATTTTTGTCAATTTTGTAAAGTGAATAAAACGAGTTTTTCTTTGTTTCTTTTTGACATTAAAAAAATATCAATAACCCACAAAAATGAATTTAAAAAAAAACAAATGAATTCATCCGAAATTCAATTATTTTTTTTAGAATTTTTGGAATAAAATTATTGAAAAACTTTAATAATTTTTAAAGAAAAATAATTTTATTAATAATTTTTTAAAATAAAAATTTAAAGATTTTAAAACTTTTGCTTCTTTGAAATTTTCAAGGAATTTAATTTAAAAACCTTGAAAAATTTAATTAATTCCAAAAATTTCTGTTATAACGATTTAAATATTTATTTATTTTTTTAAATTTTAACTGAAATTCTGGTTAAATCAATTCCTATCAGAATTCAACCACGAGAATTGAATTATTTAAATAGAATAATTTTTGTAAATTCATAAAATGAATTTCAAAAATAAAATTATATTTATAGACAATTTTTAAACAGGAAAAAATAAAATTCTTTAAAATATAAAATTTTACATAATTTCCAATTATTTCAATTTGTTAAAATTATTACCGAGAATTCAGCTACATTTTTCTTTAAAAAATTTTAATTACTATTTTTCAAAAACCTAATTTTTTTTAGAAATTTCCAAATTAAATGTTTCAAACTTTAATAACTTTTGTAAAATAAATATTTAACTAATTATTGTTCTTTTCTTGCTTAAAATTTCAAAATACTTAAAAATTTGAACTGAAAGTCTTTCAAAATTCAATTAATTTTCTACAATTTTCGAATAATATTATTGAAAATTTTATTTTTAAGCAAACTAACAAATTAAAACACTACACATTTTTTTACACACAGTTAATGTTAATATTAAAAATATAAAAAATTTACTTTATAAAATAATAATAATATAGTTATTGATAAATCTACTGACGTTATGCTAAGTTTACAACAGAATATTTTTTTTATTGAAAAACACAGCAATAGATTTCTGTTG
This sequence comes from Leptopilina drosophilae, assembly GCA_032873175.1. Lineage (NCBI taxonomy): Eukaryota > Metazoa > Arthropoda > Insecta > Hymenoptera > Figitidae > Leptopilina > Leptopilina drosophilae. The sequence goes on from CM065484.1 coordinate 40,412,955, forward strand.
GTAAATATAAAAGATGTATATGAAAATAAAAGTAAACTGGCAATTAGTTTGAAAATAATCGTTAAAAAGAGGCATTTACCCATTTCTATTTTGTTTTAAAAGGAAAACTCGTCATTATAAACAGAAAGAACAAAAGTAGAGAAAAAACAATATTTTCCCTATAAAAAACAAGTGGAGATTGATATGAAAATAAAAGATAAAAAATGTACAGATCTGTTTATGTAAATTAAGAGATTAAACTTTCTGATTCACTTACCAAATTAATATTAAGTATTTATCATATTCTTTCATTTATACATATATATATTGTATACATTTATAAATGTAAATTTTTAGAGGTTAGACTGTGCGTAATTCTGCTTTCGTTTAAAGAAACTTGTGATAAAACTCTTTTAATTAGGTGCAAAAATTGCCCCTATGTGAGAAATTAACTATTAATATTGACTGGACATTTTTAATATTAATGAATTAATTAAATATTATTTTATATCACTTTCATTATCGAAGCGGTTTAAACACATTTTTCCACTGTATCGTACACAGTGCACACAATTTTATATTGAATTGAAACAGGTGTGTGAGTGCATTTATGTACATCTATTTACGAGTTTGCGCATTGTTTTTTTATTGTCAACCCACATTTTTTTTTATTTAATTTTTAACTTTGTACTACTTTTTTCCATAATATATGAAAAAAAGATTCAATAAAAAAAATATTCAAGAAATTCAAAAAAGGTAGGAAATTAAATATAAACATGAAAAAAGGAATATATTATCTTTTTTAATTGTGTTAATAAATTAGTTAATTATTTTTTTATTTTGCAATTATTATTATTATTATTATTATTATTATTATTATCATCATCATAAATATTAAATTCATGGTTTTATATTTTTTGTATTTATATTTATTTTTTACTTATATAAATAAAATAAAATTTCATTTTCGGAACTAATTTTTTTCAAAATTCAATTATTTTCTAATGTTCCATTTTTTATTTAAAAAATTGCTTTTTAAATTACTTGATTTTCAAAAAATTCAATAACCTTTCAATTAATATGCATAATAAAATTCATTTTTTTAGAAAATAAATAATCGTTGTAATGATTTTTTCAAAAAATTTGAGAATACTTGAATTTTTCTATTTATGAAAATAATTGAATTTTATAAAAATTGTTTCAAATATCCTAATTTAATTTTTTTTAAGAATTTCTTTCAAGTTTTTAAAATAATTATCGTGTTTCTTAATAATTGAAATTAAATAATAAATAAATAATAATAAATAAATAAACAAAAAAATAAATAATAATAATAATAATTAATAAATAATAAAAAACAATGCGCAAACTCGTAATAATAATAAATAAATAATTAACTAATAATAATTAAAGTTAAATAACTTATGATTGAATTTTAATAAAAACTTTTAGAAAGTAATTTGCTCTTAGAATTTTGTTACAATATTTTCTAAAATAATAATTTTTTTTTCGGAAAAATTTTACTAAAAATTTTTAAAAAATTGAATATTGCTTTGAACGAATTTATTATAATTTATTAATTATTTTTGCAAATAATTTAATTCTTTTGAAAATTTTGTTTAACCAATTAAGAAAAAAAGTTAAATTTTTTTCAAAGAATCTTATTCTATCTATAAAAAAAATAAATTGTTACGAAGCATTTATTAAAACATTAAAAAATAATTTAATTCGTTTATGAAATTTTATTGAAAATAATTGAAATTTTGGCAAAGATTCAACAATTTAACGAAGTAATTTAATCGTGAGCGATGTAGTAAAATTTTTTTAAAATTGAATTATTTCTTGAAATACCTTAAAAATATTGTATTAAAAATAGATGAATTTTTGCAAAGTATTTTATTTTTTAAGAAGAGAAACTCTCTTCTTAAATAATTAAATTGTTTCGATGAATTTATTATAAAATCTTTAGAAAATAATTTAATTCTTTCGTAATTAAAAATTTTCGTATTAAAAATTTCTAAAAAATTAAATTTTGGTAAAATATAAACAATAATAATTAAAATTATTTACGTATTTAATAAATGAATTTTTTTCCTCTTAATTATGAAATTACCCATATGATAGTAATATATATATAGAAAACAATTTTAATTCATTCTTTTATTTCATTGTACAAAATATAATGTATTTATTTTTTTGTTTTTTTAATTATAAAAATGTTTATCTTATATTGCATTGTATAAATCTTACATATATCTTACTCTAAAAACAAAGATAATACTAAACTCAACTTAGAAACAAACTTATGTTTCCTGAATAGAGAAATTCTTAAAGATTAAACTTTTAATTATTTAATTAAAATTACAAGCAACGGAAATTAAATGCGATTTAACATTTTTGTCCAAATTTCATTTGTTTTCTCAATTTATATTTTATACAAAAAAGAAAGGCCTATTTTTTCGCACGCAGTATTTTTTTTCCGAAAAATATTAGTGTACAATTGTTGAAAAAGAAAATTTCATAATTTCCTGTTTTGATAGATTTTTTTTTAAATTTCTAATTTCTATTTTTTTTTTTCATTTTTCATCTACTTTTTAGCATTATCACAGAATTGACAATTTTTTTTCTCGAGCAATTTTTTTAGTGTTTCACTAATTTCACTGCGTATGTCAATAAGAATTTGATTTTCATCGCGAAGTCGTTGATTTTCAAGTTTATTCATTTCGTTTTCATTGATGATTATTTCGATTTGTTGTTCCAGAGTATTAATTCTTGTAATTATTTCGTTTTTCATTTTGTCATTCATTTCATTTTCTCTCGGTGGACTTGAATTTTTGGAATCTCCTTTTTCGATTACAAACTCCGTTGGTTGCAAACAAATCTTTTCCAATTCGCCGACAGTCAAATTTCTTTCCTGCTTCTTTTCTTCTTCTGCTTCTTTTTTTTCTTTATTATCTTTTGCTTCCTTTTCTTCTTCTTCGGATTCTTTTTCTTCTTCTTCGGTTTCTTTTTCTTCTTCTTCTTCAGATTCTTTTTCTTTTTCTTCCGTCTCTTTTTCATCTTCTTTGTCTTCTTTCGTCAATTTTTTATTTTTGGAAATTTCCAGTTCGCACTTGGCCAAAAATTCTTTTTCAACTGCTGAATTAACTCTCTCATTTCTCCTCTCATCTAACGGTTCGACTTGTCTAATTGTCGGCAGTATAAATGATTGATCCAATTGAATTAGCGAATTTGACGGACTCTTCATTCTCTCGACATACAATTTTTTATAGATGAGAATAAATGCATTTGAATGTTTTAATTGCTCAGTTTCAAAGTCAGGTTCCATTATTGTCGATGCAAATGGATTTGGTAGTAAATAATCGTGATTCACGGATTCATCGAGGAGTGAACATAATTTTTCGTGATCCTTTAAACCTCGTCGCAAAGTGCCCGATGTTATTACAAATGGCGCATTCACAATATCTTTTAATGCTCGAATCGTCTCCCTCCATGTGCACTCAACTATTCCATAATCACTCTCGTGTAAATTTAAATTAAAACCAAAAATAATATCCGGTTTTGTCGCCTGTTGCTTGTCGGTCAAATATTCATGATAATTGACCGAATTTCTTGAAATAAGAAAATTCTTCTTCCCCGCTGGTCTACAGCAATCGCACGTTTGCACTGTCAGCTGTGAATTCCCCTTCAATTCCGGACCAATAAAGTGAATTTTCATTTCCTTTAAATCCGGCAGCCAATGATAGAGAATTTCCCAATATTCGTGAAAAATGAATTCCTCAATATTTGCGCCGATAATGTGAATGGTCAATGATTTCGATGTATTTAATTGGAGTTTCTCCAAACAATAAAGTGCAGTTAATGGTCGTGAAAAATATTCCGCGACAATGTATTTAAGGAAAACACAATTTTTCCCAGTAATTGGACTTGTCGTTTTAATATTTGCATCGATAAATAAATTAATTCCTTGTGGTAACGCTTTTAATTTCCTTTGTAGAGGAATTTTTTTTAATTTAATTTTTGTCATTTCATACAGTAGGGATTTTCCATTGGATTGACGACGAATTCTTCTTAGCATTAGAATGAGAGCAAATGAATCTTGTAGTCCTGCACATAATTTTTGATGTTTCGAATTATTCTTGTGCTGCTTACAAAGACTTATCTGCAAATCAAAAAAATATTAAAAAAATAAAAAGAAAAGAATGTTAAAAAATTGAAAAATTATATAAATTTTATTCTAAACTAATAATCGAGAATAATTAAAAGGAAAATTCATTTCAAATATTAATAATTAGTACAAAAATTATTTTTCAGTTAATTTAATTTTAAGAATATATTTAATTCAAATTAAGAATACATTTTCGAAAAAGTTCTTTGAGAATTTTCAAATCCATTTGTTTACAATTGAATTTTACGAAATTTGGATAATTCCGAAATTTTTCATTTAATTAAATATTAGAAAATAAAACTTTAAATACTTTTTAAAAAAATTCTATTAAACTTTTTTAAAAAAATTAATTCTACAGAATTTGTTAGTAGTAGACTTTAAAAGATTTTAGTTTGAAACCATTTCAAAGTTAGAAAATTCAACGAGAATTCAATTATTGAATTCTTTTTAATGAATTCCCTTAAAATTAAATTGAAAATAAAAAATTTGTGTAATTAAAATTGCATTAAAAATAATTAATTTATTTCCATGATAATATAATTTATAAATTCCACTACTTCACATATAACTTTTTTTTAATTTTCTTATTTTAAAAATTTCATTTTACTATTTTTATTTCACAATTTTTAGTTTTTAAATAAATTCAAATTTTTTAATAAATGATTCGAAGAATTTTTATTCTTTAGAATTAAATTAATATGCGAAAGTTTCACTGAAGTTCTAAGAAAATTTAATAAGCTGAGCCCTGCTTGATTCATTCCCAAGAAGTATTAGATAAATTTATCGCATCTAATTTCTCATGGTTGTCTTAGATTTGGATCAAATCGGACTGAATTGTTTTTATTTTAAAGAAAGTCAATTTTTCTAAAATTCCATTTGACTTAAAAGTTTAAATTTATTTAAAAATGAAAAAAATTGTACAAATATTTATTCAATTACAAAAAATTTATATTATCTAATTAAATTATTTTTGGAAGTATTCAATTATTTGTAATTTCAAAGATTTAAAAATTAAATTTTATCGAAATCTAACAATTTTAAAGAAAAATCTTTTTTTCTTTATTTATCTATTAAATCCTGAATAATTGAAAATTTGAAATTTTAATAAATTAAAAATTCTAAAGTCTTCTTTTTTAATAATAAATTAATTTATTCGATTACAGTTATAATAAAATTAATATTAATTTAATACTTTTTTGTAAATAAAAATATGAAGAAAGAAAAAGCCAATAAAAAATACGGAAATAAAACAATAATAAAGAAATCAATAAAAATGACAGAAATAAAAAGAAAAGCAAGAAAATCAATAAAAGATACGAAAATATATAAAAATTACATAAAAAAATACAGATAGACATAAATAATAAGGAAATAAATAAAAAATACATAAATGAATAGAAAATACAAAAAAAAATAAACAGGGTTGTCGCACAAAAATTTAAATTGTTTTTTCCCCTGACTTTTCCCTAATTTCAAGACAAAATTTTGATATTTTCCCTGACCCTAAAGAATATTTTTATTCGAAAATTATTTCCATCATTTCAATTCAATTCAATTATTATTTTCGATAATTTTCTAAACAAATTTCTAATTAATAAAATTCTTTATACAAATTTTAATGACACTTTTTTTTAAATAATTAAATTATTTTCAAATATTTTATTAAAATCTTAAATGTTGATAATAATTGAATTTTAAAAAGAAAAATTTTGCTAAAATAATGATAATAATTAAATTTTTGTAAAAAATTTCATTATTTTTGAAGATAATTGAATTCTGGACAAGAATATTATAGAAATTTTTGAAATTAAATTAATTTTAGTGAAGAATTTTGTTTTCATTAAAATAATTACATTCTTGCAAAGAATTTTCATAAAGTTTTTGAAAATAATTAAATTCTTTATAAAGAACTTTATCAAAATTTTGAAAATTAATTGAATTAATTCTATCGGAGAATTTTATAAAAACATTTTAGTGGTATTTTGTTGTTTACAACAATAATTGAATTCTTGCATCGAATTTTATTGAAATTTGGAAAAATAATACAATAATACAATTCTTCAGAAAAATCCAATTATGTTTCAAAATTGTCAAAAATTCACTTCAAAATTCAAATAATCTTTATAAATAATAAAATTTTGTCTTCAAAATTCAATTATTTTCTAAAAAATTTTAATAAAATTCTTATCAGAATTTCAATAGTTTTTAATATACAAAATTTTTATCAAATTTCTCGAAAAATGCAATTACTTAAAAAATTTTTATTAAAATGTTTTAGAAGAATTCAATTATTATTTAAAAATTTGTTGATTCTTCATGAAAATTCAATTTTAAAAAAAGTTCAATTATTTAATAAAATGTTTATTTTTAGAGTGAAATAAATTAATTCTCGTAAAATTTTCTCATAAATATTTTTTGATATGATATTCAATTAAAGTACAAAATTTTTACCGAAATTTATTTTAAAATCAATATTTATAAGAAAATTCTACAAGAAATCAATTATTTAACTATCAAAATAAATAATTTATTAAATATTTGAATGTTTTTTAACATTGAATTTTTATAACAAAGTTTATCAGAATTTAATTATTATGTTTATTATTTATTGTCAAGAGACAAATTAAAAAGAAATGTAACAATAATTTCATTTTTCGAGAAATTCGATGAAAATTTTGTATATTAAAAATAATTGAAATTCTGCCAAGAATATTATTAATATTTGAATTTCGGTGAAAAATGTTATTATTTATAAAGACAATTTAAAGTTTGACAAGAGTTTTTGTAAATTTTCAAACATACTGGCATTTTTGCGAAGAATTATATTACGTTTGAAAATAATTGAATTCTCTAGACTAATTTTATTAAAATTTCCGTTTAAATAATTAAATTGTTTCGTGAAATTTTATTCAAATTGCAAACGTTGAAAATAATTGAATTTAAAAAATTTGTTTAAATCAATTAAATTTCTACGAAGAGTTTTATTAAAATTATTTTGAAAAAAATTTAATTGTCACAAAAGAATTTCATTGAAATCTTTGAAAATACTTTAATTCTTTGAAGAATAGATAATAAAAGATAAAAAAAAATATTTGAATTTCTGAGAAGAATTTTACTTTTTCTAAAAATAATTGATTTTCTCCAACAATATGAATTTGGTTCGAAATTAAATTTTATTTTAGTGTTTTAAGAAAAATTCTTCTATAAATCCGTCATTTTTAAAAATCAAATATTAAAAATTTTTTAATAATTTTAGAAGAATTTTTGTTATTAAGGTTTTTTAAAAATCTAGGTTTTTAAATTTTTTAATGAAATTCATTTAAAATTGAAGTTTACAAAATAATAATAAATAATAAATAATTTTAATAATAATATTAAATAACTAGCAAATGATACGCGCGCTAGCGCGCGGAACGTAGTATTTAATTTGATACTGTTATAGAAATTACAAAATTTTTTATTAACAAACATAAATTTTATAAATAATTTCATAATCAAAATTTTAAAAAAATCACTTTTTAAGTACAAAATTATTTATTACTGTTCATATTGTCAAAAATTTTATTGAAATTTCACGAAAGAATTTCAATATTTCCTAAAATTTTAACAAATCTTTCTAAATAAAAATAATTAAATTATTTCAAATAGTAAAATTATTCGCAAGAATTCAATTATTTTTAATACAATTTAAAAAAATTCTTCTCCATAAAATTTTAATTATTTTTAAAATGTTTAATTAAAATTATTAAAGGAACTCCATTATTTGACAAAAAAATCAAAGAAATTCTGCAAAAAGAATTTAATTAGAATTTTTAAACATTTAAACAAAATTCTCCGCGAGATTTAAGTTATTTTCCTAAATAGTGGAATTTTGTGAAGGAATTCTATTATTATTAAATTTTTTGATAAAATTTTTTGCAATAATTTGATGATTTTCAATACATTAATTAAAAAATTTAAAATATTTGAAAAGAAAAATTACAAAAAAGTTAAGAAACAAAAAATCAAACAGCAACTATAACAATTATGATTACGAATTAAAATTATAATTTATATTCTCATTCATTATAAATTAATTAATAATCTTTGTCAACTATTAAAAGAATACAATTGATATTCTTAATTATTTTCAGTATTAAATTTAAAAAAGAAATTACAGAAAAAAAGTTAATTGAGCCAAAACATTTATCATCTATCTCTAAAAAAATTAAATTTTTATTAAAGATTATGTTTAAAAAATTAAGAAATTATTCCAGTTTTTTCATCTTTTTTTAATAACATTTAACATTTTGTTAAATAATTTTCAAATTTTGTTTGAAATAAATAAAAGAAATTATAGAAATTCGATTTGTCCGACAAAATGTTTTTGACAACACTTTATATTGTTTAATAGAAAAGAATGAAAGAAATTTTCATGATTTTGATTTGCTACCAGCACCTGCTTTGCTTAATTTTAGAAATTAAATTTAAATGTTAAATATTTTTTGTTTTAAATCCAATATCGAATTTTTAAAAATTAAGTAGGACTGGTAACTGGATGCAAGTTTCAGTTTCATAAAAATACTTAACTTTTAAAATTCTATTTCTAAAGTTAATTTATTATTAAAAAATACTAAATAATTAATTCTTATTATCTATTAATCAATACTGATTAAAAAAATAATATTTTGATTTTGTTAAAAAAATTTTGATAATAAATAGAAATTATGCAAAAGAATACTACAAATTTTGTAAAAACAATACGATTTTCAAAATTAATTACAAAATGGAAGTTTAAAAAAAATGTTGATGGAGAAATATAAATAGTTTAAATTACTTTATTTTTTCTTCGTTTTTAAATACAGAAAAAGAAATTATGCAAATTTTTTCATTAATTTCTAGATTAAACTTAAAATAAATTGGTTTTTAGAAAGTTAAAAAATTAAATCTTATTAAAGAAATTCTTCAAATGAAATTAAATATTTTGTTCTTTAATAAAAAAATGTGAATTGTGAATAGACATGATTATTATATGAGAAAGTACACAAGCATTTTTTTAGCTAGTAAAATATAAAATATCTTTATATACATAAAAAAAGAAAAATTGTAATTATTAAAGACACAAATTCTTCCTACACATTTTTTGTTATTAATTTAAAATAGAAAAAACATTATTGTTAAAAATTGTAATTAAAAACGAAAATTTCATAACTTTTTATTTCAAAAGAAACTAATAATTTTCAAAATATAAACAAAAAATAATTATAAAATTTCTAAATCAACATTATGAAAATTTCTTACCTTATTTTATAAAAGCAATATCTATTAACCTTTTCTCTAAATAAACAATAAAAATTGATATTGACAAATCGAAAAACCAAAGTGTTTTGAAAAAGAAAAAAAAAACAAAAGCATATACAAAAACTAACTTCATACTGCGAACAGAATGAATGAAAACCCACAGAGATTAATATAGTTAATTTTTTTTAAATGAAAATATTTTCAAGTTCATCTACTTATAAAAATTTTAAGTGCAATTCTTTTAAAATTGAATTAATCTTGAATCTTTTAAGTAAAATTAGATTTCAAAAATAAATTTTTCAGGATTTTGATGATAATTCCCTGACTTTTACAGGTTTTTTCAATTTTTATAAAATTCCCTGATATTTCCTGGTTTTCAGGTTGCGTGGCAACCCTCAATGAAAAATAAAGAAATAAATAAAATCTAAAGAAATAAAAAATAAGGAAACAAATAAAAAATGCAGAAATAAATAAGAAAAACTTACTCCACAATCGCACGTTCTCAAAACACTCCAATCGCTCTCATGACAAATGAAACATGCCCTTGGAAATAGAATCATTTGCCTCTCATAATCAACGAGTTTTCTACCAATTTTCTCCTCTGCTTTCAATACAAAATCCACTTTTGTCCTCAACCACGCCTCCATGTGACATGTTTTTGATTTATCAAATAAACTCGTACCGCCAATTTCCTTTATCATTCCCAAAATAACTTTACAAAAATCCTTGTGCTCCGACCAATGCTCACGACGATGTTCCTCACAGCAATAGGATATTATTTTACAACGCGTACACGGAACACAATCTTTCCTCTCGTGACACATTTGACACGAATCAATTTTAAAAAAATCCCAATTTGGATCAATGCAATTTGGAATTGATGAATTTTTCTCATCATCCTTTGAATTTGTTTCCTCCACTTTTTCTTTTTGCAATGAATTTTCTTTTTTCGTCGATTTTTCCTTTGGTGGCGATTTTTCCTTTTTATCCGATTTTTCCTTTGGCGAATTTTCCTTCGATGATTTTCTCTTTTTCTCCGATTTTTCCACTAGGGAATTTTCAGTTTTCTCTTTTGGCGAATTTTCCGCCCTTTCTTTCGGGGAATTTTCAATTTTCTCACTCGGCGTATTGTCCACTTTTTCTATTTTTTCTTTCGACGATTTCTCCGTTGATGCATTTTCTCCATTTTTCTTGAGTGCTTTTTTATTCTTTTTTTCCTTTATCGAATTTTCGGATTTTTCTACCAAACCATTTTTCATCGTCTCTTCTTTTAATGAGGAATTCACCGATTTTTCCTTCTCTTCCTTCAGTGAATTCTCAATTTTCTCAACATTTTCGTCTGCAGAAGTTTTCTGTGTTTTCACTTTCTCTTTCTTTTGGGAATTGTCCTGAATTTGCGTTAAATTTTCCTTGGATAACTTTTGTTTTTCGTCGTGTGAATTCTTTTTTATCGAATGAACCTCGACTACTGGTTTCTTATCGATAGTGGGATTTTTCGGGACTAATAGTAATCCACTTTTATTTGCCATCTCATTTTGTGATTTAACTTGCAGCAATAAATTTTTTTGGACTATTTCTGATTTAACAACCGAACCATTATTTGATTTCTGATTTTTTTCGCTCTGCTCTCGCCTTGATTTAGAATATTCCACTATAGCCACGTGTGTTGTTGGTGGTAAGCGGGAAATATTTGCCTCTTTCAAAAAATTGATGAAATATAATTTCATATTGTCGGAGAGACCTTTGAAATTTGCAGTAATTTGAAATAGAAGGATATTCGAATTAACAATGTAACTCAATTCTGTACGACAATCGCGTCTCTGTCTTAAACTACGAAATTTATTAACGCCATCGTAATAAATTGAATGTTTCGATACACATTGTATTAAAGACTGACGAATTCCATCAATTTCCGTATAACCGGAATAAATAATAGGGCATTCATTTGATAATAATAATATATTGACATCATCAAGTATCACTTTATCGATACGACTAAATTCTGTCATTGTTTCTAAATTATTGTCGAAACAAAAATGAATAATAGCATGTGGTAAGGCATTATTGTTATTCTTTAAAAATTCCCGGTAATTGCTCGCTGTTGCTATTTCTAATTTTTTACCTCTCGAATTGCAATTGTCGCAAAGGTAAAATGTTTTTACAGAATTAACGAATTTTTTATGGAAAAATACAAGTTTTAGAATTTTAACATCGTGCATTAAATGTAAAATAATTTCCCACATTTTATCATTTATCTCCTCAATTCCATTGCAAAATATTGCGATGCCTTCTTTCGTTGACATTTTCAATTTATTCAGAGCATTATAAAGTGTTAGTGGATACGTTAATATTTCGGAGAGGCAAATCTTTTCAATCTCAACAATTTCCAATGGTGGCTTTGGATAATGCTGTAATAATTGTGCTATTGATTTTGGCGATTGATTTTTATTTGCCTCGTCGAGATAAATGCGATCGACAATTAATTCTGCGAGAGTGAATATTTTATGGAAATTCAGTGAATTCTTTTGTAAATCAAAATTGTGTGTTTGCCTCATTATACCGCATTCATGACTGTGTTCACGTAAATCTCTATGATCGGAGCAATACGATAGTGATGGACAATTTGGACAATTTGTGAGTGCTTGTTGCTTCGAAAGATGACAAATGAAGCATGATCGTGGAAAATAGATCATTTGCTTTTCAACTGACGATAATGGTCGTGATAATCTTTTTTCTAATGCTCTTTTCCAACCGTCTTTCAATAAAGGCCAATTATTAATGTTGCCGTCTTTAGTTTTCTTCTCAAAAATGTCGTAAATATGTGAGAGTTTTCGTACTTTCAATTCCTCGGCAATTGCGCGACAAAATTCTTTATGTTCAGCATGTTCGTCTTGATGATTTTTACCGCAATATGATATCATTTGACAACGTGTACATTGTCGGAGATTTTTCTTTGTCCGGCAAATGTAGCATTCATTTGGATAAAAGTCCATTTTTGCGATTGTCAAATATGATTTTTGGTCATCTGCAAAAATGAATACAGAGAGAAAAAATGTAATTTTTTACAAAAATTCGAGATAATATTTATAACTATTATAGATTCAACATTTTTTTAATTCCCTTCTGTTATCGTCTAACTACTTTAATTAATTATCACGTTTTATTGTTTTCAATATAATTCTAATAGTTTCACGAAAATATTCAATTATTGAAAAATTTCATACAAATTCTTGAAAAAGAACTCAATTATTTTTCCAATATTGCTAAACAATTTGCACAATTACAATGATTTAAAAAAAAATGTATAGAAATTCTTAGAAAAACTCAATTTTTTTCTCCAAAAATTCAATTATTGAAAAAATTTATAAAAATTCTTTAAAAGAATTCAATTATTTTTCAAGAATTATTAACAAATGTTAACAATTTCAATTATTAAAAAAAAACACATTTATTATTATTTTCCTTAGAAAAATTCATCTTTATTGAAAAACAATAAAATTTTCTTGTAACGATTATTTTCAAAAAATTTTGTTACAATTCTTTAGGATAATTACATTTTCTTCATAATAAAACAAACACCTTCGAAGGAATAAAATTATTTTTATATACAACAATTTTAACTTTCTGGAAAGAATTCAATTTTTAATTTTAATAAAATTTGTCGCAAAAAAAAATTATTTCAAAAAATGCAATTAACATTCTGCAAAAAGAATTCAAGTAGGCAATCAAAAGTTTGTTTAAACAATTCTTCGCAGAATTTCAATTTTTTTAAAAAAATGATTCAACAATTCTTCAAAGAATTTCAATTATTTACAAAAAATAAAGTTAATTAAAATTCTGTCAAAAAAATTTAATTGAAATTCTTTAAAATAATTCAATTAATTTTAAATAAGTTTTTAAAAAATCCTTTACAGAATTGCAATTACTTAAAAAAAAAAATTCAGTTAAAATTATGACAAAAAATGTAATTGTTTACTAAAAGTATGATAAAATTTAATTGAAATTATGCAATTTTTAAAAAAAATTTCGATAATATTTATTGCGAAAAATTATTGATGTCTAAAGAAATAATAAAAACCTTCAAAAAAAATTAATTTATTTTCAAAAATTGATATTTTTTATTTTTAATTAGTTTTTATAAATAATAATTAAATTATTTTAAAAAATCTAAATAAAATTCAATGCAAGAATTAAATTAATTAAAAAAATTTAAATAAAATTCAATGCAAGAATTGAATTATTTTAACAAATTAAAAAAAAAAATTTCCAAAAAATTTAATTATTTTAAAAAATTTTAATATCTTTATAAATAATAAGTTTTGAAATAATAAATTCAATTACTTTCAGAAATGGTTCAATAATTTTCAGAAATAATAAAATTCTATTTAAAAATTCAAACATAAGAATAAAAATTTTATATATTTTCATAAATAATAAAATTCATAGCAGACTTTCAAATTTTCGTATTCAACTTAATTAAATTCCTCGAAAAATTGTAATTATTCATAAAAATTTTAATAAAATTCGTCGAAAAAATTCATTTTTAATAATCATTCAATTATTCAATAAATTTTTTATTTTCTAGTATTTTGAAATTAATTGAAATAATTACAATAATAATTGAAATTTCGTAAAATTAAATATTGTAAAGAAATTGATTTGAAAATTCTCAAAGAACTTTGTCAAAAAATTTTAAAAAATAATGTACCTATAGAAAAATTTTAGTTAAAAACACAAAGAAAAATGAATTTTTGAAAAAAAATTTTTGCAATAATACAATTTATATTTTCAAAACAATTTGAATAAAATAACAGAAAAGAATTTAACTATTTAAAAAAAATCTTTGGTATTAAATTTTTCAAAAGAATTAAATTATTTACTAAAACTTTAATAAACTTTTCGAAATAATTCAATTCTTTTTATAAATACAGTAAAATTCTTAAACAGGAAATCAATTATTTTCAGTACATATTTTAATTTAGCAGAATTATAATAAAATTTTTAGAAATAATTTAATTTTTGCAAAGAATTTTATAAAACAATGAAAAAATTGAATTCTTTATTAAAAATTAAATTTGTTTTAAAAGTAATTAAATTTTTCCGAAGAAGTTAATTATGTGAAAATAATTGAATTCTTATAAAGAATTAAATCGGGATTTTTAAAAATAATTGAATTACTTGATAAAATTTTATTATCTACGACGATAATTATTGAATTTCTGCGAAGAATTTTATTTTAAAAATTCAATTTTTAACAAATAATTGTAATTTTCTTTTTTTTGTTTGGTTTTCTTTAAAAAGTTATTAAGGTGAATTTATTTTAAAAACGGTTAAATGAAAATATTGAAAATAATTGATTTTTAAAATATGATAATAACAGGAATTCTATAAAAATTAGTTTTTAAATTAAATGAAGAAAAATATTAAAATTTAATTTTCGAAAGATAATAAATTTCTTAAATATAATTGAAATTTTTTTTTTAAATTTGTAGTAAAATTTGTTAAAAATATATAATTTTTCGAAGGAATTGCTCCAAAATATAATTCGAATTTTTTTTTAAAATAATTTAAAAAGGTAAAAAAGTTTACATTATAGAAGTGAAAATAATAATAAAAATTTAAAAATAAATGCGAATGACAGATTTCTTTTATTACCAAATTTCCATTCGTCATAAATTTGAAATGTCTTAATGTTTGGAATTTTACAGTCAGCATAAATGAAAAGTAAAAGTAATTATTAAAGTAACAGAATATTTTTCATTTCAATTTTTTAAAACAGTAAATTTTTCTTTTTTTAAAGACAAAAAACATAAAGTAATTCTATAATAATAAATTTTTAAAAATAATAATTTTATTGTTCATATCATTACTATTATTTTCACTATCATTATTATTATCGTTTTTTAAATTTTTTTAAAAGTTATTGTTAGTATTGCTACTATTATTATCATTATTATAACTGTTAAATACGTTTTCTACAATTGAAATTTTGAATTAAATACAAAATGTATAAAATAAAATTAATATATTAATTAATAATAGTAGTTAACAATTTATTGTCACTTACTTATTTCTAAAGAATATTGTAGTTACGCATCGTTTAGAGGTTATGTTTCAAAGACAGAGAAAATATGCGGTTAATGTGTTTTATATTTCTGCTACTAAGGAATATTCTCTTTATTTTACAAATTATTGTACTTTATAAACATTTGTTAATAAATTCAATGGTGTAACAGGTGTAATATAACTTTTTTTTATTTGAATAATGTAATATAAACACAAATACAATAAAATATAACTTGTGCTTTCTAATCTCTAGTCTCTAATCTCTATTCACTGGAAAACAGCGTGCTCTTCAAAATAATCAGGGTTCTGTTGGAGGTTTAATTAAATAACCGTTAAAATTGCGTAAAAAAGTAAGTTTACGTAAGTGTCGAACCCCTGTTGTTTCAATATTTTTTACAGGGTTGCACACGTAATGTACGTTACGTTAATTACATGGGTTTTTTTTACGTATATTACGCACGTAAATTACCTAAAAAATTTCAAACACAAACACAATGCAATTTATTTTGGTTGGAGGTAAAATATTCGTTTTCATTTGTTAACAACAAATTAATCACTTCATTGTTAACTTTTATTATTAGTTTTCGTTAGAGTCAATAATTTTCAGTGACGTAAATCTTCAAGGCCGTGAAAATTGGGCGCTTGTCTAAAAATTTGGAAGTGGGCAAGCGCCTTCACTTTTTTTTATTTTTTTAAATGTTACAACCCTGCCGTACGATAAAATTACATTTCCCTACTACCCATCCTTGATATTATGATTTTTATTTAATATTTAAATTCATGTCTACAACTATAAATTTCTTTTTATAAAATATATAAATAAATAAAATAATTAAAAAAATAATACATTCTTTGATTTTTCCACAAAATACACGAAATTCACTATTTATGTTAACTACAATCGTAAATGAATACTTTGAAACTATTTTACTAACTACAATCTACAATATTCTCTAAACTGTTCTATAATTATTATTTCTAATAATAAAACAAAATTGTGTAATTGAAAATATATTTTATCAACAATTTCCATTTAATTTGCGTTAAAAATTCTCATAAAATCTAAAAGTTTAAATAGTTCATAAAAGATTAAAAAAGCAAATATATCCTCAAGCAGGGCAAATGTCAAAAAAAACGTCGTTTCTCTCTCTCTCTCTCTTTCTTATAATTGGAAGCTGAATCGAGAGCAGTCTTCTTCTTGATTGAGAGAGAGAATCAACAAGATCAAAATTTTAAACTCTCGTTGTTTTGACATCATTGACATTCGTTTAACATTGTCGTTTATAGTATTTGTCTATTGTCACGTGTACATATATAATGTGTCTCCTCGTTAATTGTATTTTGTGTGTGAATTCAATGTGAAAATTATAAAAGTGCACTATTCTTCATTTTTTTTTTCATTGACAAATATGTAATAAAATTGTATTTTTATTTTGTCCGTGTGTCTGTGATAAAGAAATTATGCGAATAACAAATATAGGAAATTATGAATTTTGACAATTATCGGAAGTTAGAAAATAGAATGTTACACATTGTAACATTCTAAGTTTGTCCGGAAAAATAAAGATTTTCATCTTTACTTGGAGTTTATCAACTATTGGTGATTGAATAATATAAATATCGCCATACAAGGTAATCCTAACCTCAAAAATAGAGGAAAAAATACAAATATTCTTATTGTATATAAAAAACAGGAATATTTTTGTTTTAATTTCTATTTTACTCATTCTATTAGTTAATTGATTGTTTTTCAACAATGTTATAGCTTATATTAATAACATCAATAATAATATTAATAATCAAAATGGTAATAATTAGTAATTTTATAATCTAAATATAATTTGACCCTTGTAATTAAAAATAGACCTTTATATATGTAAAATTTATTTAAATATAGACAATTTTCGAGGGTAAAATAAAGAGGTTATTAATATTATTTTAAAAATTATTTTATAATTTATGTTACTTTATTTTAAATCTGAAATAATTCAATTCCTGTACAATACTTAATTGAAATTGCAAAAAAAATTGAGCTCTTTTGTAGAATTTTATTACAATTTTAAAAGAAATTGAATAGTTTCAAAACAGTTTTTTATAATTATTCAAATAATTGAATTTCTACGAAGAAGTTTTAATTATTTAATTTTAATTTTAATGTTTAAAATTTTTTTTAAATAAATCAATTTATTTTAGCGAGTTTTAACTAAACATTGTATTAAAAATAATTGAAATCATTGACAGAATTTTTATTAGAAAAAAATTGATATTCTACTCGATATTTATTAAAATGTTTGAATAAAATTAAATTATTTCAAAGTATTCTATAATTTATGAAAATAATTGAATTCTTGTGAAAAAATGGTATTAAAATTTTTAAAAAAACTAATTGTTTGTGAAAATTTATTATAACTGTATTAAAACTAATTGAACTTCTGCGAAGAATTGTTAAAAAATTATTAAAATTGTTATTTTAAACAATTATTTTTGCGACGAATTTATTAAAATTAAAAATTTAATTCCTTCAAGAAAATGAAAATTATTTTGAAAATAATTTAATTTTTCCAGAGAAGTTAATTTTTATTTGAAAACATTTTTAATCCAGTGAAGAATTATATTAATATCTTTCAAAATACTCGAATTGTTTCAGTGAAATTTTTTTTATTTTATGATAATAATAGAATTTTTCAGAAATAGTTTACTTTAGCAGAACTAGTTGAATTCTTTTTAATAATTTTATTTTCCATGCAATTAATTTGAATATTTCATAAACTTTAATTATGAAATAATTAAATATTAATGAAACAATGAAATAAAATTGAGACAATTTTAGAAATAATTGAATTTTTTAGATTAAATCACTTTTAGAATTATTTTTAAGTTTTATTTACAAAGATATTTTTTAATTGAATTGTGTCAATGGATTTAAGTATAATTGAATTCTTTCGTGATTTTATTAAAATTGTATTGAAAATAATTTAATTTCTGTGAAGAATTTTACTACTTTTGAAAATAATAAAATTCTTCCAATATATTTTTTTTATTTAAAATTTTTTTAAGAATAATTGAATAAAAAGAAAATGAATTTTTTTCAAGAATTATATTTA
Organism: Leptopilina drosophilae; assembly: GCA_032873175.1. Classification (NCBI taxonomy): domain Eukaryota; kingdom Metazoa; phylum Arthropoda; class Insecta; order Hymenoptera; family Figitidae; genus Leptopilina; species Leptopilina drosophilae. The sequence goes on from CM065484.1 coordinate 40,431,552, forward strand.
AATTTTTAAATTACTTGAATTTCGTCAAGAAATTGCATTAAAATTTTATTGAAAATTTTAAAACATTAAAGCAAACAATTTTAAAACATAATAGTTAATTTCAATATTCTTGTTTTCAGAAAAGGGGATAAAATTGAAGAGGAAAAAAAACATAAATAGAAAATGAGGAGTCGCAGTAATTCAGGCGTTCGCCTGGATTATTATCAGCGCACTGTGGCGAGAATAATAATGCATCATCAACATCCAGTTACGGGATTATTTCCAGCGAGTCCCGATAATAATCATGCGTGGATTCGCGACAATGTTTATACAATATTGGCCGTATGGGGTCTATCGATGGCGTATAAAAAAATTGCCGACGCCGACGAGGACAGGGCAAAAACCTATGAACTCGAACAGAGTTGCGTGAAATTAATGCGCGGCCTATTAATGGCAATGATGCAGCAAAAGGACAAAGTTGAAAAATTCAAGACAACACAAAATTCATTGGATGCACTGCACGCAAAGTATAGTTCATCAACTGGACAGAGTGTCGTTGGCGATGGTGAATGGGGACATTTGCAAATTGATGCCATTTCACTTTATCTTTTGATTTTGGCGCAAATGACCGCTTCCGGCTTGCAAGTGGTTTTCAATTTGGATGAGGTATTTTTTTTTGGGTTCTTTTTCAGATTCTTTGTTTTCACATTATTTAGTTTATGGGCCTTAGACTTTCATGTCCCTCGCTTATTGATAATTTCAATCAATTTTTACTAGATTTTGGTTAGAAAATATTTTGTAACTGATTCATCTTATCAATCATCAATAGATGATTGATAAGATGAATCAGTTACAAAATATTTTACATTAATTTATTAAATAAATTATTTGAATTTAGATATTAAAAATAATGGATTTTTAGAGGAATTTTAGTTAAAAAAGGTAAAAAATTGAATTGTTGGAGAAGTTACATTTGATTGCAGAAATTAAATTATTTTCAAAAGTAATCAAATTCATCGCAGAAATTAAATTATTTATGTATGTTCAAAAATATTTTTTAAATTCTCGTCAAAATTCAAATAATTGAAATTTTACTTCTTATTTTTTTATCAAAATAATTTAAAGTATTGCGAAAAAAAGTATTAAAATTTTTTGTAAATAATGGAATTCCTGTGAAATTTTTGTTATTTATGAAATTAGTTAAAAGTTAACGTAAACTTTTATCGAAATTTTTTAAAAATATATTTAAATTTTAAAATATATTAAATTTAAATTAAATATATTTAAAAAAAAATTTCGATAAAAGTTTACGTTAACTTTTAACTAATTTCATAAATAACGAAAATTTCACATAAATTCCATTATTTACAAAAATTTTTAATACATTTTTTCGCAATACTTCAAATTATTTTGATAAAAATAATAAAACTCATCACAGAATTTCAATTTTTTTTTTTTACAATTTTGATTGTATTCCTAAAAAAATGTAATTATTCTTCAAATTTTTAATAAAATTAATCGAAAGAATTGAAGTGTAATAAACATTAAATTATCTATAAATTAATTATTCTTGAAATTAAATAATTGAACTTTTCGCAGAAATTTGTAAGGAAAATTGATTAAAAAATGAATTTTAGTGAAAGTTTCAGATAATAATTGAGTATTAAAAATACTGTAGTGAGAATTTTTTATAAATAATTAAACTTTAAGAAGGTTTCAAATTAAAGTCTTTGAAACTGTGAATTTTTCATACTTTCAACTAAAATTTATTGAACAATTATTTGTTTCAAAATTCTCAAAGAACATTGTCAAGAATTATTGAAAGTAATTGATTTATAGGCGAATTTTTGTTATAAACAGAAAAAAATTAAATTCTAAAGAAGTCACAAATGATTTCAGGAATTCAATTATTTTTTGTAAATAATGAAATTCTTCTCCGAAATTCAATTATTTTTGTAAATAATGAAATTCTTCTCCGAAATTCAATTATTTTTGTAAATAATGAAATTCTTCTCCGAAATTTTATTATTTTCCAAAAATTTTAATAAAATTCTTGTTAAAATTACAATTATTTTTAAAAAAATTTCTGAATTAAATAATTATCAATATGTTCTATTTTAATAATATTTTCCAAAAGAATTCAATTACTTTTAAAAAAAAGGTGATAAAATTCGACACAAACATTTAATTATTTTAAAAAAATAATGTTTTTCTTAATTGCAATTGAAATCGAATTTTTTAAAAAACTTGAATGACTTTTAAAAATGTTATTAAAATTCGCTAAAAGAATTTAATTATTTAAAAATTTGTGGAAAAAATTAATTGATCAGAATTCATTTTTTGGAAATATTAAATTATTCAATAACTTATTTGTTTTTGTTTTTAAAGAGTTCAACTTTTATATTGAATTTTTTAATAGTAATTGAATTTATTAAAAGCGTTAAGTCATGAATTTTTAGAAATAATTGAATTTTGATAAGGTTCAAAAGTAAAATTTTTGAAAATCTGAATTTTTCATATTTTTAACTAACAATTGTGAGGAATTAATTTTTTTGCAAAAATTTGATTCAACTTTTTTAAAAATTATTTAACGTCTTTAAGTGTTTTCTTATATTTATTTAATTAAAAAATTTTATCATTTATGAAAATATTCTAATTTCTTTGAAGAATTTTCTTATTTATGAAAATAATTGAATTCTTGTGAAGAATTTTGCGATTTTTTTTTATAAAACTAACAGAATTTTTTCGAAGAATTTTGTATGATTTTTTGTAAATAATTGAATTTTTCAAAGGAATTTTGTTAAAAGTTTTGAAAATAATTTTTTTAAAAATTTTATCGAAATTTTTGAAAATAATTAAATTTTTATTAACATTCTTGTTAACAATCGAATTCAATTAATAATTTTAAAAATAATTTTATTCCTTCGAGAAAGTTTATTAAAATTGCATTAAAACTTTTCTAACATTTATCGAATTAAAAACTTTACAAATAATTCAAATTTCGTTAAATTGAATGGATTTTGAAAATTTTCAAAGAACTTTTTCAAATTTTTTTTGAAAACTATAATTGATTTAGAAAAGAAATTTAGCTAAAAAGATTTAATTTTAATATAAAAATAATTTTTGATAAAAATGAAAATTGTCTTAAAATTGGCGAAAAATGATCATCAAATTTTTGTGGCAACTCTGTTTTACTTTTTTTAAATTACTTTATTTAATTGTTTAGTTAGTTTTCGTTTTTCTTTCATTAATTATAGTTTTACTTTTTTAACCTCTTAATTTTGAGTTTCGCTTTTAATGTAATATTTTACTTTTCTTTTATTTTTATTAGTTTAATTTACACTTTTTTTCTTTTTAGCTTTATTTATTTATTTTGTTAGTCAGTTTAATTTTCTAATTAAATTGGGTTTTAATTAAATTTTCTTCAATTATTATTTTATATTTATGAAATAAATATTTTATCACTAGATAAGAAAGCAAGAATGATCGATCACTCTGAGCCAAAATTGACTCGGAGTGATCATCGATATCTTCTTGTTTTACAATATTTTCTATTTCGTTTATTCATCGAAGAATAAAGAAGGAAAATCCTTTTTTTCAGGTGGCATTCATTCAGAATTTGGTGTTTTACATTGAATCGGCGTATTGCACGCCCGACTATGGAATGTGGGAGCGTGGCGATAAGACAAATCACGGCCTACCCGAATTGAATGCAAGCAGTATTGGAATGGCGAAAGCGGCAATGGAGGCAATGAATGAATTGGATCTTTTTGGCGCACGCGGTGGACCAACGTCGGTGATTCATGTACTCGCCGATGAGGCACAAAAATGTCAAGCAGTTCTGCAATCAATGCTCCCGAGGGAATCGAATTCCAAGGAACTTGACAGTGGTCTATTGTCAATTATCAGTTTCCCTGCGTTTGCCGTTGACGAACCGTCGCTCATTCAACTCACTCGCGATACAATTACGAAAAAACTTCAGGGACGCTATGGATGTAAACGTTTCTTACGTGACGGTCATCGTACACCGAAGGAGGACCCAAATAGGTTCTCTGTTAGATATTTTCAATTATTTTCAATATTTCCGAAAATTAAAATCCATACACAAAATAATAGAATTAAAATTGTTCAAAATTATTTTCAACTTTTTGGAAAAAATAATCATATATTCAAAATTTTCAATTAAAATTCTTGAAAACAATTTTGTTTTAAATTATACAAAAATTCTTGAATTATTTTTGAAAAATTATACATTACAATATTTATAAAAAATTAACTCTTACAATTGTTTTATTACAATTTTTCAAGATTCATTTACCTTCGAATACAGTAGATACAATTTTTTTAAAATTTACTACTTGAGAATTTTTCAAAAATAATTTATTTATAATTACAATTTTTTGAAAAATTTGATTTATTTCTTTATATTTTTAAAAAATTAAAAAAATTAATTATTTTTCAAAAGGTTTTGATAAATTTTGAATTATTTTTTAAATGTTTTACTAAATTTAAGTCAGCTTTGAAAAGAATTGACCAAATTTCAATTTTTTAGACATTTTTTTAATTATATTTAATTCTAAAACTTTTTGTATTTTCAATAAATTCCCTTACCATTTTCATTAAAATTTTTCGAAAGAATTCAATTATTTAAAAATTTTTTTAATAAAATTCTTGACAAAAATTCAAATATTTCCAAAAAACTTAAAGACAATTCTTTGCAGAATATCTATTATTTAAACATTTTTTAATAAAATTCATGGCAAATATTTCGATTATCTTCATTAAAAAATTCTTTGAGACAATTAAATTATTTTCAAAAAAATGTCCAATAATTTGAAGAATTTTAATTATTAAACAGATTTCATAAAAATTATTGCAAAAAATTAAATTTTTTTTAAAAGTATTTAATGAAAATTCTTTGAATGAATTCAAGTTCTTTTCAAAATTTTAATACAATTGTTCGTAAAATTTCATATCATTTACGAAAAATTCTATAAAAAATTGTAAAAATAATTGAATTCTTTCATAGAATTGTTTTCAAAATGTTGTAGAATAATTCAATTTTTTCGAGAAATTTGATTAAAATTGTATTGAAAATTATTTAATTCCTCCCGAAGAATATTATTTTTTACAAAAAGTAAATAATTGAATAATAAAATAGAATTTTTGAGATAAATTTTACTATTTTTAAAAATAATTGAATTTTTGATAATAATTTTATTACTTATGAAAATAATCAAATTCTTGCTAAACAATAATTTATAAGTAACTATTTTTATGTTTTTAAATATTTTTAGTACTTTTTTAATATGTCAGAATGTTAAATTAATATATTATTTATACAAATTGAATTACAAAAAGTTTCAAATTAAAGTTTTGGAAAATTCTATCTAATTGAAGAAAAGTTTAAAAAATTCTGAATAAGTTAGTTTTTTTAAAAACATTTTTATTTTTATTTTATTGAAATTAGTTACATTTTTAAATATATATTTAATTCATAAATTTTCAAATTATTCGAAACATCGTGAAATTTATAAAGAAAAGTGAATTTTAGAAATATTTCAGTTTTAGGGGAACTATTTGTTATTTTATGTTTTAAATAATTGAAGTGTTAAGGAATTTCCTTAAAAAATATAAAAAATACTTGAACTAGAGAATAATTCCAATTAAAATTTCTAGAATATAATTCTCTTGAAATCTTGAAAATTATAATTTATTTTTTTTTACAAAGAATTATTTTTCTTTATGAGCAGGAATTTTTTTTTTGTGAAAAATGCGGTCATACTGAATTCTAATTCTTTTTTTAAATTAGACTTTTATTTGTTTTAAATAATTATATTTAAACTATTTGAAGGATGAATTAATAAATAAATTAATGTTTTGTCTTAGATTGTATTACGAGCCATGGGAATTGCGAATGTTTGAGAATATTGAATGCGAATGGCCACTATTCTTTTGCTACTTGATTCTCGACTATTGCTTTCAAGGGAATAAGGATTTAGTGGCAGAATATAGTAAACAATTGGAGAAAATAACGACAAAAACTGTCGATGGAATGAGATTGGTGCCAGAATTGTATGCAGTTGCCGCTGAGAATGTCGCCGCCGAATACGCGGAACCCGGAAGTCAAGAGCGAGAGGCCTTCGGACGATGTCCATTCATGTGGGCTCAGTCGTTATACATTCTGGGAAAATTACTCCAAGAAGTAAGAAACGTGAAAATATGTTTTTCTTATTTTAAATTGAAACTAGCAAATGATGCGGAACGTAGTATTTAATTTGATACTGTTATACAAATTACAAAATTTTTTATTAACAAACATAAATTTTTTAAATAATTTCATAATCAAAATTTTAAAAAAATCACTTTTTAAGTACAAAATTATTTATTAATGTTCATATTGTCAAAAATTTTATTGAAATTTCACGAAAGAATTTCAATATTTCCTAAAATTTTAACAAATCTTTCTAAATAAAAATAATTAAATTATTTTAAATAGTAAAATTTTTCGCAAGAATTCAATTATTTTTAATACAATTTTAAAAAAATTCTTCTCCATAAAATTTTAATTATTTTTAAAATGTTTAATTAAAATTATTAAAGGAACTCCATTATTTGACCAAAAAAATCAAAGAAATTCTGCAAAAAGAATTTAATTAGAATTTTAAATAATTTAAACAAAATTCTCCCCGAGATTTAAGTTATTTTCCTAAATAGTGGAATTTTGTGAAGGAATTCTATTATTATTAAATTTTTTGATAAAATTTTTTGCAATAATTCGATGATTTTCAAAACATTAATTAAAAAATTTAAAATATTTGAAAAGAAAAATTACAAAAAAGTTAAGAAACAAAAAATCAAACAGCAACTATAACAATTATGATTACGAATTAAAATTACAATTTATATTCTCATTCATTATAAATTAATCAATAATCTTTGTCAACTATTAAAAGAATACAATTGATATTCTTAATTATTTTCAGTATTAAATTTAAAAAAGAAATTAGAGAAAAAAAGTTAATTGAGCCAAAACATTTATCATCTATCTCTAAAAAAATTTAATTTTTATTAAAGATTATGTTTAAAAAATTAAGAAAGTATTCCAGTTTTTTCATCTTTTTTTAATAACATTTAACATTTTGTTAAATAATTTTCAAATTTTGGTAGAAATAAATAAAAGAAATTATAGAAATTCGATTTGTCCGACAAAATGTTTTTGACAACACTTTATATTGTTTAATAGAAAAGAATGAAAGAAATTTCCATGATTTTGATTTGCTACCAGCACCTGCTTTGCTTAATTTTAGAAATTAAATTTAAATGTTAAATATTTTTTGTTTTAAATCCAATATCGAATTTTCAAAAATTAAGTAGGACTGGTAACTGGATGTAAGTTTCAGTTTCATAAAAATACTTTACTTTTAAAATTCTATTTCTGAAGTTAATTTATTATTAAAAAATACTAAATAATTAATTCTTATTATCTATTAATCATACTGATTAAAAATATAATATTTTGATTTTGTTAAAAAAATTTTGATAATAAATAGAAATTATGCAAAAAAATACTACAAATTTTGTAAAAACAATATGATTTTCAAAATTAATTACAAAATGGAAGTTTAAAAAAAATGTTGATGGAGAAATATAAATAGTTTAAATTACTTTATTTTTTCTTCGTTTTTAAATTCAGAAAAAGAAATTATGCCAATTTTTTCATTAATTTCTAGATTAAACTTAAAATAAATTGATTTTTAGAAGGTTAAAAAATTAAATCTTATTAAAGAAATTCTTCAAATGAAATTAAATATTTTGTTCTTTAATAAAAAAATGTGAATTGTGAATAGACATGATTATTATATGAGAAAATACACAAGCATTTGTTTAGCTAGTAAAATATAAAATATCTTTATATACATAAAAAAAGAAAAATTGTAATTATTAAATACACAAATTCTTCCTACACATTTTTTGTTATTAATTTAAAATAGAAAAAACATTATTGTTAAAAATTGTAATTAAAAACGAAAATTTCATAACTTTTTATTTCAAAAGAAACTAATAATTTTTAAAATATAAACAAAAAATAATTATAAAATTTCTAAATCAACATTATGAAAATTTCTTACCTTATTTTATAAAAGCAATATCTATTAACCTTTTCTCTAAATAAACAATAAAAATTGATATTGACAAATCGAAAAACCAAAGTGTTTTGAAAAAGAAAAAAAAACAAAAGCATTTACAAAAACTAACTTCATACTGCGAACAGAATGAATAAAAACCCTACAGACTTTAATATAGTTAATTTTAACAAAAATTAGGTGTTAGCAAAAATTACATAAAAATACAAAAATCACAAAGACGCAAAGAAGTAGAAATAAAATTAGCGGCAAGGAAGTAAAATTCAAAAAGTAAAACAGTGATTAATAGAATTCTCTTTCTATATTTAATTATTTATAAAATGAATCATTTTTTAGGGTTTCCTGGCGGTTGGCGAACTCGATCCACTGAATCGTCGATTGTGCAGTGAGAAAAAGCCGGACGTCGTGGTGCAAGTTGTGATTCTTGCTGAGGACGCGGAGATTCGTGAAAAAATCGCTCAGCACGATATTCACGTGCAAACGATTGCCGAAGTCGCGCCTATTGAAGTTCAACCGGCAAAAGTTCTCAGTCATCTTTATACCTATCTAGGTTCGATGAACAATAATCATTTTATTTCTTCCAGCAAAAAATTTCCCTAAAACAAATTTTTTACTTTCTAGTTTCAAATTTTTAAATCTATAGTTAAAAAATTCTCTCAGTATTTTTATTTCTACTAGTTTTCAATCTGTTTTAATTTTTTAATTCGATCAATTTTTTCATATTTAGAAAATAGATTTTTTATATATTATCAGATTTAATAATTTATATAATTTGATGTTGTTACTTTCTTGATGAAAAAAAAAATTGGTAATTTTTCATTTACAGGTAGAAATAAAAAATTGGGATTGTCGGGAAGAAAATCGCGCGACGTGGGAATTTTGAGTACGAGTAAATTGTATTCACTGCACGATAAAATTTTCGCCTTCACACCACAGGTAAAATTCCATTACATTTTCACTTTAATGCCTAATTTATTATTCAAATTTCTTTCTAAATTTTACCTAATTTCTTATTTATACGTATTTTTCGTTTTTAATACGTTTAAAAAATTTCACGCCATCTACAATTAATTTTTTCTTCTTGAAAATTTTGATATTGTCTTTTTTATTAATATTCCAAATGTTAAAAATTTGGATTTTGCAAATTAATAATAATTGCAAAAAAAACAGTAGTTTTTTTCATTAAATTAAAAATTGTTCCACATTCCAAAATTTGAATTTTTGTAGAAATTACAAACGAATGGAGAAATTCAATTATTTTCAAAAAGTAATAAAATTGTTTGCAAAAATTCAATTATGTTCAAAAAAAATTTTTTTAATTCTGGGTAAAATTTCAGTTTATTAAAAAAATTTCCAGAAGAATTCAATTATTTTCATTAATAATTAAACTTGTTTAAGAATGTTAATAATGTAATAATTGTTAAAAACTTTATTGAAATTCGTCAAAGGACGGCAGTTTTAAAGAAATTCAATAATTCGATAAATTATTTCTTTTTGTTATTAAATAATTGAATTTTCGTAGAATTTTCTAATGCAAATTGATTTGAAAATTAATTTCAGTAAAAATTTCAAATAATTAAATATTGAAAGCATTATATTGTAAATTTTTAGAAATAATTGAATTTTGCAAAGGTTTCAAATTAAAATCTTTGAAGATTTGTATTTTTCGAACTTTTAACTAACAATTCTGTAGAATGAATTTTTTCCTTTGATAAAATGTAATTATTTAAAAAAAAAATTATTAAAATTCGTCTTGGAATCGGGGAAAAGTTAGAGAAAAACTAAATTTAATTTTGTGTATCAACTCGGATTTGGAAAGTCTGAAAATTTATTTCTTTACCAGTTTTTTGCATTTTTTTTTATTAATATTCATTTTAGACTCGTGAAAAATTCAACTTTTTTTGAAATGGAAAATTTTTTTTTTATATTTTTAAATAATAAGCTTTTTTATCTTTTTTATTAATCTTTTTTATTAAGTTTTGAGAAATTAGAAAAACTGGAAATATTTCTTTTTTTAAACTCGAATTTTTTATTATTAATAATTGAGAAATTATCGAAACTACAAATTTTTCTTTTAATTACCCCTTTTTTCTATTTCAATTTAAAACTTTTTGACAATATTAAGTCAAAATTTAGAAGGTCGGGGAATTTGTTTCATTTCCAATTTTGTAATTTTTTAAAGTTAAATTTTGAGAATTGGGCGAAAACAGAATTTTTTTTAAATGTTGGTATTTTAAAAATTTATTTGAAAATTTTTTCCATCATTTTCGCAATTTAAAATTTAAATTTAAAGTTAAATTTCGAGAATTAGGCGAACAAAAAAATTTTTTTTCAATGTTGGTTTTTTAAAAATGTATTTGAAAATTTTTTCCATCTTTTTCGCAATTTTTTTTTCTATTAATATTCATTACAACTTATGGAAAACTTAATTGAATGAATAATTGTAAATAAATATTTTTAAAATTTCAAGGAGGTCTGAAATTTTTTGAACGTTTCGTATATAATTTTCTTATTTTAGTTTCTATCGTTATTCTTTTTTCAGTTTATTTTTATTTGATGTATTTTATAATTTTTTTTGATCATTTTTTTGTATTATTTTATTTTGTATCTATTTTATTTTGTTATTTTATTTTTTAATCTTATTATTTTGCATTTGTGTTATTTTGTTATTTTTTTATTTTATTGTATTCTTTATTTTGCAATTTATATTTAATTTATTAATTAATAGTTAATTTTTAATTAATAATAATTGTTTATATTTATTTTTTTTACTTATTTTAATTGTAAGTAGTTCTACATTTATTTATAGTACTTTTTTATACTTATTTCATTTTCAAGTAGTTTTTACAATTGTGAATTTATTAAATTTATTTTTTTTTTAATTTTTTGTTACTTATTCCATTTTTCTCAATTATCTTTCTATTTTTTTCTTTTTTCTCAAATATTATTCTCTTTTCCACATTTTTTATTTTTGGTTTTTGTTCAAATTACCGAGAGGATTAATGTAAATGGACATATTTTTCTCTTACAAAAAAAAAAAAAAACGAAAAACGATCTTGTTTATTGCACCAAATATCAGTTGACAGACATGACCCGCTTCTACATCGCATCGGACTATGAGCTCATGATTGACATATTCAAAGGCGAAATTAATTTCTTGAAGTCTAGCTGGCAGAATATGTTAGGCCGTCCACTTGTGGTCATGCCTCTCAAGAATATCCACCTAGGTACAGTAAAGTCTTATCCCAAAGCCATAAAATTTCAACTCCTAGTTACAAACTTATTTTCCTCTTTTGATTCAATCAGAAGGAAGAAAACAAAATTTACGCCAATAAAGCACGTGAATGCAATGCAGAAATATTTAAAGAAAGAAAAATTATCAAATCCAATAACAGGCTTCAATTTTTTTTTCTCTGTATTTTGAAATTGTTCTTTTAAACAAATTTTCTTTTTCTGATGCCTGATAAAAATATAAATATAATTAATTTAATAAAAAAGAAAAAAATGCTACAAAATTCGCGAAAAATATGAAATAAAATTCGTAAAATCAAGTTAAAGATAAAATTCTTTATTTCAACTGCTATAAATATTTGTTTATAGAAAAAAATGCATTTTGGAGTTAAGAGTGCATGGCTTTTGGATAAATTGTCTTTTTTGTCGAGTGGATCCTGTTTTGAGTCCGAGTTTCTAACATGCATGTTTCTTTTTTTTTTAAAAAGAAGAAGAAAAAAAGAAAAATTTTCCTTCCCCCCTCTTCTCCTTCGCTTCAGCAAAATTCTTATCGTTATCATTCTTCTGCTCAGTGAAAATTCATCTTTGCCTTTCACACACAAAGCACACAGCGTTAACGGAGAAAAAGTGAATTAATAATAACAAATAATAATAAACGTTGTAAACCATTTGTTTTTTTTTGCACAATTTATACTTTTTGAACAAAAATTTAATTTAATTTAATCAACAAATTAGAATAAAATAAGATTAACAAATAAAGTTAATAATCACAATCAAGAAAAATTAAATATTTTTCTTTTTAAATTCGAAACTTTCCAAATTTTGGTCTTTTTAATTTTTTACAGTAAAAAAAATTAGTTATAGAAAGTATTTTTTTAATATTAAAATGTAAGAATTTTATTTTTTTGTAAATAATTAGTTATCAAACGATCTCTACATTCAGTTTTTCTTACTCTTTAAAAAAATAATAAGGAAACAGTATTGAAGTAGAAAAAATACGCCATTTTTTTTGTATTTAATTCACTTTTATCGTTTTCGTTCTTTCCTCCATTTTTTATTTTTCCTTTTTTTTATTAAATTTCGTAAAAAATACATTGTCTGCCTTGGATACATTGCTAGACAGAGGTTCGCCAGTCTGATTTTGGTTTTTTTTTCTATTTCAAAATCTTTTGTTTATTTGAAAATATTTTATCTTTTATTCTTCATGTTCTTTTCTATTTTTCTTTTAGTTTCTTCATTTTTATTTTGTTTCTCTTTTGAATGGAAGGGCGAAAATTTTCATAAGTTTTTTCTTCTATTTTTCATAATATTCCTTTCTATTTTCTAGTTTTCAGTTAACTTTAATTTTTTTTTATTTACTTAAATTTGAATAGATATTAAAAATGTTTGGAAAAGTTGTAAATTTTTTTTTTCGTTGTTATTAAATGATTTTAAATTACGAAAAGAGCTAGAGGAAATAGAAATGAACGAAAAATAAAAATAATAAGATTGAAAAAAGGTAAATATCAATATTCGTGTATGGCGTACGCGTATGTTTTTTGCATGTGTTAGAATTTTGATCCGGAGGAGTTCTATATGACAAATGATGCTGCCCTTCTTGCCAGCACATTTACAACCCACTTGGCATTCCTCACCATCAACTGGAAGCAAATACTCGGCAGACCGACCATAACACTTGTTGCTACTCATAATTACTTAGGTATGCCGCTGGATGTCGGTTTCTCATCAAAAAAAAAAAAATAATCTTTTCTATTTCTTCCCTTCCTAGAGATGTGATTCTTTCTGTCACATTTTTTTTTTTATTTAATTCGTCCAGTTTTCTAATTTAAAAAAAAAATTTTTTCTTGTCCTTATTTTTTTAATTTTTTCAATTCATTTTAAATTGTTATTCAATTAATTAATAATAATTGAATTAATTTTACTGATTTCAATTACAGGGTTGCCACAGGTCAGGGAAGTCAGGGATTTTTAGTAAAAGTACTGGAAAAAATCAAATTTCAAAAATTCATGAAAAAACTCTAAATTTTGATGTTTTTTTGTTTGCCTTGTAAACTATAAAAATAACCACGAATTTTAATACAAAACCGTGAATTTTTTCTATTTCAGACAATAATTTCTTTTTAAAGAACTATCATAAAATTATGACTTATAAATTATGTAATGAATAATTTTTACAATTTTCATAAATACTAGATTGATAAAAGAAATTTAATTAAAAATATTAAAAAGATTTAATTTTGGAAAAGTTACAAATAATTACAGAAATTCGATTATTTTCAAAAGTAGTAACATTTTTCGCAGAAATTCAATTATATTAAAAAGTTATAAAAAATTCTGGCCATTTCAATTATATCTTTAAAAATAAAAAAATACTTCTCCAAAATTCAATTATGTTCAAAATTTTTAAAAAATTCTCGTCAAAATTTCAATTATCTTTATAAATAATACAATATTCTTCTATTTTTAATTATTTTTAAGAACTTTTATAAAATTCTTGGAAAAATTTCACAAGAATTGAATAATTTACAAAATTTTTGATGAATTTCTTCTAAATAAACGAATTATTTTCATAAATAAGAAAATTTTCAAAGGAATTCAATTATTTAATATAAAAAATTTCAAATAATTTTACGAAAAATATCAATTAATTAAAAAGAATTTTATAAAATTCGTCGCAAGAGTTTAGTTATTGAAAAAAATTTAACAAAGTTCTTTTCAAGGATTCAATTATTTTTAGAAACTTTAATAAAATTCTTGGAACAATTTCACGAGAATTCAATAATTTACAAAATTTTTGATGAACTTCTTCTAAATAAACCAATTATTTTCATAGATAATAAAATTTTCACAGGAATTCAATTATTTAATATAAAAAATTTCAAACAATTTTACGAATACTATCAATTAATTAAAAAGAATTTTATAAAATTTGTCGCAAGAGTTTAGTTATTGAAAAAAATTTAACAAAGTTCTTTTCAAGAATTTAATTATTTTTAGAAATAGTAAAATTCTTCACCGAAATCCAATTATTTTTATAAACTTGAATAAAATTCGTTGGAAGAATTAAATTATTTTCAAAAGTAATAAAATTCTTCGCAGAAATTCAATTATGTTCAAAAATTTTTGTCAAAATTTCAATTATCTTTATAAATAATAAAATTCTTCAATATTCAATTATTAAAAAAAAATTTTTTTTAATTCTCGTCAAAATTTCATTTATTGTTGTAAATAATACAATTCTTCTTCAAAATTCAAATATATTTAAAAACTTGAATAAAATTCTTGTTAAAATTTCACAGAAATTCAATAATTTATGAAATTTTCAATAAATTTCTTTGAAATAATTAAATTATTTTCATAAATAATAAAATTTTCACGTGTGCTCAATTATTTAATATACAAAATTTTATAAAATTTTTTGAAAAATATCAATTATTTAAAAAGGTTTTTATAAAACTCGACGCATGAATCAATTATTTTAAAAAAATTTAACAAAGTTCTTTACAAGAATTGAATTATTTTTATAAATAATAAAATTCTTCAGCAAAATTCAATTATTTTTGAAAAATTTTAATAACATTTTTGGAAATTTGTAAAAATTATTTTCATGAGTAATAAAACTCATCGCAGGATTTTAATTAATTTTGAATACAATATTTTAATCAAATTCCTCGAAAAATGTAATTATTCTTAAAAATTTTATTAAAATTTGTCAAAAGAATTCAATTATTTAAAAATTTATTAATAAAATTCTTTACGAGAATTCAATTTTAACAAACATTTAATTACTCAATAAATTATTTATTTTTCAATTTAAATAATTGAATTTTTCTAGAATTTTCTAATAAAAATTTATTAAAAAATGAAATTACCAAATAATCGATTTATTGCTTATGAAAAAAATTGAATTATTGCAACGAATTTTATTACAATTTTTTCAAATAATTGAATTTTATTGAGAAAATTTACTACTTTTAAGAATAATTGAATTCTTGCGAAGGATTTTATTAGGATTTTTGTAAATAATTAAATTTTTGTTGAAAAATTTCATGGTAATTTAAATTATAAGAAAACATGAAGAAGGAGATCGCCTTCTTTGTGTTTTGTAATAATATTCTTATAAACTGTTGAGTTTCAAAAAGGTTTGAATTTGAATGTTCTGAAGAGTTTTAATTCCTGTGGAAAAGTAATAATTAAATACTTATTTAAAAATTTAGTTATTGATGTTTTTGAATAATTTTACAATTAATGAAATTTGTAAATAAATTTCATAGAACATTTTTTTGAGTATCTAATAATTTTTTGATTGAATCAGAATATTTTTTATGGTCAGGGAAAAAGTGAGAATATTGTCTGGAAATCAGGGAAAAGTCAGGGAAAATAAAATTAAATATTTGTGGCAACCCTGTATTATTAATTTGTAAAATAAAGCTAATATTCCTGGAAGACTTAATTTTTTTTTAATTTTTGATTTTTAATTAATTTATTTATTTGTGTTTTTTCACTGTTTTTTTATTTTATTTCATGCTTTTTGTTGATATTAGTATTAATTTTGTTTAATGACCACATCTCTGTTTTTTTTTTTTGCTTCTTTTCCAATTCTACCGTTTGACACTCAGCTTTTGCTGTTATTTTTCGCAAGACAAAATAATTGTGAATAAAATTCTCGCTTGTCCTTTTAAAAAAAATATATAAATAAATAAAGAAGTAAAAAATAATAAATATGAAAAAAAAATTGCTGTCACTTGAGAAAGAATTGATTTCATTTTTTGTCTGTTTGTTTGCAGATCAGGGAAAAATTCCATTGGCAATGATAACAACAATGAAGAAACTAAAGAGTGGTTATATTAATGGAACTCGTGTTTCACTTGGAAATTTAAATGAATTTTTGAGTACATCGTGTATTACAAATCTTAGTTTCCTCGGCAGTTCGGAAGATGGTCGACCCGATAGATTAAATCCCGAGGTGAGATAGGAGTGGGAAAAAATAGGGACTTTTTTTATATTAAATTTCTACTATTCCTTTTTTTCGAACATTTTCGAATTTTACTTTTCTTTTTTCTTTTAGGTTCAACAGTATTTAGATGAACATTTAATGAAAGCTTTCCCTCATCGCACGAGTCTTTTGAGTCGAACTGGCGTGAAAAGTACTAAAAATTTACGTCGCCGAATGTCGGTGAAGGGAGCAATTAAAAAAACGAGATCAATCGCCGTTGAACGTGAGTCGAGAATTACGAAAGTTAAAAATCTGCATAAACAAATTTTTTTATACTATATTGCGGTTATGTATTTAATTTGTTTTCTCACACTTAACAAAATTTCATTGCATGTCGTTCGATAATGGAGAAACTAACGCCTTTTTTTTGCATTTCTCATCTTAATTGCCATATAAATACAGCTGCTGTTCCTCTCGTCCTGCAAGAACGTAAGTTTCATTATTAATCAACCTTTGCTTTCAATTTCTTATTCAATTCATAGACTAATGGAATCGAATGCCACGTAAACAAATGATGGACTTTTTTCTTATTTTTGTGATTTTCCTTTTCCTTTCCAGCGGAAATCCTGGGAATGGCCGGCGAAGAACGGCGACCGTCGACTATTTTATCGACAAATCCCTTCATTGAAGTGACGGACACTTCATTAACGCCGAATGCAAAAATACCCGAACGAACACCATCGCCCACGGAGGACATGTTCCCTTGGAAATATTCGCCACGTCCACATCGACATCGTGTCAATTCCGAGACACAATACGCCGACACTGAAGTTGAGGAATTAATGTCGATGCTCCGCGAAACTGAGAGTCTCGAAGAGCAGGGAGATATTTTACAATATTTGGTAATTATGCTGGACAAAAAAGAGAATTTTTGACAAACAAAACATTTTTTATTTTCAAAAATCATCTTCAACTTTTTCAATAATAAATTTAATTTATTTTTTTTCGTATAATAGCAAATTTAAAAGAATTCAACTCTAATAAAATTCTTTAAAGCAATTCAATTATTTTCAATATTCAATATAATTTTAATAAAATTACTCAAAAGAATTCAATTATAAGAATTTAATTCTTTTCAATACAAATTTGAATTAATTGAATTCTTGAAGAGAGTTTAATTATTTTCAATACAAATTTGAATTAATTAAATTCCTAAAGAGAATTTAATTATTTTCACAAAATTTCCATAAAATTCTTAGGAACAATTAAATTATTTTCACAAATAAAAATAAAATTCCAAGTAAATATTAAATTACAATATTTCAGATTAAAAATTGTAGAAAGTTACAATAATTACAAAAAGTAATATAAAAGTAAATATAAAAAGTTACGAAAATATTGTTATATTTTAAAATATAAAAAATTTCACACATAAAGTAGTTAAATATAAATTAATTTAAAAATATTGTCATAAAACTTGGTTTCTAAAAATTTGAAGAAGTAAAAATGTGAACGAATTAGAACGAAAGTGATAAGAATTTTTCAAAAATTAATTTTTGAATTCGAAATAGAATTGTGACATTAAAATAAATAAAATTCGGTTTTTCTTAGAAGTTAATTTTTTAAAGCCGCATTTTGCATGAATACCAAATCGTTTTTTAACAATAATTAATAAGTAACTATTTTTATATTTTTAATGTTAAATAGATTGAATTTAAAGAAGAATTTTAATATTTAATAAAATTAAATTGTTCTTTTACGAAAAATTTTACCAAAATTTGTGAAAATAATATTAAATACTTCTGAAGAATTTTATTAAAATTTTTGAAAATAATTAAATTTTTTCTAAAGAGTTGTATTAAAAATTTGTATAGTAATTTAATTTTTTTACAAATTTGATTAAAATTGTATTTAGAATTATTTAATTCCTTCCGAAGAATTACTTTTTACAAAAATAATTTAAGGTTTGGGAAAAATTTTATTATTTTTAAAAATTATTGAATTTCTGACAATGTTTTTATTACTTATGAAAATTATCTATTTTTTGTGGAGAATTTTATTAAATTTCTAAAAATAATTTGTTCCTGCGATTAGTTGTACTATTTTTAAAAAAATTATTTACATCTTGTGGAGAATGTTTTTATTCTTTACTTTGAAGAAAAATAGAACTTTTAAAGAAATTTATTTAAAAATCTATTCAAAATAAATAAATTCCTCCGAGGTATTTTATTAGCAATAATGAAAAGAAATTGAATTCTTTCCCAACTTAGTTGATGATTGAATTTTTAAAATTTTTAATCTAAAATTTTAGTCCATTATTTTTTTTTCCTTTATTTATTTGGTTTTTTTAATTTTCCGTTCAATAATTGATTTATTTTTGTATTTAAATAATTGAATTCTCCTAGAATTTTCCAATGAAAATTGATTAAATAATTAATTTCCATTATAATGTTAGCTAATAATTCAATTACTTTTAAAATATTAAATTAAAATTATTTAAAAAAATAGATTATTTATTATTAAAATAAAAAAAAACAAAATAAAAATTTTTAAAAAATTCTTTCAAAAAATTTTTGCAAAGATACTATTCAAATATTATTAAACAGTTGCTAAGAATGGTATTAAAATTTTCAAAAATAATTTAATTCCTTAGAGAAATTTTATTATTTTTGAAAGTAATTGAATTATTGCGGAAAAGTTTATTAAAATGTTTTTAAAAAATTTAATTTCTGTGAAAAATTCTGTTATTTTTAAAAGTAATTTAATTCTTTAGAAGAATTTTATCAATATTGTTTTAAATAATTAATTTTTTCGAAATATAATGAATATTCTGAACATTTTATTAGTTTAAATAATTAAAGTCTTGTGGAAAACTTTATTTGTGAAAATAACTGAATTTTTCGATTAATTAATTTAAAACAGTTTGAAAATAATTGATATTCTTCAATGAGTTTTATTATTTATGAAAATATTTAAATTCATGCTTAAAATTATTTTATCAAAAAATTTTTTCAAAAATTCATTTTTCATGAAAAATGTTATTATTTTAGTGAAAGTAATTGAATTGTATAAAATTATGTTAAATAATGGATTTTTTAAAAATGTTTTTGAAAATATTATTTTAAATTAATTGAATTATTATGCGAAATTTCACGAAAAAATACTAGATATTGAAAATAATTGAATTTCGAATATTTCTTTTTAAATAATTGAATTTTTGTAAAGAATTTGATTATAATTTTTAGAAATAGTCTTTTTATTTCTACTATTAGCGATTTTAAAGAAATTAATTCTTCAGAATAATTCAAATTTTCGTAATGAAGATTATTTTTAATTTGAAAATGAAAGTATCAAAAATAACAATTTTTTGCGAAATTTAATTTTCTTCGTACGAGAAAATTAAATTATTTTCAAATATTTGGCTAGTTAATTAATAACACATTATAATAATCGTAAGTTTCCTTTCCGTTAGCAAATTATCTGTATTCATTTGTTTTTTTAAATTCATTTTTGTGGGTTATTGTCAACTTTTTAATGTCAAAAAGAAACCAAAAAAAACTCGTTTTATTCACTTCACAAAATTGACAAAAATTCCATTTCATATTTTTTATTTTCCTGACTTTTTCCTAATTTTCATCAAAAATATTTACTTTTTTCTTATCCTGCTAATAAATTGAATTTATGCTACGTATTTTATTATTCATGAAACAATTTAAAATAATTTAATTCTTGCGAAGAATTTAAAAAACAAATTTGAAAATAATTGAATTTTCAATGAAAAATGATATTATTTACAAAAATAATTGATTTCTTTGGGCAAATTTTGTTATTTATGAAAATAATTGAATTTTCTTGAAATATTTTATTATTTATTAAAATAATTAAATTCTTGCGAAGAATTTTTTAAAAAATTTTGAAAATAATTGAAATTTACTGAAGAATTTTATAAATTTTAAGAAAAATTGACTTTTTTTGAAGAATTTCATAATTCATGAAAATAGTTAAATTTTTTTTGAATATTTTTCTATTTTTATAAAAATAATTGAATTCTTGCGAAAAATTTTTTTTTAAATTTGGAAAATAATGGAATTCTTGGGAAGAATTTTTTTAAAAAATTGGAAAATAATTGAATTTTTCTGAAAAATTTTATATATTTTGAGAAAAATTGAATTTTTTGAAGAATTACATTTTTTCTAAGGATTTTGTAATTTATGAAAATAATTGAATTCTTTCGAGAAATTTTATTAATAATTGTTGAAAAAATAATTTAATTACTTTCGAAGAATTTTATTATTTATAAAAATAATTTAATTCTTTCAAAGAATTTTATTAATTAGGTAAATGATTAAATTCTTGCGGCGAATTTTATTCAAATTGATGAAAATAATTGACTTTTTTCCTAGAATTGGTTATTTTATAATAATAGTAGATATTGAAAATCATTGAAATGTGAAAAGTTTTTAAAAAAAGGAATTGAAATCTTCATAAGAATTTTATGAACATTGTTTTAAATAATGAATTTTTAAATGTTATGAAAATTTTATTAGTTTAAATAATTGAATTCTTGCCAAAAACTTTATTTGGGAAAGTAACTGAATTTTACGATTATGAAAATAATTAAATTCATGCTTAGAATGAAATCAAAAAATTTTTTTTAAAAAAATGGAATTTACATGAAAAATTTTATAATAAACATTTTTTTTACAATAAACATTGCAGCACAACATTCCCGCGCGCTTGCGCTCGGATAATTTGGCTAGTTTAGAAAAATAAATAAATTGATCGTCATCTTTTTACAGGTTGACACGCAGGGTTTGCAATTTAACACAGGAATGATTGAGGACGGCCACTCGGTCCTGGTGAAAGATCTTCTAAAAGGCCTCTATGAGAAAGCGTGTCAACAAAAAATGTGGGGAATTGTGAGGCACACTGCTGGAATGTTGGGCAAACGAGTTGAGGATTTAGCGAAAGCAGTAACTGATTTGCTTGTTAGACAAAAACAAGTGACAGTCGGTATGCCACCGAGTAATGAGCATACAATCGTTGCGCCCCTACCTGAGAATGAATTGCGCTCATTAATTCATCAAGCTTATGGCGACGACGAATCGACGGCAATGCTCACACAAGAATTACTCGTCTATTTGGCAATGTTCATTAGAACCGAGCCACAATTATTTAATGAAATGCTACGTCTTCGTATTGGTCTAATAATACAAGTAATGGCCACTGAATTATCCCGCACGCTAATTTGTAGCGGCGAAGAGGCTTCTGAACATTTACTCAATCTTTCGCCATTTGAGATGAAAAATCTATTGCATCATATTATGAGCGGAAAGGAATTTGCAATCAGCAGTGGTTTGTACCTTTCTTTCCTTGGTAAATTATTAAAAATAATAATTTTCATTTGGATGTAAAATTTAGTTGAAAATTGAATTCTAGAATTGAATTTTCGAAAAATTATTAGAAGTAATTCATTTTCAGAAAGTTTAGTTATTTCTAAACTTTTTTTTTTGCACCCTAATCTAAATAAATAGATAAAAATCTAAATTAGTAAAATTTTTCTTTATTTTTACAGTTGGTCGTGGAAATTTCTCAGTAATTAGTTGTAAATCGGGAAAAGTCAGTAAGGTACGAATTTTATTGGAGCATTTTGAAAAAGATTTATTTTTCCATTCAGCAATATTAATATTTAACTAATTTAATAATTTTTTTCTTTGCTTGACGAAATAGAAATCGCAAATTGGATTTTTGAGCGCTGATCCGGGCGAAATGGGAGAAATTGAACCTGATCGTCAGGGACAATGGTTAAGAAGACGAAGACTCGATGGGGCTTTAAATCGAGTTCCGAGGGATTTTTATCCTCGAGTTTGGCACGTTTTGGAAAGAGTCTGTATTTATTTATTATTCGCCTTCTTTTGTAATTATAAATAGTTTTATTGTTATTTTTTTTTGCTCTTTTGTTTTTAGTGTCAAGGATTGGCAATCGAGGGAAAACTCTTGCAACAAAATCTCACGCAAGAAATGACGCCGGGCGAATTGAAATTCGCTTTGGCGGTTGAGACATTTTTAAATACAATTCCACAACCGGAATATCGTCAACTTGTCGTTGAGGCATTAATGGTATTGACACTCGTCACCGAGTACAATGTATTGGCATCATTGGGTGGAATTATCGCTGTCGAGGACTTAGTTCATAAGGCGAACGCAATTTTTCTCGCCGATCAGGTACAAAAAATATTAATTTAAATAATTTTTCAAAGAACAGGACTCGGATTGTGTGACTTTTTCGACTTTTTTCGTCTTTTCTAAGGAAATGCGACTTTTTTCTACTTTTTTGTGAAAAAGATGCGACTAATCGACTTTTTCGAGAATTTTTTTAGTAAAATGCGACTGAAATTTTAAAAATTTTCAGAAAATTAAAGTTAAAGGAAAAAGCTTTAGTCAAAAAAAGTTCTGTTAAGTTTATTTACAGATTTCTTTCAAATTTTTCAAAAAAACATCAATAACTTCTTTTTTAAATAAATATTTAATTATTGTTTTTCCATAAGAATTAAAATTCTTCAAAAGATTCAAATTCAAATCTTTTTCAAATTAAACTACTTATAAAAAATTGTTATAAAACATGAAGAAATCGATCACTCCGAGTCTTCGATTCGGAGCAATCGATGTCTTCATAATAATTATATAATAATAATTATAATAAAAAATAATAATAACTTTTATAACAATTAAGGATGATCATTTTTTTTATTATAAGATTTTATAAAAAAAAGAATTTGAAAAAAATTGAATTTCTAGCATGAATTTTTTTTATTTATAAAGATAATTAAAATTTTGACAATAATTTTATTAAAATTCTTTGCAAATAATTGAATTTCAGAGAAGAATTCTATTATTTATAAAGATAATTGAAATTTTGACAAGTATTTTATCAAAATTCTTTAAAAATAATTGAATTACAGACAATAATTTTGATATTTATGAAGATAATTGAAATTGTGGGGAGAATTTTAAAAAATTTGAAATTAATTGAATTTCTGCGATGAATTTTCTTATTTTTTAAGATAATTGAACTTTGTAAAGAATTTTATTAGAACATTTGAAAATAATTAAATTTCCACGATGAATTTTATTATTTATGAAGATAATGATAATTTTGACGAGAAACAAATTGTTATTGTAAAGCAATTTTTAAATAACAGGTTCGCCACGCTTTTAGCCTTTTCAAATTCCCTGACTTTTCAAAGTTTTCCAGGTTAAGAAACGAAATTTTTCCAGTTTTTTAAAACTACGTTTATTAATTAATAAGAAAATTATTGGGAACCTCAAGAATACGATTATTTTCAAAAGTAACAAAATTCTTGGCAAAAATCCAATTACGTTTCAAAATTGTCAAAAACTCCCGCGGTCAAAATTTAAATAATCTTTATAAATAATAAAAATTTCCTCCGAAATTCTATTAATTTCAAAAATTTAAAATAAAATTCTTATCAGAATTTCAATAGTTACAATACAAAATTTTTATCAAATTTCTCGAAAAATGCAATTACTTAGGAAAATTTTATTAAAATGTTTCAGAAGAATTCAATTCTTATTTAAAAAATTGTTGATTCTTCATGAAAATTCAATTTTAAAAAAAGTTCAATTATTTACTGAAATGTTTATTTTTAGAGTGAAATAAATGAATTCTCGTAGAATTTTCAAATAAATATTTTTGAATATGATATTCAATTACAATAGAAAATTTTTACTGAAATTTATTTTTAAATCAATATTTATTAGAAAATTATACTAGAAATATAAATAATTTATTAAATATTTGAATGATTTTAAACATTGAATTTTTATAACAAATTTTATCAGAATTTAATTATTATGTTTATTATTATTATTATTTATTGTCAAGAGACAAATTATTGAAAGAAAAATTTAACAATAATTTCATTTTTCGAAGAATTCGATGAAAATTTTGTATATATTAAAAATAATTGAAATTCTGACAAAAATTTTATTAAAATTCTTTGAAAATAATTGAATTACAGAGAAGAATTTTATTATTTATAAAGATAATTGAATTTTTGAACAGATTTTTTCTAGAAATATTTAAAAGTACTTAATTGAATTTTGCAGAAGAATTTTGATATTTATAAACATAATTGTGAGAATTTAAAAAAAAAATTGAAAATAATTGAATTTCTGCAAAGAATTTTCTTACTTTTGAAGATAATTTGAATTTTGCAAAGAATTTTATCAGATCTTATGAAAATAATTAAATTTTCATGATGAATTTTTTTATTTTTGAAGCTAATATGATAATTTGACGAGAAATTTAAAAAAATTTAAGAAAATAATTGAAATTCTGCGGAGAATTTTATTACTTTTGAAAATAATTGAATTTCCATGATGAATTTTATTATTTATAAAATTTTGACGAGAGATTTAAAAAAAAATTTGGATGTAATTGAATTTTTGCAAAGACTTTCATTATTTTTGAAAATAAATGAATTTTAGAGAAGAATTTTAGTATTTATAAAGATAATTGAAATTATGACAGTCATTTTATTAAGTTTTATTTTTAAAAATTGAATTTTGGAAAAGAATTTTATTATTTATAAAAATAATGTGAAATGTGATTTTTCTTACAATTTTGACAATTTCGTGTTTTCTTTTCGGCGTTTTTTTTCCTAAAATTTCATTCGACTTTTTTCCGCCTTTTTCGGAAGTTTTTAGCGACTTTTCATGACTTTTGTTGTGAATTTATGCGACTAAAGCGCTTTTTTTTAGTTTTAAAGACAATCCTAGCACTGAAAGAATTGTTTTTTTTTATTTTTTTTTAAATATTCACCTAACTAACTAGCAAAAGTACTAAAAATATTTTATCTAAAACAAAACTAATTTTCGTTGTCATTGTTGCTTTAAACGATTTTCTTCTTGGAATTTAATAAAAATTAAATCATAATCATACAAAAGAATATAATTTTACATTAAATAATTTGAACTTTCGAGTACCACTCAAGTACTCCTGGTAATAAGATTAATTCTTTAGAATTCAATTATTTTCCAAATTTTAAATTAGAATTCTTCAAAAATACGATTATATTTCAAAATAATTTTAAAAGTGTAAACAAATAGAATTCATTAAAATGCAAAATTTAATCCAATGAAATTTGACAAAATTTCCAAATGTTTCAATATTTTGAAATTATTTTCTGAAATACAATTATTTTTAAATAATAATTATAATATAATAATAATTATTCTTCTCAAGTTTTTTGATAAAATTCTTTGCAACAATTCAGGGATTTTCAATACATTAATTTTGAAATTGAAAATATAAAAAAAAATTATTTAATGTGTGGAAACAAAAAAGGAAAGAACAACATAAACTACAAACAGATTAATCGAACAACGATTATTATTATGTAACATAAAAGATTAATAATGAATAATTATTTTAAAAAATTTTTAATAAAATTCAAAAAATTGAAAGAATGGTTTTTCTTTTTTCTTATTCTAGATAAAATGTGACGGGGATGCGACATTGTGTTGTGCAAAACCAAAGGATCAACGGGAAATAAATTCAACGGGAATGTTACTTTGCGGTGGTGCAGCGTACGTTTGTCAACATTTTTATGACAGTGCGCCGAGTGGAAGTTTTGGTACAATGACATACATTACGCGTGCCGTCGCCTCCATGTTGGACTGTTTGCCAATTAATCACGATCTAGAGTGTTCCATTTCGTAGGTAATTTTTTTTTCTTTTTTTCTTTCTTTCCCTCTTAAAAATAGTAGGTACACTTTTTTAAAAATCTTCCAATGAACATTTTTCTCCTTAACATGTCGCATGTTGGACAATATTGATTTTTTTAAAAAGAATTTTCTTTCTTTACAAAAAGTCGATTTACGTATTTCAAAATGTTGATTTACGTATTTAAAAAAATTTAATTTGTATGTTACAGTTAGAAATTTGATTTACACATTTACTTTTACTACTGTAATTTTCATTTACTACTGTAATTTTTATTTGAAAAATTATAATTGAAAATTTGTAATAACTCAAGGAGAAAAATTATGTTCTTAATTTAAAATTTTGCAATTTCTATAGTTTGAAATAATAGTTAATTGATCGATTCATTAATTAATTTAAAAAAATTCATTTAGAAATTATTTTGATCTAGGTACAAATTTTGATAGAAATATTTAGTTAATAAATTACATTTAGCTACAGGGCAATTAATTAATATTCAACTCTTATTGGTTAATTCAATTAATTGATTTTAAACTTTGTATTAGTTAATATTAAATTACTTCGAATTGATATTAATTAGTGTTAAAAATAATTTGAAACAAATGTTAATTAGTTTTAAATTAATTTCAAAGCAATATTAATTAATGTAAAAATTCGAGATAAATATTACATCACCGTGAAAATAATATTAAAATATTCAATAATTCAATAATAAAATAATAATTCATTATTTATATGAAATTAATAATGAATTAGTTCGAAATTAGTAAAAAATTCATTGAAAATTAATACTAATTTGGGTTTTAAAAAAATCATGTTAAATTAATGAATAGAAATAATAGGACTTTATTTTTAAATTAAATTAAATTTATAATTAAAATTTTCATCGATAAAATGAAAAATTCGTCCAATTTCTTTTGGCCTAAAACAAAAATCTCTTTAAATAAGAATTAAGCGAAATAACATATTTTCTCAATATTTTTTAAATCTTTGTGAAAATTTAGTTCTGTTTGTGAACAAAAAAATTGATAAAAATGCACAAGTCGTTTGTCCTTTTGCACAAAATACGCTTTAAATCAAGTGCCAAGATAGTGAAAAAAATTTAGATATAAATGCGTCTATGAATGTAAAATTCTGTATAAAATACTCGTATTTCTTATAAATATCGATGTGAATAAAATTATGTATAATAAATGTTAAAACATTAATTTTGAAATGCATTCTTTCTTTAAATCTGGTTAAAATAAAAGAATAAAAATTTTTTTACTCTAAATAATAAAAATAGTTTTAAAAAAATAAAACAAAATTTATAGTAATTTTTTTTTTAAATCGGTATAAAAAGGAACGATTTTTAATAAGTAGAAAGCTAACCATTTTTTCAAATTGATAAACAATTAAAAGATTTTTTGAAAAACAGGATAAAAGTGATCAATTCAATTTTGTTCCTTAAATAAAAAATATTAATATAACAATTTTATTTTTCAATTTATTACAAAATTTTCGTAAACTATGTGTTTGTCTCAATCTTTAATAAATGGATTCAACTCCTTTATTTTGGTGAGTAAACTGAAAAAGAAAATTTTCTCTGATTAATATGAGGAAAAATGTGTAAATTTTCTTTTTCTTGTTAATTTTGTATATATGGATTTTTATAGAAATCTATTTTTATTAAATAATTTTACGTCCGTTATTTATTAAATTGAACTTAAATTGATTCAAGAATATTTCTAAATCTATTTTGTTTTCTTATCAATAGCTCAACAAACCTTTTTTCTTCCTCTATCTGTTTGTTTGCCTCTGTTGTATCTTTCAATTGATTGATTATATTTTTTCTAAATTCAATTTTCAATGGCTTTATTACATTATTTGCTTCCATTTCATTTTTTAATTTTATAATAGCCTCCTTGTATGTTAAACCGTACCATTCAATTTCCTTCTCTGTGTACTGAAAATTAAAAGATAATTTGTATAATTCAATGAACGAGGAAATTAAAAGTTTTGAAAAATTTTTTAAACAAATAATCCACAATAAGTATTTAAATATTTATTTTACAAAAATGATGAAAATTTGAAATATTTAGTTTGGAAATTCTGGAAAAATTCAGTTTTCGGAAAATAGTGATTCAAATTTTTTGTAGATAGACTTGAATTCAAAAAATTTTTTTTTAAGTTGAAATAATTGGAAATTTTGTAGAATTTTACTAAAATAATTTTTAGATTTTAAAGAATTTTATTTTTTCCTCTTTAAAAATTGTCTATAAATATTATTATGTTTTTGAAATTATATCATTTTATAAATTTACAAAAATTATTCCATTTAAAAAATTCAATTCACCCAGTTGAATTCTGATAGTAATTGATTTTAAAACAATTTCTGTTAAAATTTTAGAAAATAATTGAATATTCAAAGTGATACAACAAGAATTTAGGGAACTAATTCCAGTAGAAAAATAAATAAGAATAATTTTTTTAATTTTTCGTTTAAGAAACAATATTTAAGTTTGGAATAATAATAAAAATTGAATTGTAAAATATCTTCAATCCAACAATTAAAAAAATTGTTATGAAGAAAATAAAAAACATAAACGAAGATAAAATTATAATGATAAAAATTGAAAAACAGCTTTTTAATGAAAAATAAAAAAATGAAACTATTGTTGCTTACATTGTCCAGATATTTTTTATACGTTTCATAAATCTCTTCTTGTTTAACTGGATCGTCTGGATAGAGAGTTTTGTTAGACAGAGCCAAAAGAATATTTCTCTTCAATTTAATTCCAATCAAAGATCTTATATCACAAGCGCTTGTCTGTCGAAAAGAAAAAAAGAATTTAATAAACGGATTTTTTTGTATAGAATAAAAATAATAATTATAATATTTAAGAATATTAAAGGAAAAATAATTCAGTTTTTTAAAAATATAAAAAAATTAATGAAATTTTTCAAAGAATTTTAATTATAAATAAATTATTTCTGAAAAAATTATAAAGTAGTGCTGTATAAAAAATCCAATTTTTTATAATAATTTGAAACTTACATTTTTCTATTTAAAGATATTAATTAAGGTATAGAACACTTTCAAAAATTTTAATAAATAAATATTTCCAAATAATTTATTAAAAATACAAAAAGTTTTACAATGAAACAAAATTTAAAAATATATCTAAAAAATTAAAATTTGGTCAAATCTTTTCAAAACTAATTTAAATTTAGTATAACATTTAAAAAATAATTCAAAATTTGTCAAAATCTTTTGAAAAATAGTTAAATTTTTTAAAAATATAAAAAAGTAAATCAAATTTTTCAAAAAATTGTAATTATAAACAAATTATTTCTGAAAAATTAAAAAGTAGTAAATTTAAAAGAAATTGTATCTACTTTATTCGAAAGTAATTGAATCTTAAAAAATTGTAATAAAACAATTGTAAGAATTTTTTATAAATATTGTAATGTATAATTTTTCAAAAATAATTCAAGAATTCTTGTATAATTTAAAACAAAATTGTTTTCAAGAAATTTAATTGAAAATTTGGAATATATGATTATTTTCTCCAAAATGTTAAAAATAATTTTGAACAATTTTAATTTTACTATTTTGTATGTGAATTTTAATTTTCGGAAATATTGAAAATAATTGAATTTTAAAAAATTAGAACGTAATAATTCAGAGAATTATTCTTTTCTAAACTATGTTAATATTATTTTAAAAATCTATTCTTCATTTATTTTGATTTTTATTGAATCTACACTTGAAGATTATTTATTATAATTTTTGATAATTTAATATTATTTCAAAAATTTTCAATTAAAATTCTTTAAAAGTTAATATTCAAAAATTGGAATGAAACACTTGAAAAGATGATTTAGTTTGAATTAAATTTTGCAGAATTTTAATTATTGAAAATCTTTTTAATTGTAATATTTTGAAACATTTAATTAGAAAACTGATTGAAGAATAAAGTTCCAAATGTTTGTCCGTAATAAGTTATACTTTGTACCGTACAAACATCGAAATAAGTTGCATTTTATACAAAAATATTGTATTTTTGCGCAAAATTTGGAAGAAAAGTCGAAAAAGTCGCAATTTTTTAAATAAAAGTCGATAAAAATTGCATTATTTGAAAATAATCGAAAAAAGTAAAAAAAAAGTCATAATATCCGAGGCCTGTAATAATTGTTGAGATTATTAAAATTGTATTTTCTTTTGTTTTACTTCTTTGCTTTCGAGTGGAAGAATAATTTCGTACCTTTAAAATATAATGATCCAAACCGTAATTGGTGTGAATTAATTCGAGAGCCCTTGGTGTGACAATGACTTTTAAATATAAATTCAAGACTTCACTGTAAACAACTGAAGAGATTAATCGTGGAAACCAAAATCGTGGAACTCTTCTACTGTAATTGTCTTTCTTAGTAAATCCCTGTATCAAGCCCTCGCCACCTAAAAGACATTCGTCAAATTCCTTTGGGAATTTCAGAGGAATTGGAACATTCTGCACTGGTTGTCTGCGGAAAAAATTCAATCATCATTTTATTTATTCGTTTTTTATTTTTATTCGATCGGGAAACAATTTCATTTGAAGAAAGTTTTTTTTTTTATTTCTTACACTTTTTAAACTTTTTTAACTTATTCCATTTTTCTGTATGAAAATAATGTTTTTTTTTAAATTTCTTACACTTTTTAAATTTTTTCAACTTATTCCATTTTTCTGTATGAAAATAATGTTTTTTTTTAAATTTCTTACACTTTTTAAATTTTTTTTAACTTATTCCATTTTTCTGTATGAAAATAATTGAGGAGTAAGTTTTCAAAACCTGATAAATCCAAATTTCGTCATTTAGAGAAATTTAAACAAATAACAATTCTCACATAACCATTAAAATTATCATTAATGTAGAAAAAATGTAATAAATTATTTATTTTTAAATATTTTTTCTATTTAAAATGCTATGTTTGTAAAAAAAATTCTATTGTAATAGGGAATTGAAAGGTTTTAATAATTTTTACTAATAAAAAGATAGAAATGAAAAATCATCAAGGTTAGACTAAAATATCTTTAAAACTGAAAAGTCTTTATTAATAAATTTTTTTTCTT
This sequence comes from Leptopilina drosophilae, assembly GCA_032873175.1. Taxonomy (NCBI): domain Eukaryota; kingdom Metazoa; phylum Arthropoda; class Insecta; order Hymenoptera; family Figitidae; genus Leptopilina; species Leptopilina drosophilae. The sequence goes on from CM065484.1 coordinate 40,462,689, forward strand.
AAATTGAACAGTGATAAATGGATTTCTAAAGATTTTAATATTTTAAATATGTGTTTATCTTAATTTTTTAAAAAATGGATTTATCAATTTTTGAAAAACTGCTCCTCAATTGTTCGAATAATTCTACAAAAAAAAAGTAATAATAATGTTATTTTTATTTTAAATAACATTATTGTAATTAAATAAAAATAAATTAAAAATTTTTTTCATTCCTTACATTTTTAAATTATTTGTAAAATATAGACTTACATTAATCCAGACTTTTCATCACGATAATATCGTCCCTCTCTTGGTATATAATGAATTGGTTCTGGTTTCTGTAATTTCCATTCCTTAAAGAATTTTCTATATTCTTTTGGCAAATAAACTCCTAATCCTTTTTGCCACCTATTTGGTTCTCTAAAAAAATACAGAGTCTGCAAAAAAAAAAAGTTTTAAAATTTGTATCCAGTAAATTGTATTTTAAAATTTTCCATGAATACTTCATTCGCATTGTAATTTTTTATCTTATATTTATTTTTTTTATAAATTTATTGTAATTTTCAATATTTTTACTTTATCAATTATTTGAATTTATTACAAATTAATTTATAATTATAAATTATTATTATTTATTAAAAATGTTAAAAAGTTTAAAATTCTAAAAAAATTCGTAGGGGATCAATTTTAAGGTTATGTTAAACTTTCTACTTTGCTTTGAATTAATTCCGTTTTTTATTATTTACCAAAACATCACATAATTAATAAATAAACATCTTTCTTTTAATTTCATTATTAATTCAAGTTTTTTAATCGCGAAAAGGAAAAAATTGCCTCTTTTAAGGTTATAATTTTTTTTTCATCGATTTCTTTAATAAATAAGCAAAAATGTTTAGAGGAAAAAAGTGACATACCTTTCCCAGCTCCGCGTGGTTTCTAATCTGTGAAGCCATTATTAAATTTTACCCTATTTCTATTCTTTTTATTTAATAATTAACACATTTTTTAGATTATTATTACAATTTATGATATTTAACAATAGCAGACATTATTATTGTTTTTTTTTATGAGGTTGGTAGTCGTTCGCTGTGTGTTTTTTATAATACATACCCATCCCTGTGTCCTGTCATAAAGTCCAATACACACTGTATGGAAAAGAAAGAGGGTGATAATTGTGTTCTTTTCCCTTGTGTTTACCTTTACGATTTACTTTTTGCCCTTTTTAATGTGAATAAACCTCAAAGTAATGTTTTTAGTAGAAATTACAGAATTAGGTTTTAAATTAAACAATTTACATAATTCTTTATACACTTTTCAACCCTTTGTTATTATACTTCTTGATTGTAACTACCCAACCGTATACAACAAAAAAAACTTGTCCATTGTCAATCGACCAATCAGAAGATAGAAAAATAAAGGCGTCGACAGCGCAACGACAAACAGTTTTCAAACCGTATTTTGTATATTTAAAAATGGAGATCGCTTTGCAACCGTCGCCGAATGGAAAAATTAAAGTGAGAGAACGTGTAAGTTTCAATTAAACTAGAAAAATTTGCAAATTAAACATTAAAATCTAATTAGAATACTATGTTAGTGTAATGTGTTGGTAGTAATTAGTGTGTTGTAAGTGAAAAAACAGAGAAAAAGTGCATCGATAATGGAGGTTAGGATATATTATAATTGCTATATTGTGTATATATACAAAAAATTTGGCATTTATTTTTTTGTGAGAATATATATAAACAAACAAAATTTGCATATAAAACGCCGTGATATTGAAAATCTTGTGACCGGCATTGGCATTTATTGTTTTTTTCATTTAGAGACAAAGGGAATTTTTTCTCTTTCTTTTCAAGAGAAATAAAGTAGAGAAAATTTTAGTTTGTCAATTTTTCTATCGCGGGAGATTATTGCGCGCTTGTGACGCTGAAAAAAAATCACAAAGATGTCAACAAACTTTACAATTAACTTGAGAATTATTCGTTTGGCAGTAGAATATTTCAATTTTTTTTGCAAACACATAATTTTAGTTAATTAATTACGGGGTAATATAAATAAATCAGTGTATTTTTATTAATATTTAGTATTTTTAGCAGCGAAAATTTTATTTTTTCTCATAATTTTCACATTGGTTAATGTGCATTTACGAAATTGCAGCTTTTAATTAAATGAATTCGGTTTTAATTCTTTTCTTATAATATTGAGATTAGTAGTTAATTAACAATTACCAAAAAAATTCTGCGCAGAAATTTAATTATTTTCTAGAAAATTTTAATAAAATTCTTGGCAAAATTTCAATTATTTCACCGAAAACTTTTCTCAATTAGATTATTTTTAATATTTACAATTTTAATAAAACTTTCCGGAAAAAATTAATTATTTAAAAATTTTTAATCGAAACATTCTTTGCAGAAATTCAATTACTTTCAAGAAAATTTTAATAAAATTCTTGGCAAAATGTCAATTATTTTATCGAAAAATTTTCTCAATTATATTATTTTCAATATTTACAATATTAATAAAATCTTCCAGAAGAAATCAATTGTTTATTAAATTTTTTAGTAAAATTCTACGCAAACATTTTTATTTTCACAAATAATAAAAGTTTCACAGGAATTCAAATAATTACAAATTTTTTTAAAATAAATTTCTTCGTGATAATTCAATTATTTCAATAAATATTGAAACTCAGCAGAATTTAAATTATTTTTAATACAATTTTAATCGAATTTCTCGAAAACTGAAATTATTCTTCAAAATTATATCTTAAAAATTATCAAGAGAATTCAATTATTTAAAAATTAGTCGATTTAAATTCTTTATGAGAATTTAATTTAATTGCGAATTCTCGTAGAATTTTTTCATAAAAATAGATTTAAAAATGTATTTCAGTTAAAATTTTCGATAATAATTGAATATTAAAAGCATTATTGCCTGAATTTTGACAAATTGAATTTGAATTTCAAATTTAAGTCTTTAAAAGTTTGAATTTTTCATACTCTTGACTAAGAATTCTGTAGAATTAATTTTTTTTAGAAAAATTGAGAGGAAAAAAATTAAATTTTAGAATTTCTTCAAATTTAGTGTAAAATGAATAATAAATAAATATAAAGATAAAAATTGTTAATTTATTGAAAATTTATTTCTGCTTTGAAAAAAAGAAGAATATTGAGAAATATTGAAAAATTATTATTTTGAAAATAAGATTGAGAAATTGTTTTTCCTTTTTTGAAAATTGGAAAAAAAATAATAAGTAACATTGAGGTGGTGAGAAATTATTTGAATTCCTTTTAAAATTTTAAATAACAAGTGATATTGAGAAACTATTGTTTTTTCTTCTCTATTCAAAGTCTTCGCGACGAATGCTGGACAAAATGGATCTCGATGCAGAAATGGAGAACAAAAAACGCGAACTCAAAGAAGTTCGTGAGCAGAAGAAAAAATTACTTGAACTGCAGGATAAAACGAGTCTTAATTTAAAAGTAAATTCCAATTTGGAATCGCAATTAACGGAAAAATCAAAGCAACTCGATTTGTCGAATAGAAAGAGAGATAATCTTGAGCGTGAATTGGTCACTGCAAGATCGGAAGCTGCAGGAATCAAGAGAATTTTGGGTAAGCGAAAAGCAAAAAATTTAATTAAACTCAAAAAAATAATAATTTACATAAAATTTTTTTTGGAATTTTTATTTTTTGTATTTTTTATTTTTTCTACTATTTGTATTCTTATTATTTGTATATTTATTTTTTTTTATCATTTTATTATTGTTTTATCATTTTATTATTTTTTTATCATTTTATTATTTTTTTATCATTTTATTATTTTTTATAATAAAAAATTATTATTTTTCAATGAATAAAATATATTTTTTTCGTGTTCTTTTCACAAACTTTTGAAGAAAAAAAATTGTTGAGAAGAATGTTAAAAATTAAAATCAGATGATAAATGATATTTGTCGACTATTCAAATAATAAAAATGGAATAAAAAATTTGACTAAATTATGTTTATTGCAGAATTGGAGAGACAAGAGAGACGAGAACTGGAAACAAGAGCATTGAACCTGATAAAGGGCGCGAAGAGAAAATGGGAAAATGCGGAAAAAGATAAAATTACTCAACTTAATAAACACATTGAAACGCAAACAACTCGAATTGCTGAGTTGTGCTCAAGTAACAATGATATGAGCGCACGATTACAACGCGCCGAATCCGAATTAAAAACATCGGCTGCCGAATTGAAGAAACTCCGCTCATTTCAGGTATTGAAGAATTGAAGAAGAATTTTATTAAAATGTTTGAAAATTCTAATTCAATTATTCTCGAAGAATTTTGTTTTTTTTTAATAATAGAATTTCTTTAAAAATTTTAGTTAAAAATGTTGAAAATATGTTGAATTTTATGAACAATTTCTTCCAAGTCTTGAAAATAATCGTGTTTGTTACAAATTGAAATTAAACAATTATTTATTTATAAAAATTGGAAACTAAGAAATTAAATGAACACTTTTAGTAAAGAAAGAGATATTTAATTTTCAGGTTCAATATAAGGAGTCATTGGCAAAAATGCGCGAACTAAATCGTCAAAGTGCACAGGGAGTTGGCACAAAATTGGAACAAATGGCGGCGCGTGCACATAATCAAATTGCCGAATTACGCACAAAACTCGAATTGGAAGTGGCGAAAACAATTGATTTAGAGAGTAAATTACGTGACGAGCAGGACTCGAATCATTGTCGGCAATCGCGATTAAATGTCGCATTGGAATTGTCACAATCTGAACTTCGCGATTGTCAAGAACAATTGAGAAGTTTAAAGGCAACAATACCAGCGCGCGACGCCGAAATGGAAGAATTGAAAAAGGAATTAATCCAAAAGACGAAACAATTGGAAAATGCCGTTGTCAATGAACAAACATTTATCAGTATGCAGGAACAAATTGAAAGAATATGCGCTGAAAATGAACAATTGCGAAATCAACTCGAAGTAATTATTAAATTGTTAACATAGTTATTTTCTTAAATCAAATTGAAAATCAATTTCAATTTTTCTCTTTAAAAGAATTTTATTTAATTCATTTTTGATACTTTTTCTTTCTTCAGGCAACGAAATCAGATCTCAGCGATACTTTAATGAGTTTGGAGCAAAGGGAAACGATTGCTTTGAGTTTGGAACGAGTCGAACAAGACAGAGCAACTTTGGAACTTCGATTGCGAAGTTCTTTGGAAAAAGAAGGTATTTAAATAATTTTAAGCTCTTAAGACTTCTCACTCATCTACTAAAATATAAATTTTAAAAGAATTTTTTTTTTTTTTTGATACTATTTAGATACCTTTTTTTAAATTTATGACATTAAAAACCAGTTTCTTCATTTTTTTTATTGACAATTTTCATTGCTTTAAATTCGCTAGTAGTTTAAATATAAAAAAAATTATTCTCCAAAATTTATTATTATATTCGACAAAAATTTGACGAATTTCAATTACTTTCAATATCAACTGTATGTTCATAAAAATTCCCAGAAGAATTCAATTTTTTAAACGAAATTCTGATAAAATTAATCGGAAATATTCAATTATTTAAAAGAAAAACAAAATTTGTCAGGAATTTAATTGTTTTTCATAAAATTCAATTTTTTAAATTGAATTATTATTATAAATATAAAAATTTACCGAAGAATTTTTTTCTTAAATTCTTTGCCGGAAGTAAATTATTTTCAATTCAATTTTTATAAAGTTCTTTAAAATGAATTCAATTATTTATATCGAAAGTAATAAAATTCTTTGTAAGAATTGAATTTTCCATTTGTAATAAAATTTTCCAAAAGAATTCAATTTTTGAAGAAATAAAATTTTTTTGCAAGTATTTAAAAAGTAATTCTTGTTGAAAAAATTTCAATTATTTAAATAATAACATTAAATAATAAAATTTATCGAGAATTGCAATTATTTTTAATAGCATTTTAAGTAAATTCTCTTGAAAAATGCAATTATTATTTTGAATAATTATTGAAATAAATTTTGATAAAATTGTAGACAGAAGTTCAATTTATTAATTATTATGAAAATTTTTCACACAATTTTTGAAAAAAAATTTTCCTTGAAAATTCCATTATTTCAAAATTTTTAAGAAATTTTTTCACCGAAAATTCTATTATTTGTACGGAAATTAAAATATTATTTTTAAAAAATGTTATGAAAATTCTTCGCATGAATAAATCCTAAAATTCTTCAAAGAGTTATGAATTTTTTTTGGAAATAATTAAATTTCTAAACATTTTTGAAATTGAAATCTTTGAACAAATGTTCAAAGATTTAAAATTTCTATTAATTATTATTTATTTTAATTGTAAAATTCAAATAATATTAAAATTTCCATTTTTTTTTTAAATTATTAATTTTCTTTTTCTTTTCAAAAAATCAATTATTTTGAAAATAATTGAATTCCCGAAAACAATCATAAAAATTTTTTAAATTTAAAGCTTTGTCAAGATTTCATTGAAATAAATTTTTACATATTCTAATGAATTTTATATTTGTTTACTTGAAGAATTTAAAATGAAAATTTCTTTCCAACAGAGGAACAATTGCGTAAGGTGAGCAATTTAGAAGAATTATTGCGAAGACTCGAGCAAAGTGTCTCGAAATTGGAAACTGAGAATGCAACATTAAAAGCAATTGAACACGAGAGGCCAATACCGTTGAAACGTTTAAGCACCGATTACAATAAACAAAATTATCACGATAAAAATATATCACAATTGGAACAACAAATACAAAAATTAGAACAACAATTACAAACGGCTAATGAAAATTTAGCAGCTGAACAAAAAGTTGCAAAGCAAGCGCAAATTTCCCTGTGGAAAAAGGAGAAGGAATTGTCAGATGCAAATTTAGATAAACGAATTGCAACGAGAGAGGCAAAAACGGCAGAGGAGAAAATTAAAACCCTACAAGAGGATAAGCATCGTTTATTGGAGAAATTGAAGAAAATGGAGAAGGACGAGGAGGATAAGAGCGCAAAATTATTAAAGGAAATGGAGAGTGCAAAAGCGTCATTAAATGAAATAACGCGTGAATCGTCGCGGAATAAAATGCAAGCCGATTCAGCACAAAGGGTAAATAATTTTTGAACAATTTATTTATTCTTAATGTTTTCTCGTTTATTTCTCTCCTAGTTTGTGAATTTCAGAAAAAAAAATTTTTGATCCAAATGTTTAGTTTCTAAATATTTTTTATGAATTTACTCTTTAAATTATAAATTACATATTATATATATATATATATATATATATATATATATATATATTATAAATCTTGATTTAAATTTATTAAATTATAGATAAAAATTTTAATTTTTTCGTTTTTAAAAAATATAATATTTCCAAATTATATATTTCTTCAAAAATAGGGTTTATTTTCAAACAATATTTAAATTTGTTTAAATTCTCAAGATTCGTCAAAAGAATTAAATTATTTAAACATTTTTTTAATAAAATTCTTTATGAGATTTCCAATTTTAAAGAACATTCAATTTTTCAAAAAAAAATTTACTTGTATTTAAGTAATTGAATTCTTGTAGAATTTTGTAACGAAAATTGATTTAAAAATGAATGTTGGTTAAAATTTTAAATGATAATTGAATATTAGAAGCGTTATAGTAAGAATTTTGAAAATGTTTCAAATCAAAATCTTTGAAAATTTGAATTTTTCATACTTTTAACTAAAAATTATGTAGAACTAATTTTTTAAAAATTTTAATTAGAAATTAATAATAATAATTTTAGTAAATAATAATTTTAGTAAATAATAGGATTGTTTTTAGAAATTCCATTATTTTTATAAATATTAAATCTAATGGCAGAATTTAAATTATTTTTAATACAATTTTAAACGAATTTCTCGAAAATTTTAATTAAAAGAATGTAATTACGAAAAGAATGTAATTATTTTCAATACAATAATTGTAAATAATTTTTTTGTCGGTAGAAAATTATTTTCCATTTAATTTCAATAAAATACGTTAAAAAAATTCAATTATTCTTTTCAATAATACATTTTTTTGAAACAATTAAATTTTATCTTACAATTTTAATAAAATGTTTTAAATTATTCAAAAAGTTATTAAAAATTACAATTATTTTTATAAATAATAAAATATTATATTAAAATTTAATTATTTAAAAAAGTTTTAATAAAATTCTTGACAAAATTCCACAAGAATTCAATTATTTAATTTTTAATAAACTTCAAAATAATTCAATTATTTTCATAAGTAGTAATAAAATTTGTCACAGGAATTCAATTATTTAAAATACAGAATTTAATAAAATTTTTTGAAAAATATCAATTATATAAAAATACTTTTATAAATAATAAAATTATTCTTCATCGAAATTCAATTACTTTTATAAACTTGAATAAAATTCGTTGTAAGAATTTAATTATTTATATAAACTTGAATAAAATTCATTGGAAGTATTAAATTATTTTCAAAATTAAGAAAATTCTTCTAAAAAATTCAATTATTCTCAAAAATTAAAAAAAAATATTTTCAAAATTCCAATTATATTTATCAATAAAAAAAATTCTTCATTTAAATTCAATTACTTTTATAAACTTGAATAAAATTCGTTGTAAGAATTCAATTATTTATATAAACTTGAATAAAATTCATTGAAAGAATTGAATTATTTTCAAAAATAAAAAAAATTCTTCGTAAAAATTCAATTATTCTCAAAAACAAAAAAAAAATATTTTCAAAATTTCAATTACATTTATAAATAAAAAAATTCTTTATCTAAATTCAATGATATTTAAAAATTTTAATAAAATTCTTGGCAAAATTTTGTAGGAATTGAATTTTAATGAATTAATTCAAAATAATTCCATTATTTTCATATAAGTAATAAAATTTTCACAGGAATTCAATTATTTAAAATACAAAATTTCATAAAATTATTCGAAAAATATCAATTATTTAGAAAATTCTTCACCGAAATTTAATTATTTTTATAAACTGGAATAAAATTCTTTGTAAGAATTCAATTATTTATATAAATAATAAAATTCTTCACATAAATACAGTTATTTTTATAAATATGAATAAAATTCGTTGGATGAATTAAATTATTTTTAAAATGTAATAAAATTTTTCGCAGAAATCCAATTGTGTTCGAAAATTAAAAAAAATTCTTGTTAAAATTTCATGTAACTTTATAAATCATAAAATTCTTCTCCAAAATTCAATTATTTTATGGAAATTTTTAAGAAAATTGTAATTATTTTCATAAATAATAAAACTCATCGCAGAATTTTAATTATTTTTTATACAATATAAATATTTAATCAAATTCCACAAAAAATGTAATTATTCTTAAAAATTTTATTAAAATTTGTCAAATTAAATTCATATATTTAAAAATTTATTGATAAAATTCTTTATGTGAATTAAATTTTAACAAGGAACATTCTATTATTCAATAAATTGAGTATTTATTTTTTAATTTAAATAATTGATTTTTTCAAGAATTTTCTAATAAAAATTGATTCTAAAATGAATTAACGGATAATCGATTTATTATTATTTATGAAAGTAAATGAATTATTGCCACGAATTTTATTACATTTTTTTAAAATAATTTAATTTTTTTGAGAAATTTTACTGCTTGTAAAAATAATTCAATTCTTGCGAAGGATTTTTTTTAGAATTATTGTAAATAATTAGCCTATTCTGAAAAATGTTATGGTAATTTAAATTATTACAAAACATGAAGAAGACGATCGAGTCGAAGACTCGGAGTGTTCGCCTTCTTTATGTTTTGTAATAATATTCTTATAAATTGTTGAGTTTCAAAAAGGTTTGAATTTGAATGTTTTGAAGAATTTTAATTCCTACAGAAAAATAATAATGATTAAATATTTATTTAAAAAAGAAGTTATTAATGTTTTTGAATGATTTTACAATTAATGAAATTTGTAAATAAATGTAATAGAATATTTTTTCTTGATTATCTAATTATTTTTAGAGTGAATCAGAATATTCTTTAAGGTCAGGGAAAAAGTGAAAATTTTGTCTGGAAATCAGGGAAAAATAAAATTAAATATTTGTGGCAACCCTGCTTTGGTCCGTATTTTTAAATACTTTTCACTGATTCGGACCCTGACGTTGTGAGGGCAGAATGTCTCGATTATTAATATAATTAAATTTTTCTCATTCTAGGCATTAACACAGTCGAATAAACAAATGGAGGAACTGCAAAATTCAAGTGCCGCGCTACGTCGTGAATTGGACGCGACACGTAAGCAAATGCGCAGCAATCAAGATCGTACCGATTCATTGAAATCCGAGAATGAACGTTTAAAATTACAAATAAGTAAACACAACGACACGGAAGATGAATTCGAAGTGAAACTCGAGAAATTACAGGAAGAAGTGAATAGCTATCACGTGAATAATGTTTTACTCAAAGAAACATGTACAGTTCTTGAGGAGCAATTAACAGACTACGAACGCTTAACGAACGATCACGAGACGCGGGAAAATACTCTAATACAAGAGAAAATGCGTCTGCAAAAGGAATTGGAATTGACTGAGATCAATTTACGTGAAGCAAAAATAGCACAGAATGAGGAGAAAACAATGCGATTAGTTGCTGAACGTGCAATTGAACGTTTAGAATCGGATGCCTCCGATATTGAGGGTGAACGTAATACACTGTCGTCACAGCGCGATGAATATAAGAAATTAGCGCAAAAATTAAACGAAGAAATTGGTTTATTAACAATAAAGTGCGACACACTCGAGTGTGATTTATCGCAAACGCGTCGTCTACTCGACGTCTCGAAGGAGGAGGCGAGAATTGTCAAGGAAGAATCCTCGCAGCATTTAACGAGACTCCACGAACTCAAGGAAACGAATCATAATTTAATGGCCGACTTGCAGGACACTGTGGATCAGGCGCATGAACTCAGGACCCGTGTGGCTGAACTCGAGGGCGTTATGGATGAAATGAGACAATTCTATCAGGAGCGTGAGGTGAAGGCCGGAAGTACGTGTCAACAGCAAACGAAACTAATTGACTATTTACAGCTGAAACTAGAGGAGTGCAGTAAGAAGAAGAAAGGCGTTTGCGACAAGATTTTCGGCTCGAAGAAGGAGAATGTCCCGCCGCCGGCAGTTGGCGCAGCAATGCCGGTTGGCTATCGTGAATTGGAGAACCAATTGGACAAGGAGCGGGCGAAAGTTAAGGCACTTACGGAACAATTGTTGACGACAAAAACAGCGCAATTATCGTCGCCCGTACTATCGGCGGCGTCGCCCGAAAAGAAATGCACCGACGGCACTGACATAATGACACGACATTTATCCTTGCAACGAATCAAACACAATATTCCCCATCGATTCAACATAAGTCTACCGATGCGCGCCGGCAAGTGTTCAGCGTGTCTCGATTCAATTCAGTTTGGCAAACGGGCGGCAATTTGCAGCGAGTGCCAAATAATGACGCATCTCAAGTGTTCGGTGTCGGTGCCGGCAACTTGCGGTCTGCCAGGCGATTTTGCCAGGCACTTTGGCAAATATTCGCGCGACAGTCTCAACAGTTTGTCGAGTCAGGGCGAGAGTGTGAGAACATTGGCGATTGATGAGCCCGACAAGCCGGAGCGCGACACGGATTATTTGATGACAAATAAGAAGGAGAGAAATGGCGACGAAGCGGTGACAATGGAGAGTTGGGTTAAAGTGCCGGGCAGAGGGAAATCCTGTTGGGAGAGGAAGTATTTGAAATTGGAGAATGGCAATTTAATGATTTATGAGCATCAGCCGAGTCCGGGTATGGTGGCGATTAGTCAATTGGAATTGCTGGAGAAAAATGGTTTTATTATAAATGAATGCGTTGAGCTTGCCGATGTTGGCGGTACGGCGAAATCTGATTTGCCGTTTATCATTAGAGTTGAGCCGAATTCAGGGACGACGTGCTGGCCAACGGCGAGACTTGATATTATGACGCTCAGTCAATTGGATAAGAAGAATTGGCTTAAGGCGCTCAAGACGCTCTCGAATACGCCCAAGATTGATAAGTATCAGACGATACTGAGACTCGAGAAGAATCAGGTGAGTTTCTGTTTACAGGCTTCGTGCTCGTATAGTAAATTATTAACTATAATAATAATTTATAGATTTTATTATTGTAACTAGCCAAATTATCCGCGCGCAAGCTCTCGGTAATGTTGTATTACACTGGTTATTGTAAATAGTTTCAAGTCATTTTAATTTCAGTAATTTTTAAAGAAATAATTATTACGATACAGTTTCAAGTCATTTTAATTTCAGTAATTTTTAAAGACACAATTATTACGACACATGACTGAAAAAATAATTAGAATTAAATTTTAAATTTATATTACTTTAAGACTTTAAATTATATAAAAAAAAATTTAACAAATATTAATACTAACTAGCAAATGATACGCGCGCTAGCGCGCGGAACGTAGTATTTAATTTGATACTGTTATACAAATTACAAAATTTTTTATTAACATACATAAATTTTTTAAATAATTTCATAATCAAAAATTTTAAAAAATCACTTTTTAAATACAAAATGATTTATTACTGTTCATATTGTGAAAAATTTTATTGAAATTTCACGAAAGAATTTCAATATTTCCTAAAATTTTAACAAATCTTTCTAAATAAAAATAATTAAATTATTTTAAATAGTAAAATTTTTCGCAAGAATTCAATTATTTTTAATACAATTTAAAAAAAATTCTTCTCCATAAAATTTTAATTATTTTTAAAATGTTTAATTAAAATTATTAAAGGAACTCCATTATTTGACAAAAAAAATCAAAGAAATTCTGCAAAAAGAATTTAATTAGAATTTTTAAAAATTTTACGCTCTATTTAAAGAATTTAACATTTTATTTAAAAAAAAGCGAGTAAGAAGTCATCCGCGCGCGAATTGTTGCTAGTTTCTTAATAAAATTCTTAATAAGAATTTAATTTCGAAAAACGTACAATTATTCAATAAATTATTTCAAGTCAATGATTGATTTGTTTCTTCATTTTAATTCCAGTTGGACTTGAATTGCCTCGTTGAATTAAACGAGGAGGGAGTATTATTGTTGGGCGCCGAGGAAGGTTTATATTCGTATCAATCGTCAAAGGCGCAAGTACTCACTGCAATTAGGGGAGTGAAGAAAGTTCATCAATTGACTCTTCATCCGAAATTGGGATTGGCGTTGATGATTGCCGGCGAGGATAGACAATTGGTCGCTTGCGATTTGAGACAATTGAAAAGTAATGCCGTCGCTGCCGAATGTTCACGGCCTGCAATTAATACTAAACCCGTTCTCACCGGTTCCGAAAGCTGTCATCTTTATCAAGTTCAGGGCGAGATGCTCTGCGCAGCGACAACATCGCACGTCATGTAATTTTTTTTCGATATTAATTTTATTATTTCAACTCTTAATATTATTAAGAATTTTTTTAACCCCTTTTTTATTTTATTTACTTTATTCATTTTATTTTATTTACTTTATTCATTTTATTTTATTTACTTTATTCAGTTTATTTTATTTACTTTATTCATTTTATTTTATTTACTTTTTCAATTTTATTTTATTTACTTTATTCATTTTATTTTATTTACTTTATTCATTTTATTTTATTTACTTTTTCAATTTTATTTTATTTACTTTTTCAATTTTATTTGCTTGAAAGTTTTAACAGTCAATTGGTGATTAAGAATATATAATTTCAATTTTTTGCATTTTACAGACTCCTCAAGTGGACCGTTAATGAAGATTCAGGCGAATTCATTGGAATTCGTGAACTCGAAACACAAGAGCCATGCAGTTGTGCCTTATTTTCGAGAAATATACTAATTGTTGGCTGTAATAAATTTTACCAAATAGACATGAACACTTATGAAATCGATGGTAAGTTGCAAGTGATAATATTTCAAATTTCTACCTGAAATTCTGACCAATACAGATAGAGAAACTTAAAAAATATTTTTTGTGTTTAAAATTAAGGTATTAAAATTAATCATTGAATTTTACTATCGTTAAGTTGAGAAAGTTTTCTTTTAAATACACTAATAGTAAAAAAAAGTTTGGCTTTGATAAATAGGAGAAATAATTAATTCAGGGTTGCCACACAACTTAGAAACCTGGAAAACCTGGAAATGTCAGGGAATTTTATAAAAATTGAAAAAAAATTTGGAACAGTCAGGGAATTTTGATCGAAATCCTGGAAAATCGTTGTTTTCTAATTGTATTTATTCTTGAAATCTAATTGTAATTAAATATTTCAAAATTAATTCAATTTTAAAAGAATTGTAATTACAATTTTTATAAGTAGATGAATTTGAAAATATTTTCATTTAAAGTTTTGTAAAACTTCAATTTTAAATGAATTTCATTAAAAAATTTAAAAACCTAAATTTTTAAAAAACCGTAATAACTAAAATTCTTCTAAAATTTAAAAAATTTTTTGATATATCTTTGATTATTTAAAAATAACGGATTTATAGAAGAATTTTAGTTAAAACACTAAAATAAAATTGAATTTTGAAACAAACATATATTATTAGAGAAATTCAATTATTTTTAGAAAAAGGAAAATTCTTCTCAGAAATTCAATTATTTTTCTTATCTTTTATTATTCATTCTTCAAAGAATTAAATTATTTTCAAAAATACCAATGAAATTCTTTTGTAACAATTCAATTTCTTTAAAAAATCAGAAAATTCTTCTCAGAAATTCAATTATTTTTTTTATCTTTTATTATCTATTCTTCAAAGAATTAAATTATTTTCAAAGATTTCAATGAAATTCTTTTGTGACAATTAAATTTTTTTCAAAATAATTTTAATAAAACTCTTCGTAGAAATTTAATTGATTTAAAAAAATTTTTTAAATTCAATTATTCTCAACGTTTGTTATTTGAATAAAATTTCACGAAAAAATTCAATTATTTAAACCGAGATTTTAATAAAATTATTCTGAAGAATTCAATTATTTTCAAACCGTAATATAATTCTTCGCAAAAATCCAATTATGTTTCAAAATTTACAAAAATTCTTGTCATACTTTAAATCGTCTTTATATGAATAATATGTTTCTCCAAAATTCAATTGTTTAAAAAAACGTAATAAAATTTAAAATTTATTATTATAATTTAATTTAATAAAATTTAAATTTCTCGTCAAAATTTTATAAATAATAAAATTCATCATGGAAATTCAATTATTTTCAAAAGTAATAAAATTCTCCGCAGAATTTCAATTATTTTCTTTATTTTTTTTTTTAATTTCTCGTCAAATTATCATTATCTTCATAAATAAAAAAATTCATCATGAAAATTTAATTATTTTCAAAATATCTGATAAAATTCTTTGCAAAATCCAATTATCTTCAAAAGTAAGAAAATTCTTTGCAGAAATTCAATTATTTTCAAATTTTTTTTTTAAATTCTCAAAATTTCAATTATGTTTATAAATATCAAAATTCTTCTGCAAAATTCAATTAAGTACTTTAAAATATTTCTAGAAAAAATCTGTTCAAAAATTCAATTATCTTTATAAATAATAAAATTCTTCTCTGTAATTCAATTATTTTCAAAGAATTTTAATAAAATTCTTGTCAGAATTTCAATTATTTTTAATATATACAAAATTTTCATCGAATTTCTTCGAAAAAGGAAATTATTGTTAAATTTTTCTTCAAATTTGTCTCTTGACAATAAATAATATAATAATAAACATAATAATTAAATTCTAATAAAATTTGGTAGAAGAATTCAATGTTTAAAATCATTCAAATATTTTATAAATTGTTTATTTTTCTAGTTAAATAATTGATTTCTAGTATAATTTTCTAATAAATATTGATTTAAAAATAAATTTCAGTAAAAATTTTCTATTGTAATTGAATATCATATTCAAAAATATTTATTTGAAAATTCTACGAGAATTCATTTATTTCACTCTAAAAATAAACATTTCAGTAAATCATTGAACTTTTTTTAAAATTGAATTTTCATGAAGAATCAACAATTTTTTAAATAAGAATTGAATTCTTCTGAAACATTTTAATAAAATTTTCCTAAGTAATTGCATTTTTCGAGAAATTTGATAAAAATTTTGTACATTAAGAACTATTGAAATTCAGATAAGAATTTTATTTTAAATTTTTGAAATTAATAGAATTTCGGAGGAAATTTTTATTATTTATAAAGATTATTTAAATTTTGACCGCGGGAGTTTTTGACAATTTTGAAACGTAATTGGATTTTTGCCAAGAATTTTGTTACTTTTGAAAATAATCGTATTCTTGAGGTTCCCAATAATTTTCTTATTAATTAATAAACGTAGTTTTAAAAAACTGGAAAAATTCTGTTTTTTGATCTGGAAAACCTGAAAAAAGTCAGGGAATTTGAAAAGGGTAAAAGCGTGGCAACCCAGTTATTAAAAAATTGCTTTACAATAGCAATTTGTTTATAAAGTGGGTCGTAGAAGATATTTTTAAAAAGATAGTATTTTAATTAATTAATTAAATTAGTTATTTAATTTTTTGTTTAATTTACTAGATTTTCCTGAGGAGGATGACAATTCGATTAAGGCAGCGCTAATGGGTGTTGCTAGGCTTGGAATTTTCCCCGTTTGCGTTCTCGATGTATCGAGTAATTCACAATACGTTGAATTATTACTTTGCTACAACGAATTTGGCGTTTTTGTCAATGAAAAAGGACAGAGGACGCGAAACATTAATCCAAACTGGAGCCATCTTCCGTTTGCATTTGGTAAATATTTTTTATATTTCAAAAAATTCAATTCTTTTTCTTATGAACAGGCTTTTTACTTCATTTATTTTCATATTTTAAGTAAATGAAAATTATTTTCATACTTTAAGTAAATTAAAATTATTTTCATATTTTAAATAAATTAAATTTATTTTCATAATATTTTAAATAAATTAAACTTATTTTCATAATATTTTAAAATAAATTAAATTTATTTTCATAATATTTTAAAATAAATTAAAATTATTTTCCTAATATTTCGAATAAATTTAAATGACTTTTTTTACAGTGTATAATTATTAATTTGAGAAAAAATTTGTTTTTACAGCTTATCGCAAACCGTATTTGTTTATTGTACACTTCTCGTCAGTGGAAATAATAAAAATAGATTCCGATTCATTTAAATCGTACTCGAATAAATCGGAGAGAACATTGTTGGAGTTTAATAATCCACGTTATTTGGGTTTGGCTGGTACCAAAGGTATTTACATAACTGCCGTTAATACCGTTCTTGAATTGCTGAAAATTGAGGGAAATTCATTGATACGAAATAGTGACAGTCTCACAAGTATAGACACATTGTAAGTAACAATTTATCACCTTTCTCCCCATTCTTTTAGAAACTTTTTATTTAACAAACAGTATTGAAGTTTTTCAATAATTTCATTTAGAAATTCCGAAAAAAATTCGTTTCTTGAAAAAATGTAATTAGTTTTTTTTATAATCGTATTTCCAAAAATAATTTTTAAACATTGAAAAAATAAAAAGTTTGTTTACTTTTAAAATTTTGAATTAATAAAAATAAATAAATAAATAAGGCAACTAAATATAATAAAAGGAAAAAGAAATTACTAAATAAACAAAATAATACAATTTCCAGATGTCAAAATGAGGATAGCACGTCGGAATTCAGTTTTACGTCGAGTCTGATGGACGTACTCGAGAGTCAAGGGAGAAAGGTACATTTTTCTAATGTATCCAATCATTAACACAAACAAAAGTCATTAAATTACTAATTTCTCTAAATCAAAGTAGTAGAATTATAAATTAGTGAATAGTACACTTTACGATAAGTTTTTATTGTATAAATTTTTCCGTAAACTTGATTTTCATCGATTAATCGTAACGACTTTTGAGAAAGAACTTAGTTTAATTAATTTTATATCATCATGCATTCAAATTAATACATAAAAAAAATAAGTGGAAAATTAATCTCATTTTTTAACTAATTGATAAATTTTGATTATAACAAAAAGAAAAAGATCTCTTCATAAATAGTTTGATTAGTGTTCAAAAATATTTCTTTTCAATTTGATAAAAATTTTTGTTTTTAATTTATTTCTATTTTTAATAATTTGACTGGCGAAAAACTTAAAGAAAAAAAGAATACGTTGGTATTTAAGTATTATTTCAAAGAGCTTGCCATATTGATATTGCTTTTTTTTTATTTTTTTTTCTCGTTTAGTATACACAAGCTTTTAGATAAGTTTTTCTTTGTATATTCTAGAAATATATTTAAAACTTTTTTTGCAGTCAAGAATTAAGTTGTTTTAAAATAGAAGAAAGAGGTATTTAGAAATAATTTGGTAAAGAAAATAGGAAAAAAGAATTTCTTCAATTCGGTAGAATTGAAAATTTTTTTTTATAGTAAAATATGTGTACAATGCTAATATATTTTTTTGTGTAAACAATATTCTTAGGAAAATCCTGTATTTTTATCGTAAATGCCTTTTATCGATTTAGGATTTTGTTTGATTCTTCAGAAAAAAAATAAAAATCTGATTTTTCTAATATAAAAAAAATTGTGATTTTAGTTACATTTACTTTTTCCTAAAAACTATTTTTCGGGTTTTGATTATTTCTAAAAAAAAAAGTTTTCTAAAAAGTTATAATTTCTAATGTTTATTTTTTCTAAAATTTGTGAAATTCCATAATTTTGATAAAATTTAGAAAATTGTTGAATAAACATTAAAATATTTGAAGAAATTATAATTTAAATCTTGAGTTTGAATTTTATTTCATTTATATGAGCTTAAAAATTTTTTGAGGGATTTCATGAGAAAATTGCTTGTATAAAAATTAGATTTTTGCTTATTTATTTTTGCTAATTATTTATTTTAATATACAACATTATTACGATATTGACAAAATTTAAATTCCTTCCCCGGTCCTAAAGAATATTCCGATTCACTCTAAAAATGATTCGAAAACATCAATTACTTTTTTTCTAAATAAATATTTTTTTATTATTATTATTTTTTTTTTTCCCCAGGAGTCAATTATTATTTTACGAAATTTAAATTATTCAGAAATTCTTCAATTGAATACGTATTAAAAAATAAACACTTCAAATAATTTCAGAAAAAATCCAATGAAACTTTTTTAAAATAATTAATACAAATTTTCAAAGAATATGATTTGAAACCTTTTTAAAATTTAATTATTTCTTAAAATTCATTATAATCTAAAAGTTTAACTGAAATTCATTTTTAAATAAATGCAGGCCTCGGATATTATGACTTTTTCGACTTTTTTCGACTATTTTCAAATAATGCAATTTTTATCGACTTTTATTTAAAAAATTGCGACTTTTTCGACTTTTCTTACAAATTTTGCGCCAAAATACAATATTTTTGGTATAAAATGCAACTTAATTCGATTTTTATACCTTGCAAAGTATAACTTATTATAGACAAATTTATAGAAGTTTTTTTTCAATCAGTTTTCTAATTAAATGTTTCAAAATATTACAATTAAAAAGATTTTGAATAATTAAAAAGTGTGTAAAATTTCATTAAATCTAAATCACCTTTTCAAGTGTTTTATTCCAATTTTTGAAAATTAACTTTTATAGAATTTTAATTGAAAATTTTTGAAATAATATTAAATTATCAAAAATTATGATAAATAATCTTCAAGTATAGATTCAATAAAAATAAAAATTAATAAAAAATGGGTCTTAAAAATAATATTAAAATAGTTTAGAAAAGAATAATTCTCTGAATTATTACGTTCTAATGTTTTTAAATTCAATTATTTTCAATATTTCCGAAAATTAAAATTCATAAACAAAATAATAAAATTAAAATTGTTCAAAATTATTTTCAACATTTCCGAGAAAATAATCATATATTCCAAATTTTCAATTAAAATTCTTGAAAACAATTTTGATTTAAATTATACAAAAATTGTTGAATTAATTTTGAAAAATTATACATTACAATATTTATAAAAAATTCTTACAATTGTTTTATTACAATTTTTTAAGATTCAATTACTTTCGAATAAAGTAGATACAATTTCTTTTAAATTTACTACTTTTTAATTTTTCAGAAATAATTTGTTTATAATTACAATTTTTTGAAAAATTTGATTTACTTTTTTATATTTTTAAAAAATTTAATTATTTTTCAAAAGATTTTGATAAATTTTGAATTATTTTTTTAATGTTTTACTAAATTTAAATTAGTTTTGAAAAGATTTAACCAAATTTCAATTTCTTTAGACATTTTTTAATTGTATTTAATTGTAAAACTTTTTTGTATTTTCAATAAATTATTTAGAAATATTTCTTTATTAAAATTTTTGAAAATGTTCTACTTTAATTAATATCTTTAAATAGAAAAATGTAAGGTTTAAATTATTATAAAAAATTGAATTTTTATACAGCACTACTTTATAATTTTTCAGAAATAATTTATTTTTAATTAAAATTATTTGAAGAATTTCATGAATTTTTTAATATTTTTAAAAAACTCAATTATTTTTCGTAAGATTTTGACAAATTTTCAATTTTTTTCAAATTTTTTGCTAAAATTAAATCAGCTTTGAAAAGAATTGACCAAATTTCAATTTTTTAGATATTTTTAAATTTTGTTTTATTGTAAAACTTTTTGTATTTTTCAATAAATCATTTAGAAATATTTTTAAAAAGTTAATTTTTACGAATTTCTTTATTAAAATTTTTTGAAAATGTTCTACCTTAATATCTTTAAATAAAAAAAATGGACGGTTTAAATTATTATAAAAAATTTGATTTTTTTTTTATTTAAATAATTGAATTTTTGTAGGAATTGCAAAAAATGATTAAAAATTCATAAAGATTATTGATTTAGAGATGAAGTTTAGTTAAAAATTGTAGAAAGTAATTAAATTTTTAAAAGGGTTATATTTTTAATTTTTAGAAATTATTAAATTAGTAAAGTTGAAATTAAAAAAATTTAATTTCCTGTGAATAAAGAAGTGAGAAGTATTTGAATTTTTATTTAGCAAAATTATACAAGTTTTGATTAATTTGAATTTTTGTGACAGCACTGAATTAAATAATCGACTTTTTCGACTTTTTTCCTTTTTTTAATCGACTTTTTGTAATTTTTTATTGGAATTTTGTAAAGATAGTCGAATTTTTTTGAGTAATAATATAATAATAATAATAATAATAATAATAATAATAATAATAATAATAATAATAATAATAATAATAATAATAATAATAATACTAATAGTAAATTAAAGACTTCATTTGGCGACCGTACATTTGCAACTTATTTATATTATTTATAAAAAATGTTAAATAAAAAAATCATGAAATTCAATTATTTTTTATTTTTATATACATTATCTTATTCCAATCTTTTAATTGAAAACAATAAGGATTGAATCTACATATAACAAATACGTTTTTCTAATTTCAAAAATAATCTTAATTAATTATCTACGTATCTTTAATTTCCAAAAAAGTTTGACACCTCTTCTTTTGTTGTCACAATCCGTTGGTTAAAAAATTGAGAATTTTGCATTTGTCTCGAACTTTGAAGCTGCAGTCTCTGAAAAACTATTTAAAGTTTTTCTTTAGTTTTCTCTTATTAATAAATTTATAATTAATTATTAATTATAAAATATAATTTTATAAAATGTAAATGAATTTAAAGAAGCATTAATACATATTTTGCATTTTGCGAAAACATATGTACCTTTCTGCAATATTCATCTTTTGGAACGTCTGCGATTCTCCAGTATTTTTTCTAATAATTTATTTTCTGAAATAGAACTCAGGGAATGAAAATTATCATTAGAAAGGAAAATATTTATTTATTGTACCATATTAGTATCAATATGGTCAATTAGGTCTGTAACAAATAAAAAGTATTATTGTTCTCAATTTTTTTTTAGTAAAAGAGTATGACTACCTTATAGTCAAAATCACTGTTTCTAATTCTAAAAATGTAAAATTGTTAAACAAACAAACCTCTATTAATTTACCACATTAGCAAAAATTTTCTTGTGATATTCTATCACCTTACCAATAAGAAATTATACTTGTTTTGTGATTTACCAACTAGTTATAATATAATAGGCAATTAAATTTCTAGTTGATAGAAAAAAACCTTTGGCTGTTGATCAGTTATTTACTTATTTTTGACAAAAAAATCCAACATTTCATAGTGTACTAATTAGAAGTAATAATTTAGGAAAACATACCTTTTTCATTGTCTGGAAATCCGGATTTTGCAATATAAATACACAAAAAATGTTAGCTTAGGAATAAATAACTTTTTATTTGTCAAATATGAATGAATGGTAAAATAAGATAAAATTAAAATTTTTTACACACATATACTTGACAAATTTACAAAATAGTCAAAAGTTTTCTTGGGTTATACATTAAGTACTACTAGATGTGAGATTTACCTGATAAATTGCCTAAAGATTCAACATCTGCAATAAAAAGTCGAACGATATCACTCAGCTAATAATAAATTTGATGAGAAACATAAATTATCATTCTTTTTTAAAAAAAATCCTATTTTCCAATTCGATAATAGTGTCATTAATATCTTTAACATACCTGAGATATCGGATATCTCTGCAACATTCAATAAGTGATTGTATTAAAACATTTACAATTCAAAAGTACGAAAAAAGTTATATAAATAATAATCTATTAATTCACTGGTCTGAGCTTTATGGTGGGGTAAAACTATCATACCTGGTAAAGTATTTTTGTTGCGAAGTCCTGGTCTGTTTCTTTTCGGTCTACCTATAGCAACAATTGGAACATAAAATATTTTAATATTATTAATTTATTTTATTATTTTATTTGTTTATTTTTATTGGGTAAATGTGCCAATTACTGCTGCACTTCAAATCCAGCATCGACTTTAAAGCTATTAAACATTTATATTAAGTAATATAATAATATATGTTGCCGGGCAACTATTACAATTAAATTTATAAACAATATTATTCCGATCCCATTCTTTTGTCAAATCCTTTCCTAATTTTATTACAGAGCTTAAGCTTTTTTCGACAATAGGAATAGAAAGTAAATTATATATTTGTTTAAATATTAGATAGTTGATAATAAATATCATTAAAAGGAATACAGACTTTAGGTAGTTGTTGATAAGTACTAACGACATTGTTAGTTTGCATATTATCTATTGTGTTTTGAATTAATGAATATTTTCGTTTTTTAATATTTTTTTGTATAAAATCTAAAGGGTAATCGTTGTTTTCCAAAATTTTAAAGATTCGTTTAATGTTTTCATTATGAAAGGATTTATGAGACAATAAAATAGCTCCATCATATAAATTGTAAACAATATTCTTTTTTTGTTGAATTTGATGACGTGAAAAATAATTTATCAATCTATTAGAAGAAATGGATTTTTGATACCAATTAGTGATGAGTTTATTGTTATTTTTTATTAATGTCATATCTAGGAAATTTATTTTATTATCCATTTCTAGTTCATGAGTAAATTTTAAATTATTATTAAACAAATTAAAAGTATCAATGAAAAGTTCGACTTGATCTTTATGGACGCACAAAAGTGTGTCGTCCACATATCTATAATAAAATATAGAGGAACACAATTGAAATTATTTTTAAGTAAATTCAAACAATCAGTTTCCACATCATCCATTACAATATCCGCAAAAAATGGAGATATCGGTGATCCCATCGGAGTACCGTAAATTTGTTTATTTTCATTAAACACAAAATAAGTATTATCAAATAAAAATTCGGTACAATTAATAATGTCAACAAAAGGAATTTTACACTTATTATGAATAATATTATTTCTTCTATAAGGACTTTGTATAACTAAATCGAATGGAATATTAGTGAAAAGTGAACTAACATCAAGAGAAAGTAAAACAAAATCTTGTGGCACAGTAATATTCTTCAACTTTTCTTTTAACTCAAAGCTATTGTTTACAATGAGATTTTGGTAAAGGAATTACAGTTTTTAACTCTTCGTATATAATTTTAGCCAAAAAATGAGTTGGACTATTTATTAGCGAAATAATAGGACGAAGAGGTGCATTATCTTTATGAATTTTTGGTAATCCATAAAATTTTGCTAAAGAGGTATTAGTCATAGTTAACTGATTATTATGATATTTTCGTTTAAGAAATTCATTGTCATTTAAATTTTTCAGAATTTTATAAGTTCTTGATTGTAATTTGGATAAAACTCCTTTCGTTAAAACTTCTGTATAAGTGCGTCGATCAGAAAGCAAGTCATAGGCTTTGGAAATGTAGTCTGATTTTTTCATACAAACTGAAACATTTCTCTTGTCTGAATTAGTAAAAAATATGTCAGGATTTTCTTTTAAGAAACTTTTTGCAAAATTTAACTTATTAGCAAAACTTCTGTCTTCAAATGTGATGTTTTTTTTGGACAGATTTAACATTACACTATTACTAACTTTTTGCCTAATCTCATTTTTTACTTCATAACTAATATCTAAACTCGAAATAGTACATTCTAAATTTTTTATAATATTTATAGATTCCTGTTTTGAAACATGTTTAGTATTCTGTTTGGTACAACTGTAATTTTGACCCAAAGAAATGACATCACAAACTTCTCGAGGAATGACAGTATTAGTTAGATTGATTAACCAATTTTGTTTTTTTGAGTTAAAATTATAAACATAGTTTTTTTTAATAATAAGCAATGAATTGAATTTTTTAATTAATTTTTGGTTACAAAGTGAGTGAATAGATATTGTATTTATTTATGGTTTTTAATTTATTGATGTGATGTTTATTTTATTGACATTATCTAGGTAAAATTGTTTTTTTTTAATTTTTTGTTTATATTTTTAAATATTTTTTTAAATTATGTTGTATTATTATAAAATTTTTTTTTATTAAAGTGACCTGATGATGGTGGCGAACCTGACCACCGAAACGTCGTCTATTTTATGAAAAAATAAAAGAGTTTTTTTTCTTTTACCTTTTATATACATCTTCCAAAAATCGAAAAAACTAATTTATTTAATTATTGTGGAAGAATTTACTAAATATTTAATTACTTTAAAAAGTCATTTGTTTTTAAAGCGATTAATACTATTGCAGTAAATATTATTTCTTTAAAAGCAAATCAAAATATTAGTTAATAGATATACCCTTTTCGGATTCATCATCTGAAACAGAATACGGAAAATAGGGTTATTCTTTAAAAAGAAAATGTATGGCTAAGGGGAAACTCGTCTATTTCCATTAACAAAGAATATTTAGTCCTTCAAAAATACCACCTCCATTCTTTAAAAAAAATTAATTTTCGAATTAGTTAATGTTATTGATTTCTTTGAAGTACCTGAGATGTCGGATATGTCTGGAATATTTGCTGTAACATTCAATAAGTGATTCTATTAAAAGATTCACTATTCTATAGTACGAAAAAATTTATATAGTTGATAATCTATTTATTCACTGGTATAAAACTACATTAAAGTAATACAAATCTTGTGATACTTGTGGATCGTACCTAAATTAGGTTTCCTGCTACGCAGTCTTTGTTTTATTCCACTGGGTACAGCTTCTGAATCTATTGTACCAAGAAAAATTAATTATTTGTTTAAATTATTTAAATTAATTATTTTGTTTTACTTATTTACGAGCATTGAAGTATCCGAATCATATACGTAAAGTGCTTGAAGTAATTGAAAATCTAGTTCTAAACAATTATAAGAAAACATCGGACTCCATCATCATTATCAAATATCAATTTATGAAAATCGACATCAAAAGACAAAACGATATTAATGAAAGCAAACTGATCCGCATAGTACACAGCTATTAAAAACAAGAAAATGAATCAACGGATAAGAATTCTGAATGATATTGTCGGAGGTTTAAAATGAGATCGAAGGCTGTCGTAATCGTGCGAATAAAGGTCACATCTAAAACCAGTTTTGAGTACTAAATGAAGGATTCATTCTTGAATATAATTAAAGTCAAAGGGACTAGAGAAAACAGTACCAGAGGGTAACCTAGGATACTTAATTCATCATTTCTTTAACGTACCTGCGGAGTCTGAAGCGTCTGGATCATAACCTGCAACATTCAATAAGTGACTCTACTAAGAGATTTATAATATTTTAATTTATTTAAAATAAGTTTAAAAATATCTGCAACTTGCGAGACAGAAAATATATTCAATATGTTACATTTGAGACTGCAAGGGACCATTTAAAGCAAAAAAAATTTTGATTTTTTGAAAATCCTAGAGTGTTATATAACCCCTAAAGTAAATCTTTGAAAATCAAATAAAAATGTTAGATAATTCGTGTTGTGATAATTTCTTTAACGTACCCGAGGCGACTGAGTCAATAGAAGGCGAATCACCGTCTACAGCAATCGACGTTTGAGAATATATTACAACTATTTTTTATTGAGAAAATACTCGAGAAAATATAAATGAATTGATTTATATTTTCTTCTTTCTTTCTTAATTTTTCTGAAATTTTTATTTTCCTAATCATGAGCGTTAATGGGTTAAAAATATGCTTACAATAATGTTTTACGCATTCGGTAACAAATGAAATGTAATTAATATAATTATTTTTGTAAAAATGACTTTCATTTGTTATAAAGTCATTTAAGGAAAAAAAATTTAACGTACCTGAGGAAGCCGAATCACCTACAACAATCGATGTTTGATAATGTATTAGAGTTCTTCTTTTAAGTGTGAATAAATAATACGTGGTTAGTCATAAAACTGAAAAAGCAATAGCATCCGAAGTGATCTAAAGAATTTTCGATAATTTTAGCAATCAAAGATTCAAAATTTTTTGACTTACATCTTACTTAAAATGTTGGTCAGTTTTTCAGACAAGGCAAATACCTTTTCTTCTTGCTAACCAATAAAGTGAGGTCGAAAAAATAACGTTGTCTGGCGGAAACTGAATATGCAGTGGATTTCCTTTGAATTGTTTTTGGGACAGTCAAAGTGAAAGATCCGGAGTCCAGGAGTCAAATTATTGATCTGACGTTGAAGTCGAAATAATGCAGTCCTTAGAAAAATAGAAATGTTCCTCGCAATAGAAATTATCTCCTTGATTAAATTCTTCTTGAATAACTTGACTAAGACTTGAAGAATGCACTTGGTACTTGAAGAGATTTTGTACTGACATGAAGAATACGCTTAGGGGTAGTACATCACTCGTTAACATGGTCGCGGTTTCGCGACTGATACGAAGAACGCTACCAATTTTCGGCATCTGCTACTTAGACAAAGACAACATTGTGATAAAAAATGCTGCGTTGATTCGTCACTGTTGTAGACAGTTCATTAACCTTATAGAAGGGTGACAATCGTGGATGACCATATATAGAAAAGTCTGTCCAACATGACACCCATTTGAATTGAATGGTATTTAAGCCAGTTTTTCAGCTTTATCTTCAGATTCATTCCCTTCTAGGTCTAAGAGTCCAGATATTCAAATAAAAGAAATGTCATAGTTTAAAGACGACAGTAGAGCTAATCTATTTCTAATTAAAAATATGATGTATGAATTGATATTGGCTGGATTGGGTAATGAGATCAGAGATACTTGTAAACGCAGTTAAAGAGTCAGAAAATAAAGTGACCTTATATTTATGAGAGGAGAATTTAGAGATAGGGACTTGAACTGTAAAATATGTGGCCACTGAATTAAAAAAATTCTTCCATTTGTTCTCAGAAGTTATATTGTTTGTTGAAGGGACTCTGTAAAGAGATACAATTAATAACTGACCTAAAGTCTTATTGATAGATATGGATAGAGTCTAAAGACTATTTTCAATATTGATATTTGTTAAATAAATGATCATGGGAAGGTAGCAATTGAATAAAAAAATCCAATGTGTTTCGTCAATAGTGCGACGTTTCGTTGGCTAAGGTTTGCCAACCTCATCAGGCTAAATTTATTAAAACATAAAAGGCACTTCAATATTTATAAAAGGTCTTAAACACTATTTTTCAGTACGGCAGTAAACAATTAGTAATATTATTTACCTAATTCGTTAAAACATAAAAATACGCTTTAAGTTTGTCATGTGGAATAAAATGAAATAAATAAATTAATTAAAAAACAAACACGATACATATTCACACAAAAAAGATTAAAATTATAGTTATAAATTAAAAAGGAAGACATTCCTCTCCACTGTCTCAGAGTCAACTGAAATAAAATTAAAACTGATATAAGAAATTAAAATAGTGAAAACTAGAAACGTCAATGAACTGGTATGTAAACACAGGTGGTCACCAAGATATGTTATTGTTTTGTAGTTATAGACATGAGTCTATACGTCTGAGAAGAGGAAAAAACGTTTTATTTAGAATGAGAATATCTTCCTTTCTGTTAATAGTGGAACGATTTGTTTTTATATGGATCATTTCAGATACTCGTCGTTTTATAAAATTTTGTTCATTATCTAAAACCTTAACATTTTCCCAATCGAAATCATGATTGAAATTAATACGATGTCGGTAGACTACAGAGTTGTCATTCACTTTTTTGTGTTCGTTTATGCGAGTTAGAAAAGATCGTTTCGTCTCGCCAATATATGTTGCTGGACAGTTTTTACAATCAAATTTATATACAACATTTGTCCTATCCCATTTTTTCGTCGAATCTGTACCTAGTTTGATGATAGAACTGGAATTTTTGTTTATAAGAGGGATAGAAATACAGTTGAATTCCTTGAGAATATTTGACAACTTGAAAAAACATTTTTCATTAAAAGGTAAAGAAACTTTTGGAATTTGGCTGTATATATCAGTTTGGTTATTATTATTATTAATGTCGGAAAATTTTATTTTGTTAATACGAATTTTGATATGTTTTTCAATAAAATCAGAAGGGTAATTATTGTTTTTTAAGATATTTTTAATTTTTTTCAAATTGTCAAAATAGAATTTTTTTTAGACAGTGAAATCGCTCTATCCACCAGGTTATATACAATATTCTTTTTTTGTTGAACTGGATGATCTGAGAGGTAATTAATGAGTCTATCCGATGAGGTCGGTTTTTGGTACCAATTTGTCATAATTTTATTGTTATCTCTGATAAGCTTTAAATTCAGGAAGTTAATAGAATTTTCTTGTTCTTTTTCAACAGTAAATTGTAGTTTTTGGTTATAAGAGTTAAAGGTGTCAATAACTAGGTTAACATGTTCTTTTTTAATAGCCAAAATTGTGTCATCCACGTATCTAAAGTAGAAAAGTGGGACACAATTGTGTTTTTCTTTTAATACTTTTAAACATTCAGTTTCTAGATCATCCATAACAATATCTGAGGCGAAAGATGAAATTCGAGAACCCATCGGTGTTCCATATATTTGTCTGTAGAATTTCCCGTCAAACGAAAAATATGTGTTATTAAATATAAATTTGGTGAAGTCAATAATATCAGGAAATGGAATTTTACATTTTTGATTTATACACTTTATACGTCGATCTAAGCTCTGTATGACTAATTTGCAAGACACATTTGTAAACATGGAACTTACATCGAGAGAGATAAAAGTATAGCTGACGTACATAATAACGTTGTCTATTTTCTTTTTGAGTTCTAAGCTATTGTTAATGTGTGATTGAGGTAAAGTGATACAGTTTTTTAAAGAATTGTATAGAATTTTTGCGAGGAGATGGGTAGGACTATTTATTAAGGAAATAATAGGACGGAGTGGAATATTTTCTTTATGTATTTTTGGAAGTTCATAGGCTTTAGCTTAAACAGTGTCAGTCAAGGTTAATTGGTTTGGGTGGTACATTTTATCAAGGAATTTGTTTTCATTCAGATATTTAAGAATTGATGACGTTTCTTTTATAAGTTTTTTAAGGGGGTTCTTTTTTGTAAGTTCGTATGTGGTAGTGTCAGATAACATACGTGTCATTTTTTGGTTGTAGTCAGACTTTTTTAAAAGGACTGTCACGTTGCCTTTATCAGCAGGAGTGAAAAAGAGGTCAGAATTATTTTTTAAGAAGTTTTTTGTTATATATAATTTTTTGGCGAAAGATTTGTCTTGATTAGATGCTGAATTTTTGTTCTTCAAGTTATTTGATAAGACATCAGAAAATTTCACCCTCAATGTGTTTTTAGAATTTTCATCAATGTCGATTTTTGATAGACAAGATTCTAAGTTTTTTACAGAATTTATGATATCGAGTTTACAGATGTCTTTTGCGAAACAAAAGTTTGGACCTAGTGATGAGATTTCCGCCATTTCTGACGGAACCACAGTGTCAGTTAAGTTTTTGAACCAATAAGATTGAACAATTTTGGTTTTGACTGATTGTTTTTTAATTAGTTGAGTTATTTTGTTTTTATGAATTAAATTATTAGTATGTAAAATACGAATGAAGTTTTTTCGTGAAAAAAGTTAGCATTAAGAATGCTAGAGTTTATTGCAATTTTCCTTTCCTAACAGGGATTGCTATAAACTTCCTCTGTTATGATTTGGTCTATCTGCTGTTATAAAATTAAAATTAGTGTCTAATGAGAATAATCTATTTGGTTTCAGGAAAGTCTCGCACAGGAGTAAAATATCGAATTCTGTTAAAATTGCTAGAATATCCGTTTTTTTGTTTTGCGATTCCACGACACTTCCACTGTATTATTTTCAAGTTGCTCACTAGGGCCATGTTAGGATTCTTTTAGAAAAGTGCATACTGTAAATATACTCTTGAAAAAAACTGGTCATAAAATTGAATAGAATATCTGACTTATTCGGAGAAGTACTTTTGAGTTGCATCGTCAATTCTTCAAATCACTTCGCGTGGAGTTGCTCAATGAAGCACTAATAAGTAAGTAATTTTTGCAGCATACCTTGAACGTTTCTGAGAGATATTGCAAGTTTTGATCCTTTACCTCTACGTTCAACTAATACAAAAACCATTAATCGTTATTTGCGACTAAAAAAGGGAGACTTCAGTATCTTATCACTAAGGGAAAAATTATAATTATTTTCAGTAGTAATTTTCATTAAAAGCTATTAGAGCTAAAGTATCAATACAGTTAACTCTCGACAAATCAAACTTTTCTATAAATAAAAAAAAATTCTTGGGTTCCAATCATTCTCTATAGTATGAACATTTTTGATAGCTCTAAATTCTTCAATAAGACGTTAATTTAAGAAACTCTTATTTGCTAGTCACTTTACTACATTGATAATTTCTATAACTTACGTAAGGGTTTAGATGTAAGTTCATCTTCTGTAAAATTTTGTAAAGTATTTTTTGCAGCATTAGTATTAAAAAATACAAAATTTGGTCAATATTTTGTTTCAATTAAAATTTTAATTCTGTCTAAAAGACGTCCTTTTGAAATTTAGTTTCTAATTCAAACATTATTTTTAAAATAGAAATGTTTCAGTGTACCTGAGATCGGTTCAGTTTCTGTAACATTAGTGAAGGTTAATAAAAAAACACTGATAAAATAAGGGCATGATGACAGTAAAAAATGCTGACAATTGTTAATTGACTGAAAAATTAGATAATTTCTGCAAACCTACCTGGTGCATACTTGGTTCTACTTTCACCCATTTTTATTTTCTTCTTAATAGGTTTTAATACTGTAACAATTATAAATTATTACTTATTTTGATGCTTATAAATTTGCACATAATTAAAACTTAAAAGATAGGAATTAATTAATAAACAATTTTTCAAGTAAGATTTCTTGATGATTTCTGATAATGTTTCTTAAAAATTCTTCGTTTGATTTCATAAAGAGAAAAATAGATATCAATATTTGAATATTTTATTATCGATTAATCATAACCTCACTATTTTCAAGATTATTTTTGCTATTTAGAACTCGAACTGTAAAAGGAAAAGAATCTTTTTTTCTTTCTAATTTCTTTTGTTGATAAAAATTATGTTGAAATCATTATGTTAATTGATGTATTAGATTAATAAATTGTTATTATAGAAATTTATTTAATTTGTCTTTTCTTTTCCTTTAGGACTGGCGCCCAAACTTTTGCATCATATTTAATCGTTCCTAAGTAACCTATGATTTTTTATTTACATTTGTTAAATTTATTTTATTATTTTGGAAAATAAATTATTATTTGAGAAAATATGAAGGTTTCATAATAGATAATAATAGATAGCTAATAATAGATATACCTTTTCCGGAATCATCATCTGAAACAGAAATTAACAAATATTAGATACTTTTATTATTATGAATACTTTGTTATTTATAATTTATAAATTAAATTAAGATAATTAAAAAGTAAAATAAAGTTAATTTTTAAATTAGTTAATACTATTATTGATTTCTTTGAAGTACCTGAGATATCGGATATGTCTGGAATATTTGCTGCAACATTCAATAAGTGATTCTCTTAAAAGATTTACTATTCTATAGTACGAAAAAATTTATATAGTCGATAATCTATTTAGTCACTGGTATAAAACTACATTAAAGTAATAAAAATCTTCTGATACTTGTGGATCGTACCTAATTTAGGTTTGCTGCTACGCAGTCTTTGTTTTATTCCACTAGGTCCAGCTTCTGAATCTATTGTAAGAAGAAAAAATCTATTAATATTTATTTATGTATGAGCATTGATGTTTCCGAATCATACATAAAGTGGTTAAAGTAATTGAAAATCTTGTTTTAAACAATTATAAGAAAACATTAGATTCCATCATTATTATCAAATAACAATTTATGAAAATTGACAACAAAATTTTGACTAATTGAATTAGAGAATTGATTGAATCGGTTTAAACCTTTCAGCAACATTTCTAACATTGCTAATAGTAATAAATACATTTGTGTTTTATAATCAACCAGATCGTGTGGAATTCTCTTGAGATAAACAATATATTTTTGTACAACTCAACATTTCTGTGTTACATCGATTCTATACAATCCAAAGACATAATCATAAAGTAAAAATGTTTAGTTCGCTTCTGGCTATCGTATTTAATTTATAATAATTATTCAAGTATAGATTGAATGAGTTTCGGCGAGAACTTAATTCGGTTTTTATAACGTGATTATTTAAAAACAAAATTACAACAAAAGCTTTTATTGTCATCCTTAAAGGAACCTACGTAGAATCCCATAAAGAAACCACTGTGTATATAATTCCACGACGGAATTTTCTTTTGAAGAATCTAATGTTAAGATTCCCACACAAAAACCAGTAGAGGACTCCTTTTTTGTAATTAATTATATTACTTTTATAATAAATACTATTACTGTTAATATAATTTTATAAAGTTAGCTATATGAATTCACAGAAGTATTAATAATTTTTGTAGCTTACCTGGGATTGACTTGATATCCTTTAACTTTTTCTCTAATTCAGTGTCTTCAATTGCTAAAGTTTTAATTAGATTTAATTATGTTTTTATAAAAAGTAATCTCTTACAAACAATTAAATATAGCATTAACTACCGAACTACAGTTAGAATTAAAACTAAAATCTATCAAAATCTGACTAAAATTTATTTATAATGATTGTAAAGCAAAATATTATATGGATTATATGTTAAATAGATATTTACTAAAGCGCATTAGATAATTAATAATAATAATAGATAATTAAACCTAGTACCAAGACAAGAGAATTATTAATTTTCGAAATTAGAAAAAAGTTTTTTGAAAAACATACCACTTTGCATGTTTCCCGAGAAACCTACAGCAAGGAAAGAGAATTATTAATCTTGGAAATTAGAAAATAATTTTTTTATGTATCATACCTTTTTCGACGTCAAGATCTGACACTCCAACTGTAGCAAAGAATGAGAATGATTAATTTGCGAAATAATTTCTTTGGCATGTGGGGTTCCCATATCATTCATACAACCATGAAAATTTATCACATCGACCTGGAGGGCATACTTGCTCAAAAGATGTCTTAAAGATGTCTTTTTGCAGACGTCTTTTGGACTTGTACAAAAGATATCTTGAAGACTCTCTGTAAATGTGCCCACTAGGGAATTGCTTGAGCAAAGTTGCGAAGGCATAAAAAAAATAAATAATAATATTAAAAATAAATGGCCGAAATTTATCTTCTGGTCGAAAGCATGAGTAACGTTCAGTTTTATGGATAAAAATAATTTGATAAATATAAATACCATTATCGTCGGATAATAATGCTAAAAGTAATTAATTTTTACTATCAGAATATATTGATAATATTGATAATTATTATTAAGTTTTCAATATTGACAAAACGTACGTCCAAGTGCACCCAGTAAGCTTGATTCGGAATCTGAAATAAAATTTAATAGACTATAATAATTAAAAATAGTTTTATTTTAATAGATATTTAGTATCTATTAATCAGACTTTATTCAGGAGACTCAAAATTAATTATTTTGTTTAGAGGGCGTTCATAAAATGAATTTTTTCATTTGAAACATACCCGAATGTTGTCTTTTTTTCGCCGGCTTACTTTTATGACCTTCAATATTTACGCTTGTTGATAAAAGGACGAATGCGATGATACAGCACCAGAATGACAATCGAGTTGCCATTTTGTTAATTTAAAGATTGATTGGTTATCGCCTTGTAATCAATCTACGAGGACATGAATTGCCAATGCTATAAAAAAAGTTTGTAAATATTATTAGAAGTTAAGTTTATTGGTCTTTTTAAAATTAAGTAGCATAAAATTAATACACCCAATATCATATATGCCTTCGTTTCGGTTTGAACTTTCTGAAAAGTGGTGTGCCATCTATAAGATGTTGTAAATCTATGGCGTATGATGATTGAGATCATTGAGATACGCCATAGACTTAAAACATTCTTATAGAAGACACACCACTTTTCATAAAGTTCAAACCGGAACTTTTTTTATTAGAATTTTCTACTAGAATTCAATTATTTAAATAAAAATAAAACGCAATTAAATAATTTATTGAAGAATTGAACGTTTCTAAAAATTCAATTCCCATAAAAAATTGTTATCAACAAATTATCAAATACTTGAATTCTATTAACGAATTTTAATAAAATTTTTAAGAATAATTACATTTTTAGAGAAATTCGATTAAAATTGTATTAAAAATTATTGAAATTCTGCATTGAATTTTATTATTTATGAAAATAATTGAATTCTTGCGAAGTTATTCTTGCGAGTTGATAAAATTTTAAAAAATAATTAAATTCTTGTAAATAATTAATAGGAATTCAATTATTTTAAAAAATTTTAATAAAATTCTTGGCATAAATTAAAAATAACAATGTTCTTAGCAAATTTTTAATTACTTTCAGAAATTTTAATAAAATTTTTCGCAAGAATTTAAATGTTTTCGTAAAATAATAAAAAACTTTGCAGGGAATCAAATATTTTCAATAGTCTTAATAAAATTCTTCGCAAAAATTCAATTATTTTAAAAAATATTAGAATTTTAGCAGAAATTCAAACATTTTAAAAAGTTTTAATAAAACTTTTTGTTGGTAGAATTTCAATTATTTTTAAGACAATTTAAAAAAGATTTCCCAAAATCAATTATTTTTAAAATTTTAATGAAATTTTTCGAAAGAATTCAATTATTATAATCTTAGATTTTATTTATTTATTTATGACATACACGGGTACAATTAAGACCCTCAAAGGTTAACAAAAGTATAAACTATAATAACAGAGCCGCATGAGAAATGTATATAATTAATGGAAAAAAATAGATAAACAAGTAGTAAGCTAAGTTACATGTGAAAACTATCTTAATAAGAAACTACCACTTTCAGTGTATAGCAATAAACGCAGGCTAGTAACAAAGGAAGTAACATTATTATTAAAGAAGTCCAAACTATCGGAATACAAGTTGCCTTCAAAACAAAGTCGACTAAATACCGAATTGCTACCATAATTCGTTCTATGAAAAGAAATATAAAACGGAGTAACATTTCGAAAACGCCGAATGGGTGCAGAGAAATCGATTAGGGATAAAACAGATGGACATACAACAATACCATTAATTACTTTGAAAAGGAAAAAAGGTCAGGAAACAGGAATCTTGATTCAATCTTGAACTGAGCTCGTAAGCTAGTATAATCATGAATATAGAAATCAAAGGGAACATTAAGTTGTCTAGCCATAAATCGTAAAAAACGATTCTGCACTCGCTCAAGTCTGAGAATGTGAACACTGGCATAAGGAAACCAAATTAATGAACAAAATTCTATAATTGATCTAATCAAAGAAAAGTAGAGCAATCTCAGTACGGATAATTTATGGAAATATTTAGCATTACGCATAACAAAACCCATAATTTTTAGAGATTTACTAACAACATGGGAAATGTGTGCATCAAATGTTAAATCATAAGAAAAAATAATTCCAAGATCCCGAACTTGATATACTCTAGAAAGCAAATTGTTATTAATTGAATAGATATAAATTTTAATTATATTTTTTTTAGAAAAAGAAATAGAATGACACTTATTAATATTCAAAGGCATTCCATTACGTTCACACCAATCATAAAGGGCATCAAGATCAGCCTGTAATCGATCATAATCATAAAGACTATTAATAACACGATAAATTTTTAAATCATCAGCAAATAACAAGAAATTGGAGAACTTAATTGAAAATTTAATATCATTAATAAAAAGAATAAATAATAGAGGACCCAGAGTAGAACCCTGAGGAACTCCAGAATCAGCAGAAAACTCAGATGAACATGTTCCATTAACACGGACCATGTGAGATCTACCAAATAAATAACTTTTAAACCAATCAATAAGATTAGATCCAACTCCCAAAAGTCTTAACTTAATCAGTAATAAGTCATGGTTTACCTTATCGAACGCCTTTGAAAAATCAGTATAAATAGTGTCAATCTGAGAACCCAACTCCAAGTTACAAGCAAGAAAATTAGCAAAAATAGAAAGATTTGTTGCTGTTGATCTACCCCTCACAAATCCATGCTGTTCCTCAATAATAATATTCATAGATGCCGTATACAATTGATCAAACACAATACCTTCAAATAATTTAGAAAATACATTAAGGATAGTAATAGGACGATAGTTTTCAATATCATTTCTATCACCATCCTTGTAAATTGGAGAAATATAACCTTTTTTCCATAAAATTGGAAAATGACGTTGCGACATTGATAAATTAAACAAAATGAACAGAGGTTCAATGAGGGATGACCAACAAGATTTAATAAAATATGGAGAAATACCATCAGGTCCCGCACCAGTATTCACATTCAACTCCTTAATTTTTTCAAAGATAGCGTTCCTAGTAATGACAACTGAATTAAAGTCGATAGAATTATTAAAACAATTATTGTTATCAATGAACAAAAAAGTTGAGTCATATTTCTTAGTATCATAAACAGACTTAAAGCGATCACAAAATAACTCAGCGATATCAGTATCATTATCAGCATGTTTGTCATTTAAAAACATAAAATTTGGAATACAAGATTTACCCTTAATTCTATTGACAAAATTCCAAAAGCACTTTGGATTTGTCTCAACCGATTCCTCTGCCCTATGTATATAATCACAATAACATTTAACCGAAACCCGCTTACATTCAGATCGTAGAAAGAAAAATGATCTATAGTTCTCTAAGGATTTTGATAACTTATATTTTTTATGTGCAATATTTTTTAAGATTGTCAAACGGACAAGCTCATCATTGAACCAAATAGGATAAGTAGAGTAATGTTCCTTCTTTAACGGTACATAAAGTTCAAACGCATTATACAAAATATTATAAAAAACAGTAAGTGCATCATTAAGGTTAAGTGGTGATAAAATATTAATCCAATCAATTGAATCAAAATATACTAAAAGCCCTGAAAAATTAGCATTCTTACAATCATATCGCATCGGTGAAAAAGAATGATATCTCCTAAATTGACTATTACCAAAAATTTTAAACTCAAAAGTAAAAGGTGGATGAAAACCATCAACAGGCACAAGTTCATCATCAGTCAAATGCAAAGTACAATTTTTATTATTAGTAAACAACAAATCCAACAGAGAATTTTGCGCATTATAAAAATTATTTAATTGAGATAGTTTCAGAAAGTGAATAGTGTCAGATACAACTTTAACAATTTCACACTGCATTCTCGAAGCTCCAGATTTAGGAGAGCATAATATAAAATTACTAGAAGTAGTATTCCAAATTGCAAAAAGCATATTAAAATCACCAGTAATAATATAGGTGGATGGATACAATTTTATATACACATCTTCAATAACTTGGCATAAATCACTATACTGATCTAAGGTACTATTTGGTGGCAAGTAAAATACACCAATTATAACAAGTTGAGAAGAAATTTTAAATTTAATAAATAAATGTTCGATAGATTTAATTAAGGTAAAAACTTGAGTGCTTCTTAAATTAGCATTGGCTGCAATAAGAACTCCACCCCCCAAAGAACTAACACTAGTCTGAGCACTTCTATCGCATCTGTAAATGTCATATTTATCAAAACCAAGTTCAGAAGAATTAATATTACAATGGATCCATGTTTCGGACAAAATAAAAATGTCATAGCTTAACAAAGGAAAAGCACATCTTAAAGTACTCAATTTAGTTCGTAGACCCCTCACATTCTGATAAAAACAAGAAATATTTGTAAAAGAAAAATTAACATCATTTGTGCGTTGAGAAATGTGAAAAGGAAATAAGGCAGTATCTTGAGAAGGTAGGCGTGTAACAGTTAGGATTTTTAACTGAAATCTAATTTTAAATCAATGTTTACGAGAAAATTTTACCAGAATTTAATTTTTTAAATACAAAAATAAATAGTTTATTAAATAATTGAATGTTTCTTGGAATTCAATTTCTATTAAAAATTTTATCAACAAATTTTTAAACAATTAAATTCTTTGGACGAATTTTAATAAAATCTTTAAGAATTTTTTCGAGGAATTCGATTAAAATTCTATTAAAAATAATTGAATTCCTAAAAAGAATTTTATTATTTACGAAAGTAATTGAATCCCGGTAAAATGTTATTAATTATGAAAATAGTTGAACGATTGCGAAGAAATTTATAAAAAAATTGTTATTAATTAAATTCTTGTGAAATTTTTTTATTTTTTGAAAATAATTAAGTTTTTGTAGAATTTTATAAAAAAATTTTTTAATTATTGAATTCTTTTGGTAAATTTTTTTTAAAATAGTAGATATTGAATAATATTTAATTTTTGCGAAGAATATTATTATTTTTGAAAATAATTCAAATTTTGTAATGGATTTTATTAAAATTTTTGAAAATAATTGAATTTTATTACTTTAGAAAGTAATTGAATTCGTGTGATAAATATTGTCAATTATGAAAAGAATTGAAATTTTCTAATGAATTCTAATAAAATTTTTGAAAATAATTGAATTTTGTTGAAGAATTTTGCTATTTATTTATACATTAATTTTGTAAAAAATGGATTGAATTTATATTTTATATACATGAATCGATTCATTTTCATGCCAGGAATATAATTTTGATAAGAATTAGTGAAAATTTTAATAGAGAAAAAAGTTATTTAAAAAAATTGATTCTAAGAAATTCCAAAATCGACATCACTACAAGGCTTCCTTTGGAGAGGAAACAATAATAATAAAAAATTTTC
This sequence comes from Leptopilina drosophilae, assembly GCA_032873175.1. NCBI lineage: Eukaryota > Metazoa > Arthropoda > Insecta > Hymenoptera > Figitidae > Leptopilina > Leptopilina drosophilae. Next base: position 40,502,349 of record CM065484.1, read on the forward strand.
TCACCGAAACTGAAGTAAAGTTTTCGTAGTATTTGCACCTTTGGAGTAAAGAAAGAAATTGTCGTTGCCTGCTTTTATATTCACGTACAATCGCTCAGTATTGCAATAAAAATATATTTAAAAAATGTTCAATAAATTTTCTTCCTCCGAAGGTATAGCGAATAATAAATTCCACAACTGCGATAGCAGAAATAGAAATATTTAATTTTTTACAAAAATATATTTATAATAAATAAATACGGGCCATTCCATGTGAAATTTTTCTATTTCTATTTTAAAAATCGATTATTAATTAGCAACTTTTTACAAAATCTGAAAACCCAGAATCGTCACAAATGTTTTTAATTGTCTCAATTCTGGAAAATTTTTATTAATTACATTGATTCCCAGTGAACACAAAATTGGCCTTAAATTTAAGAACGTTCCTAAAAAGTTTTTAGAACGTTTCATGTCCCTTAACCGGATATGAAACGTTTTCCAAATTTTTTTAGATTACTATATATTTTAATAATTCACCGTGAACTTTATTCCCACATCTTTAAATTTAAATTTTTTTTTGAAAATTAAAAAAAAACTTTGGAAAATTAAAAAAAACTTTAGAAAACTAAAAAAAATGTTTGCAAACTATTAAAACTGGTCAAAAAATATTTCAAGGACAGTTGTAAATGAAAAATTTTATTTTGAAGAATACTTAAAAAACAAAGAACGAAGTTTATCAACAATTCTATTGCGACTTACTCCTTAACATAAATGTTTTAAAAACATAAATTTCAAATGTATGATGATATGAAATATCTTCCTGTTCAAATAAGTACATATTTTTTTAAATTTTTAAAAATTTTAAACTCGTAAATTCAAACTTAAAAAATTATTTAAAGCAAAATATTTGTTTCATCTATTTAATTAAAAGAAATAATTCAAATAAAAATTATTAGTAATATTTAGGGAGCGTTCACAAATTACGTTCCGCAATTTATGAACGCTCCTTTATTTTACATAGATAAAAAAAACAAAATAAATAAATACCAAAAAAATAAAATAACAAAATATAAATAAGAAAATATAAAAATAGCAAAAAAATAAGAATAACAAAATATAAATTTGTAAAATTATAAATTAAGCAAATAAATACTTATAAGTAAATTCTATGAAAAAAAATTATGTGCGAAGGTATGGAAAGAGAGAAAGAAATATTTTTATTAAATAAACAATAAATTAATAACATTCACAGAAATAATTTATTTTACACAACCTAAATAAATATTACATTGATCAGATAGTATTAAAGATAAAGTTACATAATTATTTTTTTTCATAAATAAATATAACTATATAATACGCATTTTGAAGAAAAAGAGAAAAATAACACTCAGAGTAGTATTTGTTACTAAACAATTTTTTTAAAAATAATTAATAAAAAACATAATTTTCAAATGACTAGTCCATTTTTTCTTCACTCCCACTTTTTTTTATTTTAATAAAATAAATTTTTTTTAAATTATCAAGTACATTTTAAATTTATAGTGACATTACAAAAAAATACGTAGTCTAAAAATTATTCAATTTTTCACATATATAGTTAAAATTCTCTTCCAATAAAATATACGTTCTACTGCTTATTAGAAAATTTATTAATTGTTTTCTCGTCCAGTATTTTAAATTTTACACTAGATTAAATTTTTTTCAGAAAAAAATTTAATTTTTCTTATTTTTTAAAATCATGTTTTCATTACCAAAAAATTTTTTTTCTTTTCTTGTACTGTATTTAAATGATGATAATAATAATAATGTTTATAATAAAGATAGTGTATTAACAAAAAATAACAGTAAAAAAAATAAAACAGAAAATTATTTTTAATCAGGAGAAAATATAAAGAAAATTATTAATTTTTCTTTATTATTCATTAATATTGATATAAAATAGTTTGAAAATTTTGTTTAAAACCAAAAATAAAGAATTAATATTGATTAATCGAGTGTATATCTAATAAATCTACTATTTTACAATTTTGACACGTGAAATAATTTATGGTGAATTTTTTTCACACTTCTCAGTTGACATAATAAATATTACGTACATATATAAAAATTTGTTAAGCGAATCTGTATACAGAATTACAGATAATAGAGCCGATATATGTACTTTAGGCTAGTGCATTTTTTTCTTGGAAGCAAAATTATATAATAATAACAATAATAATAAAAATAATTGTAGTAATAGTCATTATAGTAATAATAATAATAATAATAATAATAATAATAAATCAGTAATTACAATTTATGGCCACAATTCCAATTTATAATTATTTGTTTTTTGCGTAAGAAAATATAGAAATGAAAATCAAACAAAAAGCACATATTATTTAATATTATCAAATTTTCTTGAAAGTTGCCCGTTATTTTTTTCAGTAATCAGTAGTATCGGGACCTGAAAATAAAAGAAAAATTACTATATTTTTTAAACAAAGGAAATAATAATTTTTAATAAACTTTTTTGTTTCAGAATAGAAAAAAATTTAAACAAAAACTGATGCAAAAAAAGTATAGAGCAAATTAACAAAAGATGTAGTAATATTTTAATAATTATTATTCATAATTAATTCCTTTAAAAAAAAAATAAATAATATTAAATGAACGAAATATTAATTACATACACAAGAATTGATTTCTATTTCAATTAAATAATAATAAATAATAAAAAAAAATTATTATAATTTACATGTTAATTATAATGAAGAAATAACAATTTTTTTTATTTAATACCATTGTTAATTAACTATTAAAATTAAAATATATTCATTGAGATTAATTAACATTAACATTTACATTTATTTATTTTTATTTTTAAAATTAATTTTTTTAAACATTAAAAAAATCGAATGAAGCGTTTAGATAATATTAGAAAAAGCAAAATGCAAATGACACAAAGTGCAATTAAAAAAAATTATTTTGTTAATAACAATTATTGGAAGAAATGCATTTTTAATTATATTTTTCAATTTTTTGTTAAAGAAGAAAAATGTATGCTTTTTTCTCTGGAAACTTTGAAAGAAAAAAAAATTTTTATTGTTAGATAAGTTTTAATTATTTATAAAATCACGTTGAAAAAATTTTGTCCAAACGATTCTCAATATATGACAAGGAAAAATAAAAGAGGCACGTGTAAAGACTATAAACGAAATCAACTCGAAAATTTTAGGAAAAAAAACAAAAACCTAGCATGCTTGAAAAATAGTAGCAATAACGTGTCAAATGTTTGAATTTTCTTTCATGTTTATTTATTAAATATATATATTTATTTTATATTTATTTGATTTATATTTATTTATTTCATATTTATATATTTTATATTTATTTATTTTATCTTTATTTATTTTTATTTCTTTAAATAAACTAAGTAATTTAAAAAAAATATATAATTACTTAATTTTGAACTTCGCGGGTAAATCACATAGACAATTGAAAGGTAGACGATCTACAGCGCTTGCGCAGAATGAATGTGTATTCATATATGCGCAAGCGTATTAGCTTGTCACAAGGCTCGGATCGTCTTTAAGACTCAAAAAAAGTCACTTTAGTCGCATAAATTCGCAACAAAAGTCACGAAAAGTCGCAAAAAATTTCCGAAAAAGTCGGAAAAAAGTCGAATGAAATTTTAAGGGAAAAAATGCCGAAAAGAAAACACGAAATTGGCAAAATTGTAAAAAAATCACATTTCTCGCCAACACATACTTTAACATGAAACAATCTGGAATAATATTTAATAAAATTTAATAAAATGCATGGCAAAAATTTAATTAGGCATTTTTAACATTTTTTTTTTAAATCAGTTCAAAATTTCAATTATTTTAATAAATAAAAAAATTCTTTTCCAAAATTCAATTATTAAATAAAAACTTAAAAAAATGCCTGACATAATTTCAATTATCTTTATAAATAATGAAATTCTTCTCTAAAATTTATTTATTTTCAAAAATAATGAAATTCTTTACAAAAATTAAAATTACATCCAAATTTTTTTTTTAAATTTCTCATCAAAATTTTATAAATAATAAAATTCATCATGAAAATTCAATTATTTTCAAAAGTAATAAAATTCTTCGCAGAAATTCAATTATTTTCAAAAAATTTTTTTTAATTTCTCATCAAATTTTCATCAAATTATCATTATCTTTATATATAAAAAAATTCATCATGAAAATTTAATTATTTTCAAAAGATCTGATAAAATTCTTTGCAAAATTCAATGATCTTTAAAAGTGAAAAAATTCTTTGCAGAAATTAAGTTATTTTCAAAAAATTTTTTTTTAAATTCTCAAAATTTCAATTATCGTTATAAATATCAAAATTCTTCTTCAAAATTCAATTAATTTTAAACATTTTTTTAAGAAATCTGTTAAAAAATTCAAAAATCTTTAAAACTAATAAAATTTTTCTCTGTAATTCAATTATTTTCAAAGAATTTTAATAAAATTCTTGTCAGAATTTCAATTATTTATTTATTTCAGTACATTTGTAATTATCTTTATAAATAATTAAATACATCCTAGAAATTCATTTATTTTCAAAGGTAATAAAATTCATCGCAGAAATTCAATTATTATCAAAAATTTTTTTCTTAATTTCTCGTCAAAATTATCATTATCTTCATAAATAATAAAATTCATCATGGAAATTTAATTATTTTCAAAAGTTCTAATAAAATTCTTTGCAAAATTCAATTATCTTAAAAAATAAGAAAATTCATCGCAGAAATTTAATTATTTTCAAATTTTTTTAAATTCTCCCCACAATTTCAACTATTTTTAAAAATATCAAAATTCTTCTTCAAAATTTAAATTACTTTTAAACATTTTTGAAAAAAATCTGTTCAAAATTTCAATTATCCTTATAAATAATAAAATTCTTCTCTGAAATTCAATTATTTGCAAAGAATTTTAATAAAATTCTTGTCAGAATTTCAATTATCTTTATAAATAAAAAAAATTCATCCTAGAAATTCAGTTTTTTTCAAATTTTTTTTTTATAAAATCTTATAATATAAAAAATGATTTTATCACTCAATCATCTTTAATTATTACCTATAATTATTTATAAAAAAATCGATGTCTTCATGTTTTATAACAATTTTTTATAAGTAGTTTAATTTCAAAAAGATTTGAATTTGAATCTTTAGAAGAATTTTAATTCTTATCAAAAAATAATTATTAAATATTTATTTAAAAAACAAGTTATTGATGTTTTTTTTAAATTTGAAAGAAATCTGTCAATAAACTTAACAGAACAATTTTTTGACTAAAACTTTTTCCTTTAACTTTAATTTTCTGAGAATTTAAAAAATTTCAGTCGCATTTTACTAAAAAAAATAAAATCTCGCAATAGTCGATTAGTCGCATCTTTTCACAAAAAAGTCGAAAAAGAGTCGCATTTCCTTAGGAAAGTCGAAAAAAGTCGAAAAGGTCGCACAATCCGAGCCCTGTTGTTACGACAATGGATAAAGCAAGCAGGTATTATTTCAAAAAACTATTATATGTGATTCAGTAAGACTTTTATCAAAATTGTTCCATGAATCAGGTGAATTTCCATAATGGAAAATTTAAACAATCATCATGCAATAAAATAAAAAATTTTCAACCAAAACAATTGACACGTTATTTCGTACAAGTTTAACGAAAAAAATTATTCAACTATATCACATTTCGATTATTATATGAGGACGCAATTGGAAAGTATAATCATAAAGGGAAGAATATTTAGGGAGCGTTCAGACCTCTGCATGCAGGTTGCCATGGTAGCGTTCAAGAGTGAGAGAGATAGAATAATTTTCTATCTCTCTCACTCTTGAACGCCGCCATGGCAACTCGCATGCGCAGGTCTGACCTGACCCTTAGAACTCCATCTACCGAATAAAGGCGGTCAACATCAAGAAATAGAGAGAAATGAAAAAAAATACAGAAAAAATAATATGTACCGATAGAAAAAAATCACGTATCTCGCCTTGTACCTTCCGGGCATCGTGGCCCAGTCTTGCGGATTAAAGACAAAATTCGTCGTGCACTTCCGTGTTGACCGGATGCTCGGTCTCAAACTACCCTGGGGTTAATCAGCATTGGCTATTTCTTAATGGATCTTTAGGAGAGGATAATATTAATGGATTCACACAACAGTCACTTGTTGCTTTCAAATCATTGGGAACGTTTTTTGAACTTCGAATTCTGGGACAGAGGACATTCACCTTGTATGTCCAATGGGGTTTTTGACTGTCGAGAACTTTGTGAGCCATCGATGGCAGTATGTCGAGATCGTTGTCAGTTTTGGAAGATTTCCACGTTTGGTAATACGAGTCTTGTGTTGATTTATCGTGTTCATAGACGGGGGAATATTCCGGCGATGTCATTCCACTGGATAAATTGGAACAATAATGATCGTCAGTGGGAGGAATTGATTGAAGGTTTAGATGTTCCGGTCGATCCTCCTGACGACTATTGGAGTCATTGTTCAAGAGTCGAAATAGCCTCGAGTGGGTTTGGGTCCTTTGGTATTTGCTTTGCTTTCTTGTCACTGTACAACATTCCGAATCTGTATCAACCTCGGAGATAATTCGACTCATATCGGACGTGACACCACTGTCTTCGTCGTCAGTTTCCTCCTTTGAATTCTGTACGCTTAGTAGATTTTTCGATTTACTTATGCAGCAGTTTTCGTCGGGATCATTCTGATCTTGTACATCGTCATTCTCTGGGGGCTTTTCGTTATCTTGTTCGATTTGCTTCAATGGCAAATCAGAAAACTGCGACAAACTGTAGGCTTCTAATGATGATTGGTAATAATTGTCAGAAGTGGAATGAACTTCGTTGCGTGTTGCCAAGTCGTAAACAACATCCGAGACCCTGGACTCGTAGAACATTTGAGGATTTTTGTATTCCGATTCATCGATTTGTTCCATTATATCAGTTCGCGTTTCATTGGCTGAAAGATCCGGATTGATATTTCCATCATTCTTGATTTCGTGTTGTAAATCCGTATCGGGTGTCGATTGCTTCTTTCGACGGAGTGTGAAATCGACATGAATTTCATCATCTTTGGAAGAAATTTGTTCTGTTTGTTGTATTGTGCTGTCGCCGACAATTAGAGTAGTTACGTCTTGATTATTCTCCGAGACGGAGAATCGAAATCTCAGTGGGAGACTGACGCTGACGGTGTTGGCACTATCATCATCGGGAAATTCCTCTGTCCCGGTATTCCTTTCAACTTTCGGGGAATCTTCTCTAATGACACTTAAACGATGGGAAACATGTTGGTTCACAGGATTTGGTTTAGATTCTTCGCACTTTTCTTCGTTGTCTTCAAACATGGGACATTCCTCGACCTGATCATCGGACTCAGAGTCTGAATCCAATTTATCGGATAGCAAAGACTGATCTCCCGAGACGGTAGTTGCGGATAGGGACTTTTGAAAATGGGACTCTGGATTGAGACCCGTTGAGTAGGCTAAAAACGATTCCGAGTCATCAGACGAACTCGAGGATCTAGTCTTTTCAATGCTTTTGGAGGAATTCAGGGATTCTGAGTCCGAATCAGTGTCATCGTCTGTGCATGGTGTGACGATTATTCTTGTCTCTTGGGGTTCAGTCTCGAGATAGTTGTTATTATCATTATTTACTGTTTTGGACATCTGTTTTTGGACAATTGTTTCATCACCATTAGGAGACTTGTCCGGTGGTGAAAATCCCTGCATCTCTGATTCGTGAACATTCTGCAGGAATGGCGCTTGACAATTTGGTTTATAAAGAGGATAACAAATGTACGTATTACCATCATCGTGATTATAAAAAGTGTAGGGTTGATTATTTGGATTGGTATTTGGAATGCAGGGTGCAATTGGATGATAAGTCCACCAACCACCGTCTGAGCAACAAAAATTATTAGGACAAGGGGGATAAAAGATAGCCTGCTGATTACCCGGTATGTTATTCTCAGTTTCACTGATGAAATCAGCTTGCCAATTTTCTTGCGTGGCTATAACAAAACAGCATATTGCATTCAAGAAAAAAAAAATTCAAATTCAACTCACGCGTTTTTTTGTCCCATCGACTTTTTGTCAATAAGTCTTGATTGTTATAGCAGCGAAAATATTCTGTCATTTTAATTTCTTTGAAAATATTTTTTAAAAACAATAAAAACAACTTTCTATTATTTGCTGATGTTTGAAAATATCAGAATTTAATTTTTTTTTGATCAAAGAAGCCGTCATCTCCCATATATTTATAATTCACGTTAAATATTAGTAAATGTACAATATTTAATAGGAATTACTGTAATTTTTAGCAAGTGATATGAGCAAGAACGAGACGCTTTATCCTGTGTTCAAAGGAAATCGATTTTTGCAAAAATTCCGGGCCACGATGAAAGGTTTTTTTTCTCTCTGTCTCTTATACGGTATTTAAAACTAATTTCTGTAAAATTAATTAGCAATCATTGTAATGACAAGTTTTTGGAAATGGATGACATGCTGCGAAATAGTGATGGGATAATATAACATATATTAAATAATCGATCGCTATTTAAAGATTTATCTATGTAAAAAAATTCACATGCATAAAGTGACGCAATATTGTTTCAAAAAAAAAAAAAAATGTACGGACAGTGAATATTATCGTAACATGCACATTCTCATGGCAAATTTTTACATTCCTGTTTTCTGTGCATAACTACTTTTACTATTTTGCCGTTTTTAATGTTTACTGTTTGTATTATTTTTTAAAATTATAATGTGGGCGATAAATTAATGACCGTTTGGTGACTCCAGGATAATTAAACCTTCGAAAGTAATTGTATAACAAACCTCTTCTCAATAAATTCAAAACTCATTACCCAATTGGTTTACGCTATTCATATTACCATTAAATGATGACAAAATTTATTTTACAAATATTTTATAAATATTTCATAAATATTTTACAAATATGTTACAAACATTTATAAAAAAGAACCAATGGAAAAACTTGCTCCATTAATAGTTTTTCGAATCATCGAATGATTTTTGGAATCATCGCAGAAACGTAAAATGTATTCTCGTACGGTAATTATTGAAAGAAATTTTCGTCATTCCTGTGAACACAGGATTCAGATGAAACGTTCTGGCGATTCGTCTTAATAAATTGTTTTATGATTTGTTTTTTTTTTTAAATTCAATGTACATTAGTGCGTCATTAGATGGTGATATTTTTTAACATTAATGTACAATGGCAAAAAGAAGCATTTTGATGATTAATTTATGAATGTATATATTGCAACACTTTTGTACCAGTGAATCATCAAGACATCGTTATTGAAGTACGATATTATTTTTTTTCTTGCAATTATTATTATTAATAATATTACTATTATTATTGTCTTTTTTGTTTATTAAATTTTAGTCAATAATTAAATGTAAGAGACGTAAATGTAAGAGACTTACCAATGGCCTCTGGGGTTGTCATTGCTTGGAGTATCCTAAACGATCTCGATGGAATTGCACTTCCTGTGTATTTTTTTGGTTCCTGTACAGTTTGTTCGCTGGCTGGTAAATTCACTTGCACTTCCTCTGTAAATTTTTGGGACGATAGAGAAGAAATTAATTTCACGTAGAGAAGAAATGTGATTAATAACAATAAGACGAGACAACAAGACATAATTTTGATTTGTGAAATTTACCAAAAGATTTTGAGTTTCTATTTTGTTTCTTAAGTGCTGAATTAACGGCTCTTGGGGCTGGAAGAAAAAAGTTGTGTATCAATTTTGAAGAAGTGGAAGAAATGTTTATTTTTCAGATAATAGAAAATGTGGTAGAGTATAATAGGGTAGAGTGGTGATGGTAATAGGGTGAAGTGTTGATATGGTTAGGGCGAAAATATATCAAATTAAAAAAGATCATTCGTTAGGAATTCAGTCTGAAGATGCTTACCTGCGGCGGTTGTTACATCTCCCGAATCGGTCATATTTTGTAAATACCGGAAAGCACGTGATGGTATTGCTGAACCACGATATCTGGGATCAGCCTCCTGATGAAGATAAACGTCACCATCAACTAAAAAAATTTTTTCCATCAATCAAAATTGTCATAATGAAACCGATTTCAAAGTAAACAGTAGTTTACCTTGTTCCTTGAATTTATTCATAAGGACTTTCTCGTCTTCGGTCAATTGTAATTTACGTAATTGATCCCCATCAACATCGTCTGCGTCGGTGCTTGTGATCTTTTGAAGAACTCGAAATGATTTCGACTGTATGGGTCCAGGTTCCTGAGCAACTGCTGCTGGTGCACGTTGAGTATTCCTGAAATATAAAAAAAATGAACGTTTTAAAAGCGAACTGTACTTTTCAGCGTGAAGATTTGGAGTCGAACTCCCAATTAAACTAAATTAAATCAAACTCCCAGTAGTGAAGTCTAATAATCCCACCTGGAGAAACTGTTGGCAACTTTCAAAATCTACAAAATTCTTTTTGTAGGAACCAAAAGTAAATCCATCAAAAACCCTTTTGGTTATTACTGTACTACTGTATTCTTTATTCTATTCTATTCTGTATTCTACTCTCCTGCGTCTTCTGATAGTTTTATGATCCAAAGAGGTTTTCTGATGTATTCACTTTTGGTTCCTGTAAAATAAATTCGGAAGATCAAATGAATATTATGAAAAAAAAGAAACATAAAACATGAATCGGACCTACTCTCTAAATCTGAAACAAATAAGTATACAACTGATTCCAGTTAATGTTCCAGTTAATTCCAGTTAATGGAATACTCCAATATTTTATAATCGGAATTCTGTTAATTATCCAATATGGTATACATCTGACATTATTAAGAACATTCGATTAAAAGATAAATATAGAAAAAAATATATTGAATCTGGTAATGATTACTTTAATAAAATGTATAAAAATTTTAGATCTAACATTAAGACAAGTATTGATATAGCGTTCAAAGAATATAATAGGTCTATTGAAGATAATTTAATTAAAATGCCATCAACATTTTGGAATTATATACATCGATTAAAATGTGAATCAAGAATTCCAGGTATATAATGAAATTGGAGGGAATAATTTATAATAAACCAACTACTATAGTTAATATTTTTGCGAAACTTGACCTAATTCCTGCCTTTGCAATACGTAAACTTTCTCAACCTTTGATTGAACCATTGTTGATAATTTTTAATAAATCTCTTAATAATGGAATTTTTCCTACTATTTGGAAAAACACAAAAGTGTGTCCTATTTATAAGAGTGGAAATAAATCCGAGATAACAAATTACCGTCCAATATCTATAATTAATAATTTTTCCAAAATGTTTGAGAAGTGCATTTATGACTTTGTTCTTGATAAAGTTTCTGCTAATTTATCAATATATCAACATGGCTTTATTTAAAAAAAGATCAACCTCTACAAATTTGTTGGTGTTCACCCAGGATTTATTTAATTTATTGAATGATTACCAACAGATTGATGTAATTTATACAGATCTATCAAAAGCTTTTGATAAAGTTAATCATACTTTGTTGCTACATAAGCTTCTAACTTTTGGTGTATCTGATAAATTATTAAAACTAATAAAATCATATTTATTGAATAGACCTAATCAAGTGCAGTACAATGGATATGTTTCAGAACCATTCTTCCCGGCTTCTGGTGTTCCTCAAGGGTCCCATTTGGGTCCTCTTTTGTTTTCAATTTATATGAATGATGTATCAATGTATTTAGCTTGCCCTCACCTTCTTTATGCAGATGATGTTAAATTATATATGCCTATTTCTAATTTAAATTCTTGCTTATCTCTTCAAGATAACTTAAACATTTTTAATGAATGGTGTTGTAATAATAAATTTAATTTAAATGCTAGTAAGTGTAAGGTTTTAACATTTACTAGAATTTCATCAATTTTAGAATACCAATATTAAATTAATGATACTGTGCTTGAGAGGGTTTAGAAAATAAAGGATCTTGGAGTTACATTTTTACCAAATTTATCTTTTAAGGATCATATTAGTAAAATTGATAATAGTGTTACTAAGACTTTGGGATTCTTAATTAGATCATGTAGACAAATCAAGAAAAAATCCACCTTAGTTGTACTCTTTAAAACATTGGTTCTAACAAAGTTTGATTATTCCAATATTATATGGTTTTCTGGTTTTCAAAAATATATTGATGCAATTAATCAATGCCATAAGCAGTTTCTAAAATTTCTAGCTTGGAGAGAAGATAAAGTTTATCCTCCTAGAGGAATTGACTTTAAAATTAATGTTCCACAATATACTGTACGTAATTATGCTCCTTTTTATCTGCCATCAGTTCTCAATGATCAGTCACCAATATACAGAATGTGTTCTCTTGTAAACAATCTTTACTTTCAAATGGAATATGACAATGTTGCTTTATTTTTTATGTCACTTAATGAATTTATAAATGCAGCTCGGAGTTATGCTAGTCAGAATAGTTTGTCAGATTAGTTGCCTATAGTCTACTATAATTTTTATAAACCATTTTTGTAGCCCTATAATTGTTTTATACTGTTGGGCTTTGTATTTTCAAATAAAATAAAAAATAAAAATCTATATTTTTGTTCTGCTTCCAAACCGTAGGTCTCACCATACTTGTCCAACGACAGGTGTACTTCGTTTAAATGAAAAAATAAAGTATCACGTTAGTCACCTCTTAGGACACGCTCTGAGACTTCTGGATTAACTATTCTCAGGTCCCGGTTAAACCCTTAGGTAAGATGACAAAGAGTATAATTATAACAAACGTTTAATATCAGAAATGATCCACATTAATTTGCAAAAAAAGTCTGTTAACAAAAAGATGATACACAAAATCTTAATAACTACTACATCCATTTTTTTCAATGAAAAGAAACACGTGTGACTCTTATCTGCTTTGATTAACCTTGGCATTTCTTCTATTCTATTATTTTTTGTTTACTCGTGGGTCAGTCACCTCATCTTCATCGATTTTACCTGCGTTGCTTATTTTGAACTAGTGTCTAATCGTTCTTGCTTCGACGAAGACGTTCGTCTTGGATTTACGGCCCCCTTATTTGGGTTTACCAGTAAATAAGGAGCATACTTACATTCTAGAACTCTGATTGTCAATCGGGACGATTCTGACTTGAGGTTGAGAGTAAGTTTGCGGAGTCGGCGCTGATTGACCGTTTGTTCCATTACTACCTTCCACCATTATCGGTATGATGTAACCTCCGGATTGTTGAGGATCCTGTCGAACTGGTTGGGGCTGATTTTGTGGTTGCTGATACCAACGCGACTGATGATGAGGCTGCGTGTTTTGAAATTGATGATGTCCTGGTTCTTGTTTCACAGAAAATACCGAGGGTCTATCCTCAATCTGTGAAAAAAAGGTCTCGGTGTTGAAATGATTGTTAGTGATTTAAGTAATTGTATCTATTGTAATAATGATATTGTAATCACAACTTACCCGAAGAGGTACATTCCTCTCTTGGGGACTACTTTGTGGATGACTAACTTGCTGTTGAGGTAGTGTTTTTGGTTGAAACTGTTGTTGGTTTTGTCGATTTTGAAATTGCTGTTGTTGTTTTGGTTGGAACGGCTGTGCCTGTTGAACTTGAATGTAGACTGGAGGTGATATGGGACTCTCTGGTGAGGTTTCGGGTGACTTGGTGACATTGGATCGCCTGGCCCATTCGGGTAATTCGTCCTGCGATTTGGTTTTGTTTTGAAGCCATGGTGTTGGGGCTTTTGCCAGTGTCACTTGAGTGGGTGAGGTAGGTGATGTTGGCGTTTCTGGTGAATTTGGTTGTGAATTGTATATAACAATGGGAGTCATTTTAGTTTCGACTTTTACTCGTGGTTGTTCTGGAGCTGATGAATGTCTTTCTGGTGCTGGACATAAGAAAAGTTGTTTTATTATTCGTTAATATAAACTCTGATGATCAAGTCTAATTTTCGACTGTAACGAGGTCTATCTCGTTATATTGGGGTAAAAATGAAAATTACCAGCGGGTGGTACTCGATTGATTTGCACATTTGGAGTTCTATTGGCTGCTGGTGGCGATGGGATAGTGGATGGAAAGACTGGAACAGCAACTTGTGGTTGTATGAAGAGATTGGCAGTTCCTGGTGGAATTGGTGCTTTGGGTTCAAGAGCAGACTTTGGTGGACCCTCGATACCTTCGTCATTGGCATTTTTCGCCACTCTACGTGCCATTCGTGGACTTCTTATTTGAGAGAGGTCCAATTTTCCTCCCATTCCGGGAGTGTAAGTAAAGGGTTTCTTGTCCTTGGTCATCATTGCGTTTTGAATAGCGGCCGGCGGCTCATATGGATCGGATGGTACTTGCGGTCTTCTAGGTCCGCATGTCTGAAATACAAAATAATTATAAATAAGGTAAGTTATAAAAAAATAGTTATAAAGGTAAGTTTCTGAATTCAAAATTATGTTTAGTAATTATTGAGAAACTTTATCCTTCGAATAAATAGGAGAAATACCTCGGTAGTGTTGATTCTTAGAGTTGGTATTGGACCACCTATTGGCGGCGGTGGTGGAGGCGGTGGCACAGGACCAAGTCCTTTAAAAAAATTATTATTTATTACTCGAGAAATTTTTGAAGATGGCACATTTGTAAGTGTTTTTAATTAGAAATCTTGAGGTAGTTTAAGATAAAAAAAATGCGTTTTTAAAGTCTTCATGATTAAAATAAGCTTTCTAAAGGGGTAGTCTTTCTAAAAAATCTAAATTTCTAATTCTAAATTTTTCTCGCGAATAAATATTTTGTTCAACAACTATTAATAATTATTTCCAAACACTGAGTGTAGTCAATTTTCTTTTACTGGAAAATTTAATGCTTAATTTCAACTTAAAGAGTTAAAATAAATATTTTCAAGGTTATAGTTTCTAGTATGTCAAGAAGAATCCTAAACAGGAGGTATGTTTCCCTCCATAAGAGATTGTATAACTGGGTCAAGTTTTGTTGAATTTACTCTTGCAAACGTTAATGTTTATCATCATCATCACATTTTTAGATAAAATTTTACTTTATTTTCAAAAACGGATTTTTTCATATTTACAAAAACATGTTATTAATAAAATATTTTTACCCGGCGCTGCTGAGCCAGAATTTCTGCAACAAAAAAAATAAACGTTTCCTTTAATTGTTGGCATAAAAATTATCACTTTTAATTAACGGATATCGATATATTACTAATATTAGTTTTTTATTATTTTGTAACATCATATATCATTTATTAATTTATATCATTTATTAAACAAATCAGTTAACACTTATTTTCTGTTATTAAAAATTTTTTTTGTAACTATTAAAAAAACTATACTATAGCTTAAAAGAAAATTTAATTTTAATTAACACACATTTACGGCACAATTTTTAATTGTCACGTTTAATAATTTTTTTGTTTAATTGTTCAGATTGAGAGGAGAGTAAGATGCAACCCACACAGTACGTGAGTGAGAATCGTTCGGATGGAGGAATCCATAGTGACTGGTGTAACCTACATCGTTCTGATCGGTAAGTAAAAATCCTGACAAGTGGTACCTGTTAAAGTGGACCTTTTAAGGAAGGAAGTTTTGAACTTTTTGCCTCATGGCTAGGCATTGCAAGGTCATCTTGTATTCTTGTCTTTACATATTAAACATACATTCAACCGATTACCTCTACTTTTATCTCAACGTAATAAGACTATAATACCTTAGAAGAAAAATTTCAACTACGCTTAACAAGTTGTATTATAAATTGTTTATTAGTTTGAATTAAATCTTTTTATTCTTTCCGAAGTTATACAGAACCGTCCGAAATTGTCAGTCCACCCATTTTTAAAGGAAAGAAAAAAATTTTTTAACATAAAATTCATAAAAACTAAAAAATTTTTTTGAAAGACGATAAAAATGTTGAAAAGAATATAAGATCTTATAGAAGTCATTTGGCCAAAATTTGTAGAAGATATTCTTAAAAATCATAATTTTCAACGTTTTAATAAAAATTTGAATAACTTCTAAAATAATGCACGCTTTTTAATAATCTTAGGCTTATTCTAAAGATCATGTTCTAAGGAATAAGAATTATTTCAAGAAAAAAATTACAGGTTAATGACTAAAAGTAATTATTCCGTAGAAAATGACCTTTAAAATAAACCTAAGATTATTAAAAAGCGTTTATTATTTTAAGTTATTCAGATTTTTCTAAAACATTGAAAATGACGGTTTTTTAAAGAATATCTTCAAAAAAATATTTGCCAAATGACTTCTGTGAGTTCTTATTCTTTTCAAAATTTTATCGCCTTTAAAATAAAAATTAAAAAAAAAATTTTGTGTTTTCATAAATTTTATGTTAAAAAATTTTTTTTCATTCCTTAAAAAATAGGTGGACTGACAATTTCAGCCTGTTACTGTACAGGTATTTTTATCATTTTTAGAAAAATTTCAAGTTTAAAGAAACTAGAATACAATTATTTACATGTTTCTAAGGAGACAATAAACTTTTTAAATTTATTATTACGCAATAATACTAATACGTACAATATTACTGTGTTTTTACTGGTTATTATGCGCTGTATTAAAAAAAAATAATACGGAATATTACGCGTTATTACGTAGTAGGGAAAACAATTAGATTTATAAAATTTGTGCTTTTTTGAAAATGTCGATAAAATTGAATATTGTAAGTGATTTGAGGAAGCCAGATGAGGCTCTTTAAGAATAGAATATCGAAGAAGAGGCGAAAACAGAAATGATTTTATTTTGGCACACACACGTTGACACGTGGACGCGATTTATCACACGTTTTTCACAATAAATTTTACTCATAAAATTATTTTCTATGTTTAATTTTATTATTAACTAATTTAAAATACAATTTTCTTTTGTATTATACTTATTGTTAAGTTTTATTTTAAAAGTAATTGGTTAATTGCTGTATAAAACATTTGTATTATAAATTACTAATATTAATTATATTTAGTTTGTAATTTAGCTTTCAATTAATTGTTTAATTAATTTTTAAGTTATTTATTTATATCAATTTATTATTAAATAAAAAACTTCTTTTCTTGAAGTCTTTTTGAAATTTTTGTTGTAATATTGGGATTGAAACAAGTTCTTTTTATTAAAAATAATTGTAATATTCGATATTAATTATATTATATTATCACGGTAAATCGTTAGGTATTAAAATAACACCAAAATGGATTAAAAATAACACTAAATTGGATTATTTTAATCCTTTTTGGTGTTATTTTAATACCTAACGATTTACCGTGATATATTATTATTATTATTATTATTATTGTTATTATTATTATTATTATTATTGTTATTATTATTATTATTATTATTATTATTATTATTATTATTATTATTATTATTATTATATTATTATTATTATTATTATTATATTCGATATTATTCTTTATCTGTGACAATCATACCTACTTGGAAATTTTCAACGAAAATAAATTATAATTACAATATTTATTTTAATTTATTATTGTAAGATTAGAAACAAAATAAAACAAATAATTATATAAAATATTATAACGAAATTTCTATGTAATTTAAATTAAAAACTCTGCAGTAAGTAATTTAATAAAATAATAAAAAAACAGTATTAAAAATCTAGAAAGTAGTAAAAGAAAAATAAAAAAAATAAAAAAAGTAAAAAAAAGTAAAACCAAATAAAAAATAAAATGTTAATAATATTTATTTTAGAAAAATAAATCCAATTTTAATAAAAGAAAAAAAGTCGAAGAATAATGTTCAACATTGAGTATATTATTGTTTCGAGGAACGAATGAGTTGGATAGAATTTACGCGCGTATACTCTCACAAGTATATATAAATGCATTATGTGAAATTTCACCGCGTTTTTAGACGCCCACGATTTGACGAGAAAATATTCACAAAATTCTAAAGCATCTTCGACCCGATTTATTTATTTTTTTTTTAGGGATATTGTGTAAAATTGTAGAAGACAAAGGAAATTTTTTTCCCCCTTCTTAAAAATAGCAATTAGCTTATATAGGATTTAAAAGAAAATATTTTTTTTTTCAAGTTTCCGAATTGAAGAAAAATTTTTTTTAGGTCAAAAATAATTATATTATTTGACAATAGTCAAACTTGTGTGACGCAGTTATGAATATTTCTTATACTTGAATTGAAAGCACTTTATTTTTGGATCAATTTCGAAACATTATATTATGTTTACCAAGTTTTTGTCTATTCTAAAACTTTGTAATGAAGAAAATTTTGTAATTTAAAGTAAAAAAAAAAAAAAAAAATAAGAAAAAGGAGGTTTTGTTTTACAAGTATACATAATGTTATTTTTTATATTTATTTTTTGTTTTTTTTAAATATTCCTTTTTTAGTTAGTAATTAATTTCATTAAAATTGTGAAGTTTATTTATTTTATGAAAGTAACATTAAAAATATGTTTTAGTTGAAGAATTGTAGGAATTATAAGGAAGAATCGAACTATAGGTTATGTTACTCATCTTGTTTGAAAGTTTCTTTTTAATTATAATATTGTAAATTAAAGATCAATTATTATTTCAGTTGTAATTACTTGAACATTAATAATTTGTATTAGTAATTTAAAAATTATAAAATTTTATATGTCACGCTCCGAAGAAAGCTACCTAAGAAGCAAAAAATTTGAGGTTATGTTTTTAATTTTTCATGTAAAAATACAGGAAGAAAATCAATTATTGATCTTCAAGTCTTCATTATATCGAAAATATTCAATAAAAATTGGTTTTAGTTTCAAATAATTAAAAATAAACTTTTAATCAAGAGAAATCTAACACGAGCCTAACCTATAATTCGTTTGCTTCTTAGGTACCTTTCTTGGGAGCGCGTCGCATATTTTTGTGTCATTTTTTTCCAAAAATTATAAACCTAAAATTGTTTACTTTTTATAGGTACCGCGTTTTTGTAGTTATTTTTTGTTTATGATTGTGGATTTTTTTTATTTTCTTAAATTTTATATTTAAAAAAAAGATATGAATGAATGTGGGGTATAGATTTTTGTTTTATCATCGAGAAAAAGTAGATACTCATCATCATCTCGCGAAACGAATTGTAGACGCGTCTCTGGGGCTCACGGGAACCCAGCCAAGGCGCGCTATACAAGCAATAGAAATGTATTTAGGTGGATACGTTAAAAGCGCGTTTAATTTTAGAGTAGGCTGACCTGCGCTTTACAAGTTGTGTATAAAATGTCTTCGATTATTTTATTTTTAGTATTTTTTTTCTGCGTTAAATTTTTTTTCTCCTTCCCCGTATCCCTTCTATCTAAAGCAGGTCCCTTAAATTTTAAATTAATGACAATATGGGGGATTAAATGGATTATAAAATTATATGTTAAATAGAAAGAAAAATTGTATTTTATTTATAAATTTTTTACGTTTTTGTAATTGAGACGCGTGACTACACTCGAATAATCTTATTTGACATAATACTCATTTGGCGTAAAATATAAATTTAATAAATAAATAAATTTTTATTTAATATAAATTTAATAAATAAATTATAAATTTAATAAGTAGATTATAAATTTTATATAAATTTAATAAGTAAATTATAAATTTAATATAAATTTAATAAATAAATTATAAATTTAATATAAATTTAATATAAATTTAATATAAATTTAATATAAATTTAATATAAATTTAATAAATAAATTTAATAAATAAATTATAAATTTAATAAGTAAATTATAAATTTAACATAAATTTAATAAGTAAATTATAAATTTAATATAAATTTAATAAATAAATTATAAATTTAATTAAAATTTAATTGACATAAAATCTATTTGGTATAAAAAACATTTAATTTGACATCAATATTCATATGAAACAAACCATTTTTCATTGCAAACACGGCATTAATTTTAATTTGACATAAATGTCATTTGACATAAAAAGTCATTCAACAAAATTCTCATTAGACATAAAATTTATTTTTCACGTATAATTACAGTTTACATATAAATAAATATCGGCACGAATTTTAAAAGTAATCAATCAAATATTATTAACAACATTGTGATTCGAAAATTTTGAAATTCGCGCCTATATTTCCATGTCAAATGATCTTTACGTAAAATGTAGCAAATGTCAACATGAATTTTATGTCAAATGAAAATTACGTTAAATTTGATTTATACCAAATGAAATTTATGAAAAGTAAATTTTTTATCAAATGAGAATTACGTTAAATGGGATTTGCATACTATAAATGAAATGTATGCGTAATTTAAATTTTATGTCGAATGAGAATTATGTTAAATGGAAATTTATGCCAAATGAAATTTATATCAAGTGAATTTTATGTTAAATAAGAATTATGTTAAATGAATTTTCGTTAAATGAATTTACGTTAAATGAATTTTTTTCCAAAGAAATTTCTGTTAAATGATTTTTATGTTAAATGTATTAGAGATTTTTTATAGGTTAGGGTATTTTTTGTAAGGTTAATAAAGAAGCGTATAGGTTTTAGGTTTTTTGTAAGTAATTAGAAGGCAGTTAAATATTTTGTTTTTAGGAAAATTTTTAAAATTTTCTTTTAATTATAATTTTTCTCATTGTATTCGTTAAAATTTTTATTATTATAAAACGATTGCCGTCGATCCGGAGCGAAATTTAAAATTGAGCTTCAGGACTAATCCGTGCTCTATTGAAAGTGTTAAAAATATCCTATTGCCAGTTGAGTCAGCACGTGGCAATGAACAATTTTCTCGATACCTTCGATCAAAAGGTCATTCACTTATTGCCGAATTGAAAGTTTATTTTTCTTTTATTCTTTCTTTTTTGTTTTTTTTTAAATAAAATGTTTCACTCAATGCTCACAATTTTAATTTAAAAAAGAATTTTTTTTTGCTTTTTTCAAAAAAAAACATTGTTATTAAAAACTTTTTTTATGCATAAATTTTAGAGTTTCGATTTTTTCTTCTTATTATTTTATTTAATTTCTTTTTTTTTTTATTTTCAACTAAAATGACACGACCCATTGACCTATTTTTGAAAGATTCAAATAACTCCTCGCGTCTTTTCTACGCGGTCAGGCCTGCGACACTTTTAAATTAGAATCAAATTACATTTTAACTTTACTACTTAAAAATATGAAAAATTAAATATTCGTATTAATAACATTATTATTTTTTAATAATAAAATTTATAACTTTTATTATTTCTGTAAAAATATATAGAAATTTACTTATTCACAAATTAGTATACTTTGTTATAATAATTAAAATATTAAGTTTTAGAAAATTACTTTAATGTTTTAATTAAAAGACTTTAATTTTAATTTGAAAATTTCAAAAGAAGTCAAAAAATTATTTTCGAAATTGATTAAAAAATGATGAAAGTTAGAAAATAATAACAAACAATAATTGTTACATGGATGTAAAACAGTTACGAATAAATTCTAGATAATTAACGAGATTAGTTAAATTAATGAAGTTATACGTTTGCGCTATATTAAGTTAATTGATTCAAAAAAATTTATTTAGTTTGTTATTAAACGTAAATGAAAAATAAAAAGTACGAAATAAAAAATTATTTTCTTTTTAGCCTTTTTTCTTATGTAACTTTACCGCAATAATTCTAAAAGTGCGTCGAGTGCTTTTTTGTACATAAAACACATTGTTCCAAGGTCACCGATTTTTAAACTAAGATTTAAAAATAATTCGATAATAATAGTAAAAAATTTGTAAAAAAATAAATAAAAATATTTTTTTTTTATTAAAATTTTTCTTTAATAGGATTACACGTTGCAAACAGATAAATATTTTTTTTTCATATAAAATCTTACCCGGAAAATGTGGCTGAATTCATAATTTGGATCCACAATAATTGTAAGGGTCCAAAAAGTATTTTTACTTATCGATATAAAAAAAAATGCACAAGTCACAAATTTTTCCTTATTCTTGAGTAAGAATATTTAAAAAAAAAATTTTTTTACTTTTATTTTTAAAAAAAACGTCTATTATCGCAGACGTCTATTGTAGAAAAAAAAGTGGACCAACAAAACGCGATGCCGACACTAACGCACACTTGCCGCTACTGTGGTACAGTGCTAAATCCGCGGTTGTTGAATCCCAATCGTTTCTGAATCGTTGAGATCACTCTTTACTATATTGCTAACCAAGAAACAGTAAAGCAACGAAACTTATGAATAATTTCCAAATTTAACATTAAAGTTTAACACGTCACTTCCGACCGGTAATGATTCATACCCGGAATTTTGTTTTAATTCCTATTTTTCCCGCTAGTTTTTGTTATAATAAAAATATTTAAAACAGTTTAAAAATGTTTAAAAATGTTATTATTATAAGCAATAAATAAAATTTAAAAAAAATAAATAATAAAAATAAAACAATTAATACAAATAATAAATAAAAATGAAAAACAGAAAAATTTATTATATAAAATTATGAGAAATAGAATCGGCGTTTAATACAATATTAGAATGAATATAAAAATGAATAAAACAATAAAGAAAATTAAAATAATAAAAATATCTTATCAATAAATAAAATGTTTTACATTACACATGTCGAAGAAAAGAAATTTAATCCAAAATTTGGAATTAATAACTGAAATTTATAAAAATTTATAAAAAAATGAATAAATTGTAAAATAAATAATTAATAATAGTAATAATACCTATTTATAAATTTATAAAAATAAAAATTAATTAAAATTTATAAAAATTTATAAAAGAATAAAAAAAGTTAATTTTAACAAAAATAGAAATTTGAGTTAATTAATTTTTAAAAAGTAACAATATATTCTTAACCAGCGATGGATTTCAAAATTTGCGAATAACAATTTTAAAGCAAAATGGTCTATGTTTTAAAAATTCATTCACTATATTGAATTAGTTAATAAAGAATGAAAATAAAATAAATTTAAATAAAAATTAAACAAAAGGAACAATTGAAATATAAATAAATAATGAAAAATAATTATAGTGAAATAAAAACAAAAATAAAAGAGTTAAAAATAATATATTTAAAAAAACACACCAAACGGAAATATATTCCATACATGGTCAAAAACAATGATATAAATAATAAAACAACACAAAACAAATAAATAAATCAATAATAAAAAACAAAAATTTAGCAATTTACAATAATAAGAGCAAAAAACCACTAAAAATAAAATCATATAACAGAAGAATATTATTATGAAATACATGATAAAAATACTATTATTTACTATTAATTAAATAGTTATGAATAATTTAATTTAATAAATAATTATTATTTATTATTATTTATTTCTTATTATTTACTTATTATTAAATACTGTATTTTTGACAATTTTTTATTATAAATTATTTAATATAATTAATATTAAATTAATTTTTTATAACTTCTTAATTATTTACTACTAATTACTTATCACTTGGTAACTATTTCTTATTATTTCATTAATTCAATAAATAATTATTATTTATTATTATTATTTATTTATTATTTACTTTTTATTATTTATTATTATTAAATACTGTATTTTTGACAATTCTTTGTTATAAATTATTTAATATAATTAATATTTATTAATTTTTTATAACTTCTTAATTATTTAGTACTAATCACTTATCACTTAGTAATTATTTCTCATTATTTGCGTATTTACAGCATTTAATAATTGTTTATTTTTTACCATTTAATAATTGTTAGTCTTTACCATTTAATAACTATTTCTTCTTCAAAATTTACTTTTTAAACAATTTTTTGTTTATTAAAGATGGAAAAAGTTAACAATTTTTTTGTTTTCTTTAATTTTTTTGTTTAGTAATAATTTAATATTAATTTTTATAAGATAATTAACAACAATAATAATTAATTATTACTAATTAACTATTATTATTATTAATATTATTATTGATTATTCATTAATTATTAGTTATATTCTATTGAATAATTTTTATTACCTGTTAATTAATTATTATTTATTAACTGACAATATTATTTATTTTTCTAATATTTATTAATTTTTAATTATTTATTATTTAATAATATTAAAATTAATGTTCTATTTATCAAAATATCAATATATAATTTAAAAAAAAACTACTAACATCTTGATTTTACGCAGAAAATGAGAAAAAAAGAAAAATGGTTTCAAAATTTATATTTAGAAATAGCAAATAATCCTTGAAATTAATTTCTAGACAACAGAAGATAATAGAATGGAGAAAAGAAATAATTACAATTTCTTTTTGTTGATTGAATTATTTTATTTGTTAATTTGTAACAAAATAACAATTTTATCCTATTTTTTAACAGACCAAAAATATTTTTTTATTTTCGAAATACAGTGAGATATAATTTTTTTATTTCGTAGAATAGAATAAAAATTTCTCTAAATTTCTGAGCATATAAGTTAATTTTAGTTTTAAAATTTGCTTAGTTAAAAATAAATAAATAAAGGAAGATTCAAAATCTATTAAAGATTTTTTTTTCAATATTTTTAGTTGTCTCTATAATTGAACATTTTTGTAATTTTTTTATTTGGGCACAATAATTAATTTAAGTTAATTATTTAAGTTTATTTATTTCAAAAATTACTCATAGTACGCGTAGATTTTTAAGAATTGTATTTAAATGATAATAATAAATGTTTATTATTAATAAATTTATTAAAATAAATATTAATTAACTTAATATTTATAATTAATAATAATAATAATAATTAATAATTAATTTCAATTAATTAAAATTTATTAAAATTCTGCTTTAAATTTTCTTTCCTTTTTGTTTCAAGATATTTAACCCCTTAACTGTTTAAAACTCCGAAAACCACAAATTTTTAAAATAATGTTTGTTTAAAAATTCGTTCGACAAATTTAATTTTTGAAAAGTAACAAATATATTCTTAACCAGCGACCTCCAAAACTCGCGTACAATAATTTTAAAGCAAAATGATCTAAGCTTTAAAAATTCGTTCGTCATATTGGATCCGCCATTTTGAATTTTTAAAACTTGCATCATATTTGCAATCGGCACGGCCGAAAACCGCAGTTTGAGAAAAGTTGAGCCTTAAATCTTTTGCAATAGTAAATTAAGAATAAATTTAGCAAATATAACCACCACTCGCTTTGCTAACAATATTTTGAAAAAAATTGACAATATCCCATTGCGAACATATCGGCTTCCCATAACCTTTACCCAGGGAATAAGGCGATTCTGAATTTGTATTTAAATAATAACGACCAGTTCGATTTGATGTTTGATTAATTGATCCCATAATGTCGTCATACGATGTGCAGACATTATACTTGAAGGCATTATAATCGTCACATTGAAGTGAATAAAATGGGTGCGATGGATTTTCAATTGATTCGGCATAATACATATAGGATCTTGAATGTGAACACGCCGCTGTATAAAGTAAATCCTTACTTTCACAGCCTGGCTGAAACATTCCTCCATTTGGATAGAAATCATAATCGCCAACTGTCTCCGAAAGGCCTAAAATTCCAGCGTCCGTGTGAATTACTTCGACGAAATCTGCGTCACCAGTGGAAATTCTTTCTGATGGTTGAACGAAACGAAAGAGTGGCATTGCCGGATCGAGTCCTGTTGAAGAAGATGAAAATAATTTTTAATTGTTTGTTATTTTATTTTTTATTTATACAAGATAGTATTGCCTGTAACTACATGAGTTTATAATTTAAAAACAAAAAATGGAAGTATTTTTAAACATACTTCAAAAATTTGTCTTTGAAAAATTTATCATTCCCTCACCGCTTTGAAACAGTGTGATTGGAGCAAAATTTAAAGACCTACCAAGCCCTGCTTTAATTTTTTTTCAAGTTGGCAAGAATGCCAGTGACAACATACACTAGATCGAATAATTGCGTAGAAAGGATGTTTTGTTAAAACTAATTTGTAAATAAGTTTTTTAAATATTACATTTCTTAACGTCATTCACTCATTTGCGTTTTAAAAAGGTGAACACTCTTTTATTTAATAATCATAGTATATTTGCATATGGTTCGAGTAGAAATATCGCACAGTTCACAGAGCATGAAAAAGTAAGGTTATGATCATTTTATTTCGTTTCGTCATTCCCTCATAGAATTTTGTGATGAGGGAATGATTTCCATGAGAGAATGATGCATTTTCTAATAATAGAAATGGCCAACAGTTATAGATGAAGAACTTTATACTCAGCCCGACGTACTTTAAAAAATTCAACCCCCTAAATTACTTAAAAGAGGTTGTTACTTTGTTGAAGAAGTTGATAAAAAATAAAAATTTCAACAAGGTAAGAATAAACAAAGCCAACTCTGATTAAATTGTGTGAAGACTGATAGATATAATGTTACATTAGTAAAATTGTAATTTATGTTCTTTTTTATTATTTTTCCACAACGTAAATGTTTAATGTAAAAATGTATCCTTGTCTTTAAAACGTTAAAAATTTAAGTATAGTTATAGACTGATAATAGAATTTTATTAATATTATTCTTATAAATCAATGTGTTTTGTTTGCAACAATTAAATTATTACATTATGCATTTAATTGTAATAGTTTTGCAATAAAAAACTGACTGGTGCATTACGGAGTTATTAATTATTGTGGAATCATATTAAAAATCATCCCCTCACGGCTCAGTCATTTCCTAATTTTCGTATTTGTTTTTTATCTTTATATTCGCTTCAAAATCAGAAAACTTGGGGACCATTATAATATTTTAATTAATTAAGACATAAACTAAGGTTTGTGATAAAAAATTCAATAATATATTTTTTAAAAAATTGATTAATTTGATAAAGCCATTTTCGTTTTTTTTAGAATCAGCCACCTATGTAGAATAATTACTTTAACATACCGATAAGGTATTTTACTCTCTTCTTAGCATTCTTTCCAGCAATTCCCATTATATGTGCACCAAGCGAATGTCCAACAAGCGTTGTTGTTCCTTCATCCATTCCATTGTCTTCTAAAAATGATATCATTTTACCAACGTGAACTCCAATTAGTGGCACTAATAATCTTGCCAATAAATATGAATCCTTCGATGCAGGACTCCAATCAATGACGATTACGTTTGAATCAGATTTATTCAGAAATGCTGAAAAGAAATTTTTAAGAATCTTTAAAGAATGTAAAATAAGTTAAAATACATTTTTCTAAAAATTACCATCTCGTATCAAGGTACATGATGGTCCATCGGCAGAAGTTAAATAACCATGGGTAATTAATTTAGTTGATCGTCCCGTATTAAAATGACTTTTACTTAAAGTATCACTACTATTGAATTCCAAAATTTCATAATCACCCAATATTTCCAATGTGTACAAACGAAATGACACTATTGTATTTAAATCAATATTTGTTCTATTATCCTTATTTATCGTAATTTCTTTCGGTACTTTAATACTCTCATTTGTAAATGTGAGTTTTGTAGGAATTTTATCCTTTTTATCATCTTCAAAATACACTAGCGATCTAGTGAGTTTTTCGATTTCATTAAATATGTAATCTTTTACAAGTTGAGTATGATTTTGTAAAACATCGTTAATTTCATTTATCCATTCGATTGTCACTGAAAAGAAGCATTTTTATTCCTTCCTCAAATTTCAAATTTTTTTTAATTAATTATTTTAATTTGTTATTTTAATTTGCTTTCTAAATAATGCGACTTTCAAGTAAAGTGTACTTACCAGCTTGTAGAAGAGGAATTAATAAAACTATAACAATCAATTCTTTCATTGACATTTTTTTTTAATTTTTGTAAACTGTTTATAAATTTAAAAATTTATAATTCATTAATTACTTACTATCTTTTAAGAAAAATTTTTTTTGAACTTTTCCCCTCAACTAAAAATATGAAGAGGAATAATTATAATAAATCGGTATTTTTATTTCTAATTTGTTTTATACATAAAAAATGTTACAACATAAAAAAATTTAATATTATCTATTTAAACGTCATAAAATACTAATTTTTTTAAGTAATACATTAAATAAATGAAAATGACTCACATCGAGTATGAAATTAAAATTTACTTCATTCCTTTACTATTACTAAATGCATAATAAACAAAATCTTATCTACAACTGGAAATGGCAATAAGGTAAATACAATATTATAGTTTCTCATTTTTTATTTTATTTATTTTTATTATTATAAGAACAGGAAATAAAAACAGGTAAAGAAAAATATAATTATTACTTCTTTATTATTAAAATTACCGGTAAATTGTAAGGGATTAGAAGATAATTATATAAAATTTCAAGAAGTTGAAAAATATTAAAAATAAAATTATTACGTAAATTAACAACATTGACCGTGGTGAAATATGGATTCTGTATAAAATAAGTGATTTAGACATTATTTTCATCAATAAATTTTTGTTGTTGCTAAAATTGTAATTATTTTAAGTTAATTTTTTTGTAAATGCAATAAAATACCATTAAAGTTTGCAATGAATATGATTTTTAACAAGTACAATTTCTTCATAGTAATATTCTCTCTCTCATTTAGATAATAATTCATATATGGATTTTCTACATGAAAAGTCCTTTATATAAGATTAAAAAACATACGTAGTAAACAGTTAAAAAAAGAATTATTATTTCGCTAAGAGTTTGTAAGCTGTGGTCATTGTATCTTGACACAATTTACCACATCTGTCAGATTTGAATGCATTACCTTCTCCAATTAATTCTAAATCTACTTTTCCAATGAATCCCTCCAGTGATGTTAAATCATATGCACCTTCAGGAATAAGTTCAACAGTCCAAGTTGCATATGGACTTAAAACGCAATTACCATTACTAAATTCTTCATGTAAAGGTGGCGAAAAACTGGAAATCTGATTTCTTTCTTTAGGGTATTTAAAATCTAAATTAACTGGTTTGGTTTCAATGATAAAATATTTGTTATTAAATTTATAAGTTGAGTCCCCGTGATGTGTTAAATTCACTCTAAACGTACTTAAAACTTTAAATAAATTATCTTGAATTGCCGTATTCATTGCAGTGAAAACAATTCCAATTTTGTTGAATTTTAGAGAGTCAATAGAACCAACGGCTCCTTTTGAAACTATTGCCGTCTTTTGACCTCTTAAAATATTAGTAATTACTTGATTACTATTTTCTTTTTTCCAAACAAAGAAAGCTTTTCCATCTGTACTACAGCTGCCTCTATATTGATCTGCTTTGATGTTCTCCACTAATTTTCTTTTTTCCTTTTCAACAGTGAAATATTTCGAAAAATTATCAATATTTGCCTTTATTTCTTCTGTAATTTGATTCATGTCGTTGTCTATAAAAGAATATGGCCATCCCGTTTCTTGTAAAAACTCTCCTCCTTTCGGAAAAGAATATTGCTTAAAGGCATAAATCCATTCCTTGTACATGTCTTTTAGTTTATTTTGATGAAAGACTTTTTTTAATTGAGCCACTGACGCTGCAAATTTATGGTCTTTGCTTAATATTCTACTCTGTTTAGGTAAATTCATCACACCTACAAACTTCGACTCAGATATTCGATCATAATTTTGTGTTATCTCTGTGTGAATGTTAGTTATAACTTGAAAGGTATTGGAGAGTTTTTGAAGAGTCCAGTTTATATCATCAGTTGTGTTAAACCTTTGTAATGTTTCGTTCACTTTTCTTTGTACATCTTCCATAGTGCTAAGAACTTTCCAATTAGCAACTAAAATTTCACTTCTATCCATTTTATACATGTTATGTCTGACTTTATTGATATCAGTAAATATTTTATCAATCATAGGTTGAGTTTGACTGTATATACCTTCTTCGGTAATGTACAATTTTTTCAAATTTTCCGCATTAGTTTTTAATGTATTATGCATTTCATTAACTTTTGTTACGTCTGTCATAATGTTTACCATAGTGGCAGATCCAGTTGACAAAACTTCATTGCTCACTTTTATGAATTTTAATACATTTAATTGAATTTTGTAATCGTTTAATTTTATCATATCTTTATTTCTATTTGCCTGTTGAATATTATTGTTAATAGATATTTCTTCATCTTGAAAATCTGAATCGAATTTATATGATTTGTAACTTGTTAATTTTGGTTCTGTTTTTTCTGCTTGAAACACTTGTTCTGTTTTTTCTCCTTTGAAAATATTGATTAGTTTATCTTTCATTTTTCTAACATTTTCTTTTCCGGTATTTGACATATTCTTCACCATATTCGATATGTGATTGTTAAAGATTGTTTCTCGTTGACTTGGTTCGACACCTTCAAGAAATTTGTCTGAGGCACTTGATACGACCTGACCTATTTTACCAATCTCTGTAACTTGGGCCGTGATATTAGTGTCCGTGATAAACGCATCAGCAACTGATAATGCTGATGTGCCTACAGAAGCTGCCACTCCGAGTGCTGGATTCAAAACTGCTACTACTCCGCAACTGATTTTTAAAATCCCAAATATACCTTTTAACAGCATTGTAGATTGTAGCTCTTGACGCTTTTCTATCAATTCATTTTTATTCTTTATTGTTGATTTAATCAATTTAGTAATTTCCATTAACAGTGTATCTATTTTCGTCTCTAATGTATTCTGTAAGTCTTTCATTGAAACTTGTAGCTCATTCTTTATTAAATCTTTGGATCTCTTTGTAAGATTATCTATGCTACTTATTCTATCATTAAGTGCTTCTACTTTATAGTACATATCCGCAATTTCTGATAATACTCCTTTTGGTAATAACCCATTAGAGTTGTAACTATTAGCAATATTTGTTAGTACGGTATATCCTTTTGGTTCCTGGATCACTGCTATTCTTTCTGGAAAGAGAAATAAATATTTAGATTTATCATTATTGCCCAAATAAAATTTTAATATTACTTTAATACTAGTATTAAAACAAAGATTTGTGTCATCACTCTGTAATACAACTGTGATTTTACAAAATGAATAAAATAAATCTAGCAACTTGTATAACATTGTGGAATGTAATTGCATTAATTTTGAATTAGTTTTGAATTAATTTTTGAAATTTCAGTTAAAATTATACCTTAATGACGCGATAGTGTTACAAAGACAATTTAGAAGTATATTTACCCTGTATAAGCCAGTGCAAATTTCTCAGAATATCCTTATAAGCCCTATCATTTTCTTCAGGATAATTTGCATTAATGAAATAATTTTGAAATCGATTTGCTAAATGAACGTATGATGATTTAAGGTAGTCTCGATCTTCTAAGAGAAAATATTGTGATTCTAATGCTGTAAATTCGTCAACTAAACTTTTTGCGTCATACAACTTAGTTATTTCCTGTCGACTGTTTAATGAATCATAAAAAGAATGCACTGGTTTATTACTGTTAATTCTATTCAATCTAGAACGGATGTAAATTTTGTACTCATTTATTGTTTGTGGAAAGTTTTGTATAATGACTGTGGTCTTAGGCAATTGACGCATTTTTAAACTTTTTCCAGTAAGTCCTTCTGTACCCCTTAATCCCGATTCTTTAGTGAGTCCTAATGGTGTCAGTGCTATTGTATATGAACTAAATGCATTACTCTTGTCACATCTTATATCTACTGATTCTCCATTTTGTCCTCCGAATCCTCCAACTCCTCTAAGTCCATCAGAACCATTTAAACCGTTATACTCATTGATTACAACATAACTGTATCCATCACTTTTTGATAAATCGAAGAGAACAATATTTCCTGCAAAACCTCCTAATCCCTTAGCGCCACCATTTCCTCCTCTTCCGCCAGTTGCTCCACTCTGTCCCTCTACAGTATAGTGATGTCGTATCCATCCTGCCGTGTGTATCAATTTCACATCACCATTTCTTGACACTTTAAATCCCTTTACGTTTCCTTTCACACAGTCAAATGCATTTTTATCCCTTAAACTGACACCTGCTCTGCCATCAGCACCATTGCCACCTTTTTGTCCTTTTCCTCCTAGTCCACCTCTTGCAAAAATGATTAAGCCATTTTCATTTATAATTTCCTTGGTCACACCATAGAAGCTTCCTGCAGATCCACCTGGTAAGCCTGCATTGCCATCTTTTCCATGTTTATTGCCGGCTTCATTCCCATCCGCTGCTGGTTCATTAAAATCGACGGCATCTATCCCATCTAAATTAATTTGTCGATTACCTCTTACTTCCCAAATCGGAGCAATAATTGCTAACTGCATTTGCCTGCCTTTTAAATTAATATCTTGATCGATAATAACTTTTTCTTCAGCAAATATCTCTATAAACTGTGTTTGGGAACCACAGTCATGAATGTTTATTTTACTTGTGTAAACTATGCTTCCTTTCACTTGTTGTTTGTAGTATTTATCTACTGGAATACATTGAATCTAAAAAAATGAAAGATAGTAATCACTTATTATAATAATATTAATATTGTTATAATTAACTATTTGTTTATTTGTATATTTTATTATATCATCAAAAGCAATTTAACGTAACACGGACAATAAACCATTAGTGTTCAACTAGGTTGCGTAACATTATGGTTAGAGCGCTCTACTTCTTCATTTAATTCGTAGGTTTGAGTTTATTCCAATTTTTTTGATTTGTATACATATAAGATTGATTCAATATATTTTCTAACAAATATTGTAATTATATTATGTGTTTCTTATTACAAATCCAGGAAAGAGTAGTATTTCAAAATAATGCCAAAAGAATAACAATTACGGGGAATTCAAGATCGAAGATACAGATTATTATAATGGACACGCACCACTCCTGAGGATCTAAGACAAACGTTGCGTCTTCAACTCTATAAAGGTCGAAGTGATGCCACTCGCAATGAAATCTATTAAGGTCGAAAAGATTCCAGTGGCAATGAGCTGAAACCACTACGAGATCTACAAAGCCTTAGACTAATATGGAAATTTTTATATAAAAAGGAGGAGCATCTCCGTTTAGAACAGAGAGTAATTTTTTGGAAATCTACCAGTAGTTAACACAGCATCGTCAAGTGAACTCAAAGTATAATTTTAAAAGTGAACAACAGTTTATCTGCAAGTATTAGTTTGAAAATTACATCGTTTAAAAGTGAACTACAAGATGTCTTCCAAGTATTATTTCGAAACGTGCAACGTTTAAAAGCGAACTATTTCCCCAAAAACAATTGTGACTATTTTCAAAAATTTTAATTTGAAAATAAATTCAAGTGTCAATAATTCTCGAATCTTATATTGAAGCAACACATTTTAAACGAAACATTAAAATTTGTTCAAGAGGCGACAACCTTCTGGAAGAAAGCAAATATTTTTAAAATACAGTATGCTGTTAAATGTTGCAGCTATTTGGGAAACGTTTGTTTCTATCAAATGCCATTATCAACACGATTCTTCATTTTTGTCTTTTTTTCAGAAATACTAATTTCTGTAAAAAAAAACCTCAAATGTTTATAAAAGTTTTTAGTAAAGCTTTACTTATAGCAGTAGCACGTACATACGCCGATTGTACGGACTTGAAAGATTACTTAAAGATTTGCTTTAACATTTTAGTAGAAAAGAAAAATGTTAATTTTCCAAACTGTTGTCTTGCTATTGATGGTAATCATTTTATAAACTTAATATCAAAATGGAAGTGCTTAAAAATGATAAAAATAAGTAATTTAAATATAAATGTAATATGGAATAAAAATTTACTGCGTTTAAGAAGGAATGTGTATTAATTGTGATGTTAGTTTTCGAAAATTTAAAATGACGAAGATCTTCGCCATCAACAGTTTAAGTCATGGTGATAATTAACAAATGTCCTTTTTATAATTTTTAATTTACAAATAAAAGAATATGGTATATTAAATTTAGAAAAATTATTTATGAATTCGCTTTGGGTAGCTATTTAATTAAAGAAAGTAAAAATCATTAAATAATTCTTCGGCCCACCTTATTTTTTCACACGGGAATTTGGAAAAACAACCCAATTATTTTGAATATCCCAATAAAAACTAGTATTTAATATTTGTAATTAAATTTTTCGCAGTAATAGTTTAACATTAATAATAAAGATTATCTTACCAAAACATGGTTATTGTCATCTAAATAACTTGCGGATTTAGAAGTTATTGAAAATAGTAGAAAAAGCAGAAAACGACGAAAATCCATATTTAGCAAAAAGTTAATTGCTTTAACTACTTTTGAATGCGTTGATTTTATAACAGATGAAGTATTCTAACGGAGAAAATTTATACTCTTAATTTTAAAAAGCTGTAAAGATATTATAAATATAATGAAGTAATAGTTTAATTTAAATATTAAAGAAATTTTGCTGTTCTGTTTTGAATTATAATTAGAAAAAAGATTAAAACTTACATTAAAAATTTTTGTTATGTTAATAAAAAAGTTTAGTGTCAATTTGTACAATAAATTTTTAACATTATGTAATCAGGATGACGTAAAACTATGTTCCTTTTCCTTTTAAACACTTGTTTTACATTTGTAAATTCTATACGTAATGTATTTTAATATTCCTAAAGAGTTCTATGACAGAAGTAAGGATAAATCACTTAAGAAATGATTAGAACAGTATGATTTTTGCTTAAATAGACTACAAAATAATTATCAATGGAAATATTTAATTGAATGAATGTGATAAAGGTACTTTTATTATGACATCATTTGATTGGACATTTAATCCGACAGATGTTTTTGAAAGCTGTTTTAATGATGGCCTCTGGAATTACAGGCACAGAAACTGACAATCGCGAAGATACAGCGAATGATTATGTAGTTTCTATCTAAACGAAAAAAAATTATAAAATTCTTATAATCGGAAAAAAGCATGAAGTTGCTTCTAATTTTAAAATTCAAATTGTATAACAATAATTTTTTTCAAATTAAAGACAAGATGTCTTTGACGAATAATTTATTTTGAAATTCAAAATATTTACATCGACTCAATTTTTTACTTTTTATAGAATAGCTTTCGGAAGATATTTTCGAACTTGAAACTTTCTCATAATTTTGCAATCAATAAATAGATATTTCAAAACATATTGATTGACCTGTTTACAAAATTTTCTAGAATAAACTCGAACAGCTTTTCATTTTTCAAAAAAGGTTTGTACACTACTATTGTTAATAATCTTTTTCAATACGAAAACAAGTATAAGTTAGAAGAAGGCAACAAAACATTGAAAACGTTTGACTTTTGTAGGATAATGGATCTTTATGATTTTCAGGAAAGGTTTATATTTAAAATAATTTAAACAGATTGAATCAATAAGCACTATGTATTGTACACTCTAAAACCCTTATACAGAAAACTAAGTCTCCATTTTATTTCCTCTTTTAAATAAATGATTCTCTTTTGTTTATTCTAATGTCTAACAGTTTAAATGCAAATTATGTTACACAGTATTTTGAGATTACTCCGTATGATTGTTTTTACATCAAGCTTTATGCGTAAAGAACTGAAAGTTTTTACTTAAAAGAAAAAAATTTATCTTTCGGTATTTGAAAATCTTAATGAAGCTGTAAGTGAGAAATGATTCGAAGAGATTGTTAATTATAAATTTTTTTCAATTTATCAGTTGTATCTCTTTAATCTTATATAAGAGAATTGAATTAACAACATAATATTAATGAGCGTATAGCAACAACTAAAAAATCAAAATTATGAATTAAGTATTACTGACAATTTAAGCACATGCAAATAATATATTAGAATTGTTTTTAACATTTTGAAGAAAAAAACAATATTTAAAATGTTTAACTCACATTGCTCAAGAAATTAGTTTTATGAAATCAATTCTTTAAAGCAATTTACTAACAAATTAAATAAAAATATTTTTTTTCGATCAAAGTAAATAAAAATTGTTACGAGCTTACTTTTTTAGATTTCTTAAAATTTCAGAGAAATCATGTGAACAAATATTAAAATAAAATTCTTTAAAACATCGAATTTTTTATTTATATTTTTCAAATTTTAAATTAGTTTTCAAAGATATTACGTTTTTTTCTTTTTAGTTTCTAAAAGATAGTAAAATTTGGAACCATAAAAGCCTCTTTCGTTTCCTCTAGGGCCGTTCTGAAGAATCTGCATCGTTCTAATCCAGCAACAAGTTGGATATTTACCATTGACTTTCCAATCCACGAAACCAATCTTAACGTGACTAATTTTCTCGAACTAATCAAGAACCTCTTGGCTGGTGACGACGATAGTGAGATTTACTCTTCAGTTGTAGTTTTGAAGAATAGTTTTTTTAGCCATTTGCAACTAACTTAAAGCCTCGATTACTTTTGATACCTCTTCTGAGAAATACGCATTATTTGAAGCTCCTTTAATTTTAATAAGTAGGTCTCCCTGTTTAGTGGGTTTTGGTCTCAGAACCCTTCTTTGTTTGACGTCCAAGCTCAGCCTCATCATGACCATTCTTCAGCACTTTAAAGATTGTTGTTCCTCCAGCCACTTTGATAATCATTGTTGTTCGTTGTTATTGCTGTCTTCTATATTGTTGGCTGAATTTGGCTTTGATACCGTTTTGGTACCCATGTCTTCAGTCCTTATAGGAGTTATGCTCTTCGCATAATCTGAGGACCTGATTTCTTTCGCTTCTGACTCTCCAAGACCAAGTTCCGTCCAAGTTATTCTCCAGTAGAAATTAACATCTTTATGCTCGGTGCCGCGTGCTTCTTTCTGACATTCTGTATGAGCGATGTATACAGATCAACTTTTCGACAATAAAAGTAAATGTTGCAAGAGAGTATCCGATTGCCAGCAAGTAAGAGGCAATGACAAACAATTTTTCCTTGCTGACTTCTGCTGATGGTGGATTCGCAGTTATCTCTCCAGCACCTTCATCCTGAAATTGATACAATAAACCGGCCTGCGATGCTCTTAGAATCATTTCATTAAATCGGTCAAGATAAGGAGAAAATTTTCTTGCATTCCAAGAAACAAGATTATACCCCATAGGTTCCTGCAGTATTCTTGCTTTTACATGTAAGTTTTTGATGAGCATGATTGCCAATTTCTTTGTGCAGAAGCAGGATACATTTGCATAGACTTCTAAAAGAACAAGGCAGTCAATCACAGAACGTGTACTCGAAGCATTTCTTATTTTTGTGCCTATTTCACGAACATATGGTACAGGACTTTGCAGAAAAAGGTTTTTTTCATAATCATCAGCCATTGGTGTTAGAGATGAGTTTGCAAGTTCTTCGAGATTTGAAATTTGTGGCTCTGGTCGCAAAGAGAGGTCCAAGATCACAGAGTACATGTAGCCTGAGTAAACAATACAATTCAACATTAATATACCCAAAACCAATTTTTCCGTATGCTTTTCAGGGTTTCTGGTGATCGACATTCCCATGATAATTCGAATGATGTTAAAAGTTTGCCAAGTTTCACCGTTGAATTTCAAAACCCATGCCATGATTCGAATGGCAACAATTGCAACGCTGGTTGTAAGTAACATATTCAGAAACTCTGTTGATATCTCGATGACTTTAGAAAACTTGGACCTACACGGAATCAGAGCGTGAATGATATCAATGTCCACAATACGAATTATTGGATTTTTTGGTAAACCATTTGCTACAGCTGTTGCATGTATTACATTAAGAATCATATCCAATTTGTCATGTCGTAGGATTTTTAACATTGAGTTGAATTCGTGAATTGCTGTCGTAGAAATGCGAAAAGAACCGTGCATTGATATTGATAACATATCAGCAAATCGATACTCTTTTACAAATTTTGTCTTGCTGACATTTTGATCTGCATGTAATAGAAATTTCAGGCAATGTCCATGGAGATTTAAAAGTTTGTTGGAAAACCATTTAGTCTGTGCAGTTACTTTTTCAGCTCTGTAGGTATTAGCAAATAGATTGATTTCATGTAGAATTGGTTGTCTGCGTACTTTGGATTCCAATGACGACTGGTTTTCTGATGAATGTTCAAGGATTGCAACGTCTAAAAAATCCATCGACCAAAAGACTGGTAGAAATTCCTTGATCAAGTGATTTTTCCCCTGAGAAAGTAAATTAATCAACCATCTGGGATTCGAATGTCCGCCAGATAACTGTAGCAGTTGAATTATCGTATGTCCTACATGGCCCCAAGTGTCATTTTGATTGTCAACAAGAATCATGATAAATAACGTCGTTCGCCTTGGTGGTCGAGATGAAGGTGGAAAGTGCTTTTGCAAACTAATCTGCAGGTTAGTCAAGCTAGTACTGAATGATGGAAAGTTTTTGAAAACCTCAGTGATCAGAAAATTAACGCTTGAACTTGAATTCTGGTGAACGTGATCGTCAACGATAAACATTACCTGGTGTAGTTTCGATTCCCGTTTTAGGTAGTTTATTAATCCTCGAGTATAATTTCCAGCTTCTGACAATCCAAGAATGACTATTGCAGAAAATGTTAAACAAAGACTGCACTTTATAAACTTCATGACTATTTGTTGTATGTAACAGCGACTACTTTATATATGTATATATTTTTTATATTTGGATGATATTTATATTTCCTAACATCCAACTCTACGGCAAGCGAGGTGAACTCTATTTGAGCAAAATTTTTACATGACAAGCAGTAATTTGTGGTGAAATTAAAAAAAATTTTAAATGATTGCGAGATATGGAAATGGATCACCTCTACAAGTAGTTGGAAATCTTAAAGATCTGCGTCTTTTACAATGCAAAAATGTTTGTTTGTCCAACATTTGGCATGGATACTATCTAACTGAAATAGGTCATCACTAATAATTCTTGTGTGTATATGTTTTTTAAAAGAAAAAAGTTGCTTCTAATTGCAAAATCAATATTTTGTAGCAATAATTTTTTCAAATTTAAAACAAGATGCCTTTGAAAATTAATTTATTTTGATGTTCGAAATATTTCCATCCATTCAATTTTGTTCATATTTAATATTTAAATATTTAAAATGTTACAGATTAGTAATCTAAAGTAGAGATTGCAACATTAGAAATTACGAGTCCGACCCGAAAATAATTATGGAAATTCCACGAATATTTTTTAGGGTGTAGTTTAAATATTTCTGTGATACCAAATGTTCCGTCTTTTAATACTAAAGTATGCTTAAAACGAATTAATATGTAATACATATTAATAAAATATGACATAAGTATAATCTTTCTATGAAAGAATTACTTTGTAGAAATTTTTTAAACTAGTGCTTAATAAAAATCGATTAAGACGTATACCTTGCATAGAGTAGCTTACGGAAGGCATTTTTCGAAATTCACCTTTCTCATAATTTTGCAATCAATAAATAGATATTTAAAAACATATTGATTGACCTGTTTACAAATTTTCTAGAATAAACTCGAACAGCTTTTCATTTTTCAAAAAAGGTTTGTGTACTATCGTTAATATTCTTTTTCGATACAAAAAGAGGAAAAATTATACACTGAGAGAAATGAATAGCTGTGACTACTATTTGGTTAGTAATAAATAGTAATAAAATATAAGTAATAAATAATAAATAAATGGTAACACCAACCAACAAGTTAACAGCAGTATAGTTTACTAACTAAAAATAATCCTGGAAAAAATGGTAACCACAACTATTAATTGTAAGAACAACAAAATTTTCTAAACGTTAAGACTCGAATAGGATTCTGGATTTTTATGATTTTTAGGAAAGGTTTATATTTAAAATAGTTTAAACACATTGATTAATAAACTCTATGTTTATTATTCAAAACCTCAATACAGAAAAGTAAGATCTATATTTTATTTTCTCTTTTAAATAATTGAATCTTTTTTTGTTTATTTTAACATTTAACCTTGTGAATGTGTGTAGGATAATGTGTAGGATTCTTTTTATCATTCGGTATCTGGAAATTTTAAAGAAGCTTTAAGTGAAAAATGATTCGGAGAGATAACATGAATTTTCTTTTTTCAATATATTGTTTGTATATCTTCAATATCATAAAAAAATTCAATTAACAGCATATTGTTGTTGAACCGATATAATAACAACTAAACAATAAAAAGTACAAATTTTGTAATCAGAAAAATGATGCTTTTAAAATTAAAAACTTTATTCATTAGTTGAATAGCATATTCTAATTATATGAAAAATATTAAAATTTAAATATGTTATTCATTGATTCAAAAGCAATCCTTCATATATTAACATACTATACTGTTGATTTGCATTTCTTTTTCAGTGAATTAAATATTACTGAACATTTAAATACAAGCAAAAAGTAATACTTTAGTATTTTAACATTTAAAAAAAATGTTCAAATTTTTTAACTAACATTGTTTTACGTCCGTAACTTCTTATTAATATTCTTTAAATACTTAAATATATCATTATAAATATTCTTGATGTAACTATACAATTTTTATATTTAGATGTATATGTATTTGTGTATGATTTGTATGTCATATATTATTGTATTATATCCAGTACATTTTCTATTGATATGGTATGTCTTATTTTATATTTTCTATGAATTAGAAACAACATGATAAGTGATATCAAATCCAAGATAGAGAAGTTTATATTTTAAAATTGTGTAAAAGGAATAACGATTACGCATCAATACGGCAAACTTTTACTAGACCACATATCAGGAGGAAGAGAGCAAGTCACATACCAAACCCAGGTCCTAAAAATCTTATCAATCCCGTAGAAACTAGTTCCGAAATAGAGAGAAACATCTATACCAGACGCCTGTTCATCATCGAGAAAGAGAGTATTTTTTTTGGAAATCAACAAGTTCACATCGATACCGATTCAAAGTGCAATCCCAGTTTACAGTTTATAAGTTAACTAAACTACATTCCCAAGTAAATTTTTGAGACAATTTTCGGACAACAGTTTATAAATACACTGAATTACTAAGTGTATCATCTGATAATTTAACAAGAAATAATTTAGAAATAAGTCTGAATTTAGTACTGAAACAATTTATCAAATTTCGAAGCATCGAAATTTGGTCTGGAGGCGACAGTCTGGAAGAAAAGTAAAATTCCTAAGAGTACAATACATTAAATCCCATTAGTGTAAACATAAGGCTAATATTCAACCATTAAGGACACCAACTACAGGATCCTTTGTGTCTACTCTACTATACCACTTCAGATCGGAAATCATGATAACAATCACCAGCATCAACATCTACAATAATTGTTATTCCTAAAGTAAGATTTTTCATTTTTAAATATACTCATTGTATTTTGTATTATTGTCAATTCTTTTCTTTCTTTGTTGGTTTTTAAATAAAATATTCTATCACAACATTTAGTAGGCTTATTGACTTTTCTTCATCCCAAATTAGATTAAATTTCTGAAACTAATTTAAAACGAGGAACGTTAGGTATATTTAAGAAGGTTTCTTGTTTTGACGTAACAATTGCATGTAATAGAAATTTCAGACTATGTCCATGGAGATTTAAAAGTTTATTGGAAAACCATTTAGTCTGTGCAGTCACTTTTTCAGCTCTGTAGGTATTAGCAAATAGATTGATTTCATGTAGAATTGGTTGTCTGCGTACTTTGGATTCCAATGACGACTGGTTTTCTGATGAATGTTCAAGGATTGCAACGTCTAAAAAATCGATCAACCAGAAGACTGTTAGAAATTCCTTGATCGAGTGATTTTTCCCCTGAGAAAGTAAATTAATCAACCATCTGGGATTCGAATGTCCGCTAGATAACTGTAGCAGTTGAATTAGCGTATGTCCTACATGACCCCAAGTGTCATTTTGATTCTCATCAAGAATCACGATAAATAACGTCGTTCGCCTTGGTGGTCGAGATGAAGGTGGAAAGTGCTTTTGCAAACCAATCTGCAGGTTAGTCATGTTAGTACTGAAGGGTGGAATGTATTTGAAAACATCAGTGATCAGAAAATTAACGCTTGAACTTGAATTCTGGAGAACGTGATCATCAACGATAAACATTACCTGGTGTAGCTTCGAATCCCGTTTTAGGTAATTTATTAATCCCCGAGTATAATTTCCAGCTTCTGACAAGCCAAGAATGATAACAGTCAAGAATGTGAAACAAATGCTGCATTTTCCGACATTCATCACTAAAAGCTTTTCTGACAATTGTTAAGATATTAATTTTCTCACGGTGTTTTGATCGGATTGCTTCTTTAGAAAGTTTAACTGTATGTACTGTAAGAGATGTGAACTTTGTTTGACTAAATTTTTACATGAAGAGGAGTTTTTTAGTTTTGTTTTCCAAAATCAGATTAAATCATTTTTTGCCAGATATGGTAAAAGATTACTTTGACAAATTGGTAGATGAATCTAAGTATGCATTATGCAAGCTTGAACTAGTATTTTTTCATGTAGATTGTTTGATTTTTAAAGAATTTCTTACCTGAATGGTTTTACTAAAAGATAAAAGCAAACCTCTAATAGCAATTACCGTTTTTTCAATACCCCAGCAGCACGTTATATTACAGCAATATTGGGAACATTGTCTCAACATTACCAATGTTTGCCTCAATGTTGCCAATGTTGCTGGAACATTTTGTGCTACTGGGGTAGCGTATAAGTATAGTTCAGGAATTAATAGCTCGACTTCAAGGATGTGATAAAATTACCCTTAAAATACGTTGTCTGTAACTAAAATATAAGACTTAGTTAAAAAGCTGATAAAGAAGAAAATAAAGTTTTTTATTATTATTAAGATTAAGTGATAAGAATTTTTTTTTAATTTATGTTGTTATTTATTGTTAACAAAAGTATAAAACTTTCTGTAACGCCTAAAATTCCAAAGGGTGGTGAAAATATGATGGACGGCACTGTAAATTATTTAATAATCTATTTAAAAATAAAATTTAAAGTTTGTTTTTTAAAACTTAAAAATTTGTATCAGTATATTTTACACAATTTTTAAATACTTACCTAGATACTCCTCCTTATCCTTATTTCAAATCACAATTTTTTTCACTTTTAATTTTTTATGTATTTTTCAATATTATATATTAATTATATTAATTAAGAGTATTTAAGTATATTTAATTTCATTTATAAAGGAAAAATACGTGTTCTTTACTTTTCACTTATACTTTCTTTAACATTCTGTAATAAACTGTAATACTCTTGAAGCTCTTGTGAACAAAGAAAATAAACCAATAGCGAGCGTCATTGCTACGATTTCTGACAAAATTATTTTTAAAAAAATCTTTAACCCAACTTAAAAGACGGCAAAATTTACATAGAATATTCTTTTCAGAGATCTCTCTTTCTGGTTCGCATTGAATTAAAAAAAAAAAAGAATTAGAATAAATTCAATACTTGTTTACAATTAATTTAAATATATGAAATATTTTACGTCTTTAGAAATTAAGTTAGTGTATAATTTTGTTCTAGATAGTGACAATGTCAAGCATATATTAGATGTTTTATAGCTATATTTTCTCTTATCAATGTTAAATTTAAATTAAATTTCTAACCTTGTACAAAATTCATTTTAAGTTAATAAAGTACTTTGTGGTACTTTTGTAATTTTTTAGTTTTTGAATAAAGGTTAGAATTGAACAATGAGCAAACAGTACTAAATTAATGATTTGAAAGACAGAACCTGGAGAATAATTAATGCATCATTAATCTCGTTAACTTTTTTCATGTTTTCCATAACTATCTTCAAAACACGTCTTATGCACCTGAAATTACTTTATTATTTATTTTTTGTTAGGTTATTGGTAAATTTTAATCAAAGGTTCTGTAGCTCCTTTCCTCTTTAGCCTATTTTAGAGAAACTCAAATAAAATATGCTGCTTATGAAGAATTTATTTATATTACAGACATTTGTAATATAGATTTTTAGCATAATTGAATATTAAATATATGATTAATAATACTGTAGAGGCACATGGCTAATTTTGAAGAGGAACATCTTACTTCTTTAGCAGATTTGCCTAGTGCATATGGTGATTCCGCTTTTGTATAAAGAAAATAATGTCCCTTATGTTTTGGCGTCTGATCAATGCC
The DNA here is from genome assembly GCA_032873175.1 of Leptopilina drosophilae. Lineage (NCBI taxonomy): Eukaryota > Metazoa > Arthropoda > Insecta > Hymenoptera > Figitidae > Leptopilina > Leptopilina drosophilae. The sequence continues at coordinate 40,546,320 of CM065484.1, forward strand.
ACCCATTATTGCTTCATAAGTTTCGCACTTATTTGCCTTAAATGCCTCTAAATTCTTACATAGAACGGAATAAAATAATGGTTTCGTTTTATTGAGCGATTCGGCGAAATATTCAAATGCTGATGAATGCGAGCAGACACTGTCGGTGACGAGATTGCAGGAGCATTTCGGTTGATTCACACCGCCATTTGGATAAAAATCATAGTCACCTATTGTCTGATTGTCCCCGAATATACTCGTGTGTATGACCTCAACATATTCGGCATCATCCGGTGAAATACGACTACCAGTTTCTGCATTTAGAAAACATGGCATTGCTGGGTCCAATCCTGTTTATTAAACATACGATTTTCTTTTTCTATATTTGGAATTAAATTCCTATAGGTTGGGAACACTGCGCGCGCAGATGCGGGGAAGTGTTTTGATTGGAATCCCCTCTCTACCTTCATTATGCGCGCGCAGAGTTCTCGATTTTTTTTTAATTTACGTACCGTAGATGTATTTGACTTTTTCATGAGCAGCACTGCTGGCAATTCCCATAACGTGTGCGCCTAATGAATGTCCAACAAGTGTCGTTGTACTTGCTTTCATTCCCATTGTCTCCAAAAATGTTATCATTGATCCAACATAATCGCCAACTAATTTCACATAGAATGCAGCAATTGGATAGAACTCCAAAGCCAATTCGCTCCAATCGATAACGATTACGTTGCAATTTGTAAAATTTAAATACGCTGTACAGAGAAAATAATTTTCTTAACTTAACAGAATTGAATTTCAAAATTTAATAATATTAATTGTGACGCGCTCCGAAGAAAGGTACCTAAGAAGCAAACGAATTATAGGTTAGGGTCGTGTTAGATTTCTCTTGATTAAAAGTTTATTTTTAATTATTTGAATTTGAAGCTAATTTTCATTGAATATTCTCGATGTGATGAATACTTGAAGATCATTAATTTAAAATTAATAATTGATTTTCTGTATTTTTACTTGAAAAATCAAAAACATAACCTTAAATTTTAAGCTTCTTAGGTCTTTCTTCAGAGCGCGTCACAATTATTGAAAATTAATTTCATAAAAAAAATAGCAATTTTGATAGTTGGCGAAATAATTCAATTAGGAATAAAATTTTTTTACTCTAAAACCTTGTCGAATTAATTGACACGATGGACCAGCGGCAGACGATAAGAAGCCATGTGTTATAAATCGTGTAGGTCGTTTTTTATTAAAATGACTCCTCTCCAATGCGACAGTGTCATTAAATTTCAGTAATTCATACGTTCCATTTAATTCCGGAGTGTAGAGGAGAAATTTCACAATTGTTTTCACATCTTTCTTATTTCTCGTCATCTCCTCAGGTGACAAGTAATCATTGTTTTCGTCATTTTCGAAAGTTGTCGTTTTCGAAGGAATTGTGTTTTCAATGCAGCTGGTTATGTTATTCTTAATGTCCATTATTTCGGAGAAAACACTTCGTCCCGATAGTGAAGGAAATAAAGCTGAAAATTAAAATGTTGACCATTTTTCAGAAAAATATTAAAATTCCCTTCATTTTAAGTTCAGAATAGTGCGCGCGCAGTAATGAAAGAGTGGGGGAAACGTCTCGAATCAGTCGTGATGCGCGCGCATCTTGTCTACAACATATAGTGCTTGTCTTGCAAAACAAATAACTTTTTAAATTTTAAACCGAAAAAAATTGTAAAATTTGCTGAAATATTAATTAAAATACTGTCCAAATTTTGAACTATTTTAAATACTTTTTGACCATTAAAAGAATTTTCACTCCAACTCTTGAATAAATTAAATTTCGTCCTATCAAAAATATATTTTCTATTATTCGAATTCTAAAAGTACTCACCATTTGTAAAATGCGGATAAATAAAAATTAGAATTTTAATAGTTCTTATCATTTTTCTTTCAATTTATTAACTTTGTATTATTGAAAGTAAATAGAAACAGCACTTGATTTTAATGGATATAAAATGTAATAAAATAAATTTTTAATTCTTTCAATTTCTTTCAATTAAAGTTTGTTGAAAAATATTTTGAAATAGAGAAATATAAATATGGAACGATGCAATGCCGGCAAGTACTAATTGAGAAATGTTAAATTTTTTTTTTCTTAAAAGTTGCATTATTTTAATGGTTCATTAAACGTTATCAATAGCTGAAAAAAAAGAATAACTATTTTACACTAGACTTTCATGTCATTGAATTTTTATTTGTCCTCAATTTTCATTTGAAATTTTATTATCTTTATTAACATTTATTTGAAAGTTATACATCTTTCCTTCAATTATCGAATTGTGTAAAAACTTTATACAAAAACAGTGTGGAAATTTAATTTTTCCCTTCAAAATGTTTTCAAAATTACAATGAATTTGCATTTTGTTTTTGTTATTTTATATCAATTTATTTCTCGATTTTATCAATTTTTCATCGTGTTTCTGTGTTTTTCTTTGTTTACCATTTTTATCGACAACTATAAATTTATTTATATACAAACTTTGTTTATATAATTTTTTCATATCTATGTCACTATTCTACGTAAGTTACTCTTATTTTGTTTTTCAATTTCTTTTATGATTTTAATTAATAAAAAAAAAGAATTCAGATATATATGTATTAGATTGCTTTTTAATTACCAGTATTTTTTTTCTAAATTCTCTTTCACGTGAGAAAAAAAATGTTTTTCAGAATAAAATTTTGTAATTATCACAGAAATTCAATCATTCCTTTGAGAAAAAAAAACTTTTTAATGATTATTCTAGTTGAAAAAATGTATTACGACTATTCTTTTGGGAAATTCTATTTATTTAAACAATAAATATAATTTTTTATTACACACTAAATAACAAGTGAAGAGGAATTTCTTTCCAATCGAAAAGAACCAAAAATCAGTCGAAAAATGAAAAAATAAACTTTTAATTTCCTCCTAATTAATTTAATTTCCTATGTTTTAAATTCCTTTAATTTGAAGTTTTTCTGTTTTCGCAATTGAAATATTTCTTTCTTCTCAATATCGAAAAGTTTAGAATTGAAAGATTCACGGTAAATCATTAGGTATTAAAATAACACCAAAAAGGATTAAAATAATCCAATTTAGTGTTATTTTAATCCATTTTGGTGTTATTTTAATCCATTTTGGTGTTATTTTAATACCTAACGATTTACCGTGTTGTTAAACTACTTAGCGAACCATAATTCGCATCGTTTTGTAACAAAATTTCAATGTAACTACTTTTTTGCAACCGAGTTTCCACTCTTTTACTTTACTTAGTCATGGGTCGGTAAAACAGAGCAGATTTTATGCGTTTTTTTTAATGGATTTTTTTGTCATTTTAGAAAAATTTATTTACTTTTGAAAAAATTTTGGGAACACCGTTGCGGCATAAAATTTTGAGAGTAAATTTTATGTTTTAAGGGGGTCTCACAGTCGATTTAAGGACTTGTTATTATTTTATTTTATTATTATTATTTAATGACACAGTCAACTTTGACACTGCACTTTAAAGTATTTTTGGTACTAAGTATTTTTGGCGGTGTTGGATCTACTTTACCGACAAAGCGGTCGGTAATATGAGTTATTAATTTCACGACCCAGGGGAAAAGTGATACCAGAGAGGAAACTCGGTGATTCAAGAATGACTCGGAGGAATTTAATTTCACTTAATTATCTCGATTGCCGTAGAAAATTTCATCAAATTCCTTTTCATAATCAGAAAGTTCTAATGTATGGGTTGGTAGGTTTAGTCCAAGGGCATTGTGATATTTGTACTTCGTTTCGGCGACATATTCGTAAGGATCAGTCTCATAGGGACGATCGTCTTTCCCCTTATCGTTGAAACTTTCGCTGGAATCGTAATTCGTCTCATCGTTTCCATTGTCGTTTGACTTTCTCCTGGATTGTCTTTTTAATCGATAGGAACGTTTGGTTGTTCCTGCTACTGGTTCCAAAGTGGTGCCCTCGGATTTAATTATTCTTCTCTTTCGTTTTTGCTTTGCTTTGAGAAGATCATCAGAAGCTGCGGTAGTTGGTTGAATGTCCTTCACTTTTATTGGAGTATCAACATCCGGATTTTTGATGTACATACACTCCTCCTGACGGAGTCCATTCTCCATTACGCATTGATAGCAGGTCATTTCGTTTTTCATTGTTTTCTTGCATCTCGTTTTGTTCGCGGTTCGATCGTCCTTCAGCAATTGTTCCATTTTTGCCTGCTTCTGCGATGCTCCAATTAGTCCAATGTCCACTTTTGCTAGTTCGGGCTGCAAAGGAGAAAGAATTTGTAAATATTTATCAAAGTCCAGTATAAAAATATGCAGGTCTTACCTTTTCGGTTTCTCCAAGATAAACCGTTCGCTGTGTTTTCGTTTCAGCTGCCAGTGGAATTTTCCGATTAGGATAGGAGACGGTGGGTTTTATCTCGGAAGCGTATGCGTAACTTCCTTCAGGTGATGATTCGTCGGAACTGTAACTACCCTCACTGCTGTATTCTTCAGGTTCGTCTGTGGTGGGACTACCGAAAGATTTTGATTTCGTGTAGGCAAACTTCTTGTCGTCTGGTTCATAGGAATAGGAACAGGATTCGGAATCTTCGCCTGTTTTTGGGTCCTTACAGACTGAGCAGATCATTGAATTTTTCTTTACTTTGTGACAATTCTCCGATTCGGCGTTATTCAAAATTTTCTCCGATTCTGATCGAATGTATTCGACGTGCTCTGGATTGTAGTCGTAATTTTGATTGTTTTCTTTACTATTCTCCTCGGCCTCTTGTGACGATGAGGATTCAAGACTCTCGTAACCGGAATAGGCTTCGGGATTATCGTACGCGCTGTAATCCTCCTCTTCCTCGGGTTCGTCGTCTAAATAGGTGGTGAATTCCTCAGGATCGGACTCGGAAACTTCCTTGTCGTGTTGTCTTTGGTTTTTTTCTGGATTTTTTTCCACTTTTTTCCTCTCTTGTTTTGACGATTCCGGATAGCCAAATGACTTGGATCTGGTGAATTTGTAGATTTTTTCGTCCGGCTCATAATTGTAGGTGCACCTTTGGGAATTACCGCCAGTCTTCGGGTCTTTGCAGACTGTACAGATCTCCGAATCCTTTCGAACCTGTTGGAGAGGGGAAAAGATTAGTATTTTCTTTTAGTGGTAGTCCAATTTGACGTCAACTTACTCCGCGATATTGCAAAAAAACATGAAAAGAAATCAATTACCTGTCTGCAGTCCGAAGATTCAGCGGCGTCCTTAGCATCCTCAGTGGGATTCTCCTCCAAACTTTCGACCTCTCGCTCTCTGGATTCGTTATTCTCGTGAATTGGCGCTGGCTTCTTGTCGGTAAACTTTTGATTCTTTCTAGGTTTGCCAACAGAGTGGGAAGTTGAGAAGGAATAAGCTTTATCATTCGGAGCACCAATGTGGGCACATTGTTCAGACTTAAGACCTGTTGTTGGATTCTTGCAAACTGTGCACACCATTGAGTCTTTGTACATCTTTTGACACAATTCATTTGTTTTATGCTCAATTGCTAATTTTCTCGATGCTCCAGGCAAAAAGTAATCCTGACTGAACTTGTATGGAGCTCTTGATTTATCCTCCTTCTGTAATGAAGGAACATAAGCCGTCGATACACTTGTTGCTCCATAGTTATCCGATCTTCTAAATCTCGGTGGAACTGATTTCAAATTCTCCGGCGTCTTATCAGATGAATAGGAACAGTACTCATACGTTGATCCTCTCTCAAGATCCTTACAATTATAGCAAGTCATTGCTGTTGGTTTTAATTTGCCCTCGACTCTTGTTTCATTAAATTTTATTTCCTGACAAATGGGTTCGGATTTGGGTAATGATTCCTTGTCACTAATTGTGTGGGCTTTTTTGTAATTCTTATCCTCGTTGGGAATTTTTTTTGTACTTGAGTAAAAGGAGTCGGATGATGGTGAATAGTCGCTGTATGTTGGAATGTAACTGGAACCGTCTTCTAAATTATCATAGGGATAGGCGTAAGTGTAGTGTGCAATTGTCTCTGATGGTTGAGATAAATATGACGGCGTGTCATCCAAAAACCAAGGTTTTAGTGGAGGATATTTGGCATCGTTGAGATTTATAATTCTTTTCAATTCATGATCAATATCGGCAATCACTGTCGAAATTCCCGCTACAATTATCAAACATTTCTGGAAGAAGGACAAATTTTTCAGTAAATACGGAAAAAAAAATTTGATTTATTTTACAAATACAGGAGAATTTAGCGAGTTTACGCAAGCGCAGGAATATTTCTTAGAATTAAGACATGCGCAATGGAGTTTCTATCAAGTTTGACATGCGCAGTTATATTCTATGGACTTCAATCATGCGCAGAAGTGTTTTTTTGTAACTTTGATATGCGCAATAGTGTTAAATGGAACTAAAACGTGCGCATTAGAGTTTTTTGTAATTATAACATGCGCACTAGAGTCACATGGAACCAAACCATCACTCACTTGTAATCAATTGCATTAACTCCCCTCGAAAGTAAGAAAAATCGAAAAAATGAAATAAAACTTTTATTTAAAATACATTTTGAATGAGATAAAAAAAAATAGAATCTTAAATTATCGAAATTTTTAAACGTAGTATTTTTTTAAAATTAATAAAACAAGAAATGTTATTAAAAATGAAATATTCAGAAATAACAAACCTTGCAGAAATCCATAGTAAATGGTAACCAAACATTGGCAGATGATTTTAATAAAAATTAATTATTCTCACTTTAAAGTAACAATGAATAAATAACACATCACTTTCTCATAAAATGATCGCGCGGCCCGGTTAAGGATTTGCTTTTATATTCGACTTGCTTGTTCATAAGAGTGGAACAACTCTTTAAATATCCCACCTTCAATATAAAATAATGTAAAAGTTGAGAAAAGTGACAAATTTTTCAGCCGTGAAATCGACAATATTTGCAATCAAGTCTCTCTCTCTCGATTACCGAAACAATTAGTTTTGTCAAATTTTTTTTCTATTTTATATAATTTAGAGAGGCATGTGAATATTGAAAATAGAATTTTTATCCTTTAATTGTATTTTAGCAATTTGGAAAGAGATTTAGAAAGAAATGTTTTATTTCCAAAGTTTACTGTTATCTATTAATTTTGTAAGTCTCTTTTCTAATAATATTTCGTTTAATTTTTTTTTTTTTTGAATCTGTTCATTTTCATCATGAAAAGAAAAATAATTGTATGTGAAATTATTTTTGTGTATTAATTTAAAAACGTAGTTGAAAATAATTAAAAATGGATATTTTCATCTGAATTTTCTATTAGTAAAAAAAGGAGTAAAAAAAGGAGTAAAAAAAGGAGTAAAAAAGTAGGGAGACAATAACAGTGAAAGCCGCAGTGAGATCAATGGCCCCCTCACGTCACTGAATATCGCGTATCAAAAAGGCGTGACACTGGAACTTCCAATAAAATTATTTTCACACTTCACTTTTTTACATTGCAATAAAATCTCTCGACTCTTATAAATCGTGAAAAACGCAAAAATTACATAATTATACGGAATCAATTTCATTCATATTTTTTTTCTGTTTCCTAAGTTGGCTTTTTTCTATTATATTCTTTTCACTAAAATCAAAAAATAAATAAAAAAATAAATAAATTTAAAAAATAAATCTAAATTAAATTAATTTCATTATTATTATTATTATTATTATTATTATTATTATTATTATTATTATTATTATTATTATTATTATTATTATTTATTATTTTATTTTTATTTTAATTTCATTTATTTATTTAAATTCATTTACATTTTTTTTATTTTTTTTATTTTTTTTTATTTTATCATTTTTTTTAAAGGGTAAATTTTGTAAACCCGTTTATACATTATAATAATCGTAAGTTTCCTTTCCGTTAGCAAATTATCTGTATTAATTTGTGTGTTTTTTTTTTTTTGAAAATTCAATTTTGTGGGTTATTGTCATTTTTTTAATGTCAAAAAGAAACAAAAAAAACTCGTTTTATTTACTTCATAAAATTGACAGAAATTCCATTCCGTATTTTTTGTTTTCCTGACTTTTTCCTAATTTTCATCAAAAATATTTACTTTTTTCTTATCCTGCTAATAAATTGAATTTATGCTACGAATTTTATTATTCATGAAACAATTTAAAATAATTTAATTCTTGCGAAGAATTTTAGAAAAATATTTGAAAATAATTGAATTTTCAATGAAAAATGTTATTATTCATAAAAATAATTGAATTCTTCAGAAGAATTTTATTATTTACAAAAATAATTGATTTCTTTAGGCAAATTTTGTTATTTATGAAAATAATTGAATTTTCTTCAAATATTTTATTATTTATTAAAATAATTAAATTCTTGCGAAGAATTTAAAAAAAAAATTTTGAAAATAATTGAAATTTTCTGAAGAATTTTATAAATTTTAAGAAAAATTTGACTTTTATTTTTGAAGAATTTCATAATTTATGAAAATAGTTGAATTCTTGTGAAGAATTTTTTTTTAAATTTGGAAAATAATTGAATTTTTGGAAAAAATTTTTAAAACAATTTGGAAAGTCAATTTAAGGAAAAATTGACTTTTTTTTAAGAATTTCATAATTTAAGAAAATAGTTAAATTTTTTTGGAATATTTTTCTATTTTTAAAAAATAATTGAATTCTTGTGAAGAATTTTTTTTTAAATTTGGAAAATAATTGAATTTTTGGAAAAAATTTTTAAAACAATTTGGAAAGTCAATTTAAGGAAAAATTGACTTTTTTTTAAGAATTTCATAATTTAAGAAAATAGTTAAATTTTTTTGGAATATTTTTCTATTTTTATAAAAATAATTGAATTCTTGCGAAGAATATTTTTTTTAAATTTGGAAAATAATTGAATTCTTGGAAAGAATTTAAAAAGAAATTTGGAGATTAATTGAATTTTTCTGAAAAATTTTATAAATTTTAAGATAAATTAAATTTTTTGAAGAATTACATTTTTCCAAGAATTTTGTAATTTATGAAAATAATTGAATTTTTTCGAGAAATTTTATGAATAATTGTTGAAAAAATAATTTAATTACTTTCCAAGAATTTTATTATTTATAAAAATAATTGATTTATTTAGGTAAATTTTGTTATTTATGAAAATAATTGAATTTTCTTGAAATATTTTATTATTTATTAAAATAATGAAATTCTTGCGAAGAATTTTAAAAAAAAATTTTGAAAATAATTGAAATTTTCTGAAGAATTTTATAAATTTTAAGAAAAATTTGACTTTTTTTTTGAAGAATTTCATAATTTATGAAAATAGTTGAATTCTTGTGAAGAATTTTTTTTAAAATTTGGAAAATAATTGAATTTTTGGAAAAAATTTTTAAAACAATTTGGAAAGTCAATTTAAGGAAAAATTGACTTTTTTTTGAAGAATTTCATAATTTAAGAAAATAGTTAAATTTTTTTGGAATATTTTTCTATTTTTATAAAAATAATTGAATTCTTGCGAAGAATATTTTTTTTAAATTTGGAAAATAATTGAATTCTTGGAAAGAATTTAAAAAGAAATTTGGAGATTAATTGAATTTTTCTGAAAAATTTTATAAATTTTAAGATAAATTAAATTTTTTGAAGAATTACATTTTTTCCAAGGATTTTGTAATTTATCAAAATAATTGAATTCTTTCGAGAAATTTTATGAATAATTGTTGAAAAAATAATTTAATTACTTTCCAAGAATTTTATTATTTATAAAAATAATTTAATTCTTTCAAAGAATTTTATTAATTAGGTAAATGATTAAATTCTTGCGGCAAAATTTATTAAAATTGATGAAAATAATTGAATTTCAATTTTGAAAATCTGATGCCAAATTTGAAATTAGTTTCGAAATTTGTTAAAGTTTTTTTTATATACTTTAAAGTTTAAAAATATAAATATATTTTGAAAATTGAATTCTAATTAGTTTTTCAGTTATGTGTCATAATAAGTATTTCTTTAAAAATTACGTAAATTAAAATGACTTGAAATTATTTACAATAAACATTGCAGCACAACATTCCCGAGCGCTTGCGCGCGGATAATTTGGCTAGTATCAAATAAATAAATATTTGACTTTTAGAAAATTTGAAAATTTATTAAACTATATTTTTAAAAAACTACAAATTATTAAATTCATAACATAACAATAAAAAATATATGAATTAGAAATTAAATAAAAATATATAAATTTACATATAAATTATTGTCTTTATAATGATCTAAAAAGTAAATATACTTTTTTTCATAATAAAATATGTCTAAAAATAGATTTAAGAAACATTATTATTTTTCTATTTTCATTTAATCTGGTAATGATAAAATAATTTTGAAAGAGAGAAATTTTTTTAAAGTCACATATTTTACCATGCGTATGACGTATTTATTTCGTTACTTATATAACAAATTTTTTTTTCCTTATTTGATAGTCTTTGTAATTTATTTCAAACAATTGAATTCGTGTCATCAGGAAATCTAATTTCGATCAATTTTCTTATACTAGGAATATTAACATTATTTTGCTAATCATACTTTTAATATGATCATTTTATGTATTTAAAAGAAAAATTATTATTAATTATTATTTATTAAAAATTGTTATTATTAAAAATTATTATTTATTAAAAATTATTATTAAATATTATTATTTATTAAAAATTATTATTTATTAAAAATTATTATTTATTAAAAATTGTTATTATTAAAAATTATTATTTATTAAAAATTATTATTAAATATTATTATTTATTAAAAATTATTATTTATTAAAAATTATTATTTATTAAAAATTATTATTAAAAATTATTATTTATTAAAAATTATTATTAAAAATTATTATTTATTTATTATTATTATTTTTTTATCTAATTTACATATTGAAATTTAGTTAGAAGTTTAGTTACATGTAACGCGTATAATAACTGTTGTAGAGAGATAACAATAAAAATAACTTTTTATTCACTTACAAAATTATCATCACCACCACCTGTTGTATTGTTTAATTTTCATTAGCATATGTAATGTGCTCAAATCCAAGACAAATTCAAATAGTTTGTACATATTTATTTGAAAAGATAATTGATCCACAATCAAATTAAAATAAAGATACACACTAATAATGGAGGTATTTAAATAAAAATTAAATATTGAATAATCATATTATAAATATTTGCTAAAGTTGCTCTTCGCTATAGGTTCAGGCACCTCTTATCAAAAATTTAAGTCTTGTCAAAATATTTATTTTTTTCATCTATTGTTAATAATAATTATAAGTTTTAGTGTTATAATTATAATTTTTTTTTATTGTTTTTAATATTTTTAGTGCAGAAGGATATATTTTATAATACAGGAAAGAAAAATGTTTATAAACAATTTTCTTTTCGTAAGAAAGAAAAATACTTATTAAAACTTCATTTTGTTATGAATTCTCTCTATTTTCAAATAAAATTTACAAAACTAATAACATTTATTATCCATTCATAGCCATTCTTCGTGTACATTTACCGGTACAGCTACACCCAAAAATATTACAAGATCCTACGCCACACTTCTGTCCTTTAAATTCAGAACTTCTGTAGCAGGCCCAGCTTACACCACCGGGGCAACATATAGCACGAATCTCATTAGGAAGTAATAAAAATATTACAACAAATAACAGCAAGTAAAATTTTAACATTGTTTTTTTATAACTCAATTTCTTGTTATATCAGACAACAGTTATTGATGATTCAATTTTCAAAATATTGTGGAATATTGTGTACGCTTCTATATATACTCTTTTTGACACATGAATACTTCATAATTTTGTTGCAGGTCAAAACTTTTATGCCCCAAAAGTGCAGAGCAAAAGCAATAAAAATTTGTTTTTCACTCAAACACTTCTATTATTTTAATTATTAATCAAATACTGAGGAAAGGTTTAAATTTATTACAAAATTGATAATTTACGAGGCATCAAAAACTGATGTTAAAATGAGGTCATTAAATATAGGGTAGAGACATCAGTTATATCAGAGATAGTAGAATTTTTTTTTACAATTTTAGAGTAATTCCACTTACTAATTACATGCTGTTATATTTGTTTCTTCAAGAATTATGGCTATTTTTATGCGTCAAGAAAAAAAATAATTATTCTTAATTTCTATGTTCCAAAAGATTTTATGATTTATGTATTCAAAACAAGGATCAACTTTTCCTATACTATTTTAAATTTTTGTTTTATTTTTCAAAAACTTCTTTTATATTTATTGGAAAAATTAACTTTTTGCTTTGAATCAATTTCAAATTTACTGATTTATCAGTAAAAACATTGTGTTATACTAAAAAAAAATCAGTAAATTTTACAACCTACTTTCCTTAGAATGTTTTCAAAGGACTTTAACAAACTTATTACCCAAAAGTGGAAATTCGAAGAAAAATAATTTTTCAGAACAAAAGAATTTCTTTAATTTTTAATCAAACAACAAAAGTTAGAAAACTGAGGAAAAGTAAGGAACAAAAGACTAATTCTTGATGTTAAATTGCAGAGGAAAGGGTAGAAAATTGAGGATTGGAAAAAGAACAAAATTTGAGGATAATAAACGTTTGAGAAAAGACAATTTTAAAATAACAGTTTATTTCAAACTTATGTCAATATATATTTCTATTTACATGTATTTTAAATATTCACAAAATGAAAATATGAAATAAATAACATTCGAAGGAGTACAAGAATTGTAAATATTTTCAATAATTAGAATAGTAGGTCATAAATAAATAATGCAGAATAAATAGTAATATTATTCAAAAAGGCATATAAATGTAAAGAGGAAAAAAATTAATTATTCCTACACTAAACAATGAGGAATAAATTGAAAAATACTATTTCTTAAATTATTTATATGGTATATGTATATGTATTCTATAAAAACTACTATGTAGAAATTTTAAGCTAAAAAAATTCCAACTATTTTTGCTAATTTCACAATTAAGGGATTTATTTTCAATGAAAAAGAATGTTTTTTTTTTTAGAAAATAGAGTAGAAAAATTGTCGTGATTTCTTATTTTTTAATATTATATATGAAAAATTAATTATTATTCTTTAAAGGGTATTGGTCGTGGATAAACAGAAATATGTGAAATTCGTGGTTTCGGTGCCGGTGGTTTTTCAATAAACGCAACAGTTGGTGCTGCTTTAAATGGTAATTTTTTCATAAAATTCCTCATTGCCTTCTCTGTCAATTGATATTCTTTACTTTCCTTATTCATTAAATCCTGTGTTTTATTCTTCTTTTTATTATACAAAACTTCCACCGCCAATGTGAGCATTGCCAATGCCAGTCCAATTAATGTTGCTATGAAAACTCCACCTATTTTCAATTTGAATAAGTTTTAAATTGAAATTTTTGGAAAAATATACTTTTTCAAATATTTCCTACTATTGCAGACTATTTCCAAGTCAATCAGAGATGATATTTCCTAATGTTTTAGTCATATTTCTTAAATTTCAGCCATATTGAATCCACCATTTTGAATTTTCGAATTTCTTATATAATGTTCTTTAATAATGTACTTAATTTAATAATACTTATACTTAATGTTAATAATGTACTTTCTTAAATAGAGAGAAGAATTTCACTTTACCTAAACTTTCCAAAGTAATTCCTTCATTATCATCAGCATCAGGGCATTGTCTTTTTAGAGTTGCATTCCAATATTTAAAATTAAGACTCTCGAAGAATCGATCCTTTTGTAAGTCCAATATTCTGTGAAATTATTCAATTCGAATGTTTACGTTTTAATTGTTTTTAGAAAATTATTTTTGAAAGTAATTGCTAAAGTTATTAAAAATAATTTTTTAAATTATTAAAGATACTTATTAGAATTATTAAAGATTCTTATTAAAATTATTAGAGATACCTATTAAAATTATTAGAGATACTTATTAAAATTATTAGAGATACCTATTAAAATTATTAGAGATACTTATTAAAATTATTAGAGATACTTATTAAAATTATTAGAGAAACCTATTAAAATCATTAAAGATACTTATCAAAATAATAAAGATAAACTTATTTAAGAAAAGGTGAAAAATGATCTAAAAAGACACTTTTCATTTAAAGAAGAAATTATGGACTAACTTTCTGCTTATTTCTTCTTGTAAGTGACTGCCTTGTTGTACAGCTATTGCGTAAGGTTGCTCGGCAAAAACTTCTCCAACTTCAGTCAAAGAACAATTCAAAGTGACTCTGTACTTTATTTCCTGAGAGTCGTGAATAAAGGCAAATAACGAGTCTTTACTCTCTAAAACCTGTCATAAGAACAAAAATTATTAGAATTTTAATTATACCGAGAATATTGTGATCAAACTGCCGCTATAACAGACCTGATTTAGTAAGTTGCGATTTTGGATTAAATTGAAACATCCGATGAAATTTATTGTTAAGTAACAATAAGTAATATAACCTATTGTCATTTACTGTTAACAATAACTTATTTGGAGAGAGCATGTAAAATGTTTCTGTTATTGAATTTCAAAAGCGAAAAGTTACCAACAAGAAATTTTCAAATTTTTTTATTAACTGAAATTTTTTTTATTTACAATTTTGAAGAAAATTGTTATGTTCACTGCCATCAAAGAACTAAAAATAGAACTGATTTTACGGACTAAAAATTAAAAATTGCAGACCATTTACGGACAAACTGACAAAAATAGAATCAGGCCGAATCAAATATAAGAGAACATTTTACTTAAAACTAGAAATTCAATTTTTCATAAGTATAAAACATGAAGAAATCGATAACTTCGAGTCTTCGATTCGAAGTCATCGATTTTTTCGTGTTTTATAATAATTAATATTAATTATTAATAAAAATAATTTATAATAATTAAAATCATTATCCATTCAATTATTATTTTTCAGAATTTATATATAAAATTCTTCCTTATATATCAATTATTTTTAATAATTTTCGAAAAAGTTTTCTTTGCCAATTTTCAAATTAATTTCTTTACAATATTTAATTTTACGTAATTTCAATTATTAGTTAAATTCTTCTATTAAGTAAATATCGAAAATAGAAACTGAAAATAGTATTAAAAAAACTCAATTAAACTTTTTCAAAAAAATTAATTACAAAATTAAATTATTCTTTAAAATTCACGCTATATTGCTTTTAATATTCAATGATTATATCTAAAATTTTAACTGAAATTCATTTTTATGAAATAAAATTCAATTTTTATTAGAATTTTCTACTAGAATTCAATTATTTAAATAAAATTAACTCGCAAATGAATAATTTATTAAAGAATTGAACGTTTCATAAAATTCAATTCCCATAAAAAATTGTTATCAACAAATTATCAAATACTTGGATTCTATTAACGAATTTTAATAAAAATTTTTAGAATAATTACATTTTTAGAGAAATTTGATTAAAATTGTATTAAAAATAATTGAAATTCTGCATTGAATTTTTATTATTTATGAAAATAATTGAATTCTTGCGAGTTATTAAAATTTTCAAAAATAATTAAATTCTTGTAAAAAATTAACAGGAATTCAATTATTTTTAAAAATTTTAATAAAATTCTTGGCATAAATTAAAAATAACAAAATTCTTAGCAGATCTTTAATTACTTTTAGAAATTTTAATAAAATGTTTCGCAAGAATTTAAATATTTTCGTAAAATAATAAAAATCTTTGCAGGGAATCAAATATTTTCAATAGTCTTAATAAAATTCTTCGCAAGAATTCAATTATTTTAAAAAATATGAGAATTTTAGCAGAAATTCAAACATTTTAAAAAGTTTTAATAAAACTTTTTTTGGTAAAAATTCAATTATTTTTAAGATAATTTTTAAAAAATTTCCCAAATTCAATTATTTTTAAAATTTTAATGAAATTCTTCGAAAGAATTCAATTATTGTAATCTAAGATTTTAACTGAAATCTATTTTTAAATCAATGTTTATCAGAAAATTCAACCAGAATTCAATTATTTAAATACAAAAATAAATAATTTATTGAATAATTGAATGTTTCATGGAATTCAATTCCTTTTAAAAATTTTATCAACAAATTTTTAAACAATTAAATTCTTTTGACGAATTTTAATAAAATTTTAAGAATTTTTTCGAGGTATTCGATTGAAATTCTATTAAAAATAATTGAATTCCTAAAAAGAATTTTATTATTTTTCGACAATAATTGAATCCCAGTAAAATTTTATTAATTATGAAAATAGTTGAATTCTTGCGAAGAAATTTATAAAAAAAAGTTGTTACTAATGAAATTCTTGTGAAATTTTTATTATTTTTTGAAAATAATTAAAAGTTTTTGTAGAATTTTATTCACTTTTTTTTTTAATAATTAAATTCATTTGGTAAATTTTTTGAAAAATAGTAGATATTGAACAATATTTATCTTTTGCGAAGAATATTATTACATTTGAAAATAATTCAAATTTTGCAATGGATTTTTATTAAAAATTTTGAAAATAATTGAATTTTATTACTTTAGAAAATAATTGAATTCGTGTGATAAATATTGTTAATTATGAAGAGAATTGAAATTTTCTAATGAATTCTATAATAAAATTTTCGAAAATAATTGAATTTTGTTGAAGAATTTTGCTATTTATTTATACAGATAATTGAAATGTTGATGTTTTCTTAATATTTTGAAAATATATGAATTTCGGAGAAGAATTTTAGTATTTCTAAAGATAGTTGAACTTTCGACGAGAATTGAAAAAAATTTTTGAACATAATTGAATTTTTGCGAAGAATTTTATTACTTTTCAAAGTAATCAAATTTATGCAATCATTTGTAAATTTCTCTAAAATTCTCCAAATTATATCGTACAATTTACTAATTTTTCATCCTTTTTGAATGAAATTACGGATTTTATGGACCTTTTTTAAAAAAATACTATACCTTTTGGAAACCTTCTTCAGTTGAATTTAATAATCCCGCCTGATTTATCGACTGAAGAATATGGCCATACTGCTCCTTAATCGGATAGTCCCATACCCTGTACTCCACTTGATCGGTTGTACTATTCAATGTCATTTCCTTCCAAACTCTACAAAATTTTTTTTTTTTTAATTTTGACAATATCACAAATTTAATAATTGAAAAATAGAATATTTTCTAAAAAAAGAATTTTGTTCTGAAGTTCTAGTGACTTACTTATAAAGTTTCTCTTCTGCATTCTTCATATTTTTGAAGTATTGATAAATTGTTGAATTCGTCAGAACCGAGTAATTTATTCTTGACTGTCGGGCCAACTGTTCCAGCGATTGTACTGGTGACTGAAGAACAAAACAATTTTTCCTATTTCTCAACGATTTTAGGGAATGAAATAAATTTATTAAAAAAAAAAAATTTAACAAACCTGCATTCGTTCGACGGTGAGAAATGCGGCTAAATTGGCAGTGAATGTTGCCAACATTAAAACGACAAATAGCCAATAGGCCGCAACAAGTGTACGACTTGAAAGAGCTTTCGGTGCCTCTCCTCCACCTTGCGGTGTAAATGATGTTAGAGCAAACCAAAAACTTTCCTTTAATGTAAATTGCCTGCGAGAAATGAAAAACTGACTCATATATTTGTAAATTTAGCTCGAAAACTATAATAAATATGAAAATTAGTTTTTTTTGGAATAAATGTGGTGAAATGTGTACGTACACTGGAAAAAAAATTTATTTGATTCAAATAACCGATTATTTGACTATTATCAAATAAATATTTACTAAAATCAGATAATTTTTACTTGAATCAAATAAATTGTATGTGAATCAAATATTTCAGTATTTGAAGCAAATACTAATTAATTGATTCAAATAAAAATTATTTGATTCAAGTAAATATTTATTTAATTATAGCCAAATAATCGGTTATTTGAATCAAATAAATTTTTTTTTCAGTGTATGGTAAAATAATATTCTTTATATGATACAACCAACCTGCAGGGATATGGATAGAGTTTTTTATTATTCCTAGCACTGTAAGGCGAATATTTATCCAAAAACCATATCATCACGGCCGTTAGTGTCAAAGCGCCAACGATGCTCAACCAAACTTCCACCCTTAAGACGGTCATGAATTTAAAAAGTGACGTCTCTCTCTCTGGTTTTCGCATAACTATGGAAATAAAATTTCTCTAACTATAACAATTCTATAATTAAAAATTATAACTTTTACATGAATTTTTAAAATCACCATCGCAATTATTAAAAGAAGCATTAATTATTAATTAATTATTAATTAATTATTAATTAATTATTAATTAGTAAAAAAAATTAATTAATTGATAAAAATTAAATAATCAAAATAATAATAATCAAAATTAATTAATTGATAAAAATTAAATAATCAAAATAATAATCCAAAATTAATTAATTGATAAAAATTAAATAATCAAAATAATAATAATCAAAATTAATTAATTGATAAAAATTAAATAATCAAAATAATAATAATAATCAAAATTAATTAATTGATAAAAATTAAATAATCAAAATAATAATAATCAAAATTAATTAATTGTTTTAATTATTATTAATTGTCAATGATTAGTAATTATTAAAATGATTAGTAATCACTAAAATGACTACTAATTATCACTCGATTCCAGCTAATAAATTATATTCTTGTTTATTATTGATTATAGCTATCTAACCACTTTTTTTTATTTTTCAAAAAAAATATCCTCATTTCAAGAAATGTTTCTAGTAAAATTAATTTATACCAATTAAAATTCCCGATTGTTCGAAATAGGGAGCAACAAAATCGATGACTTCCTCCCTTTCGGATGTCATTGTCAATGCCGCGACGGCAATATCCGTTTCCTGATGAAAAAAAGAAAAAAGTTTTATTAATATACAAATATAAAAAAAAGAAAAGAAAAAAAAGTGGTTCATAAAAAGAACCACCGTTTATAAATATACTTTCTCTACAGTTAGGTAAATCTGGTTGCTACATTTCAGGCGATCGTTTAAAATTAAAACATTACAAAAAATTATTTTATTTCAACGACATTTATAATAATTATTTCAATCTTTATTATAATTAATCATTTTTTAATTTGAATTTAATTATAATTAAATTTAATTTAATTTTAATACAATATACAAATTAATTTAGAGTAAATAATTTAGTTTTAATTATAGTGTTAATAAAAAATAATAATAAAAAATAAAATAATAAAAAAATAATAAAATAATAATAATTAATAAAAAATTTATTACTAATTAAAAAAAAAATTTAAATATTGTTTATATAAATAATAATTGTTTAATAAAAAATTATTAATAATATCCTACTCCTTTTGATAAATCACCAACTAAGCCAGTCCAATCGCCATTGGCGGTTTTTGCTCCAAATTCTCTATCGTCAGGAACAACGAGGTCAAATTCAAAATCCATTTCTTCTGCCAATTTCTTTATCAAATCGATACAATATCCAGACCAAACAGTTTTTCCATTTGCATCCGTTTCCCCTACTGTCCATGGAATTGCCTTGAAAATTTTAATTTCATCAAATTTTATTATATTTTTTTTTTCATGTAGCAAAATTATTTATACTTTTTAAGAAATTATAATTAAGAATTGTCCAAGGAAAGGTAAGAGGCAAAGGGATTTCTCCAATGTGAAATCTTTCATATTTGCAAACTCAAAAAAAAATTCCAATTTCATAATTTTAATCAAAAAACCTATATATTTATTTTATTAAAAGCAAAAAACATTAAAAAAAGACGTGAAAATGAATGCTAAAATTTGTTTAATATTTATATATTAAAAAATATATTTAATTAATTTCCTAAATAAAATAATTAAAAAGTAGTAAACTTATATATTTAAATGATCTACTAGCTGAAGAATTGAATGTTTCCTAATATTGAATTCTCATAAAGAATTAAATTGACTTTTTAAAAAAAAAACATTTGTATTAAATATATTTGCATTCTTTTGATGAATTTTAATAAAATTTTTAAGAATCATTACATTTTTCGATAAATTTGTATAAAAATTGTATTATTTTAATACAAAAGTTCAGAATTTAGTGAATAATTGAATGACTTTTTAAATTTAATTCTTGTAATGAATTTTATCAACATATTTTTAAATAATTGAATTCTTTTGATGAATTTTAATAAAATTTTTAAGAATCATTACATTTTTCGATTAATTTATATAAAAATTGTATTATTTTAATACTAAAGTTCATAATTTATTGAATAATCGAATGATTTTTTTAATTAAATTCTTGAAATGAATTTTATCAACAAATTTTTAAATAATTGAATTCTTTTGACGAATTCAGAATTTATTAAATAATTGAATGATTTTTTAAATTTAATTCGTGTAATGATATTTTAAATTTAATTCTTGTATTGAATTTTATCAACAAATTTTTAAATAATTGAATTCTTATGACGGATTTTAATAAAAATTTTAAGAATCATTACATTTTTCGATAAATTTGTATAAAAATTGTATTATTTTAATACAAAAGTTCAGAATTTAGTGAATAATTGAATGATTTTTTAAATTTAATTCTTGTAATGAATTTTATCAACATATTTTTAAATAATTGAATTCTTTTGATGAATTTTAATAAAATTTTTAAGAATCATTACATTTTTCGATTAATTTATATAAAAATTGTATTATTTTAATACTAAAGTTCATAATTTATTGAATAATCGAATGATTTTTTTAATTAAATTCTTGAAATAAATTTTATCAACAAATTTTTAATTAATTTAATTCTTTTGACGAATTCAGAATTTATTAAATAATTAAATGATTTTTTAAATTTAATTCGTGTAATGATATTTTAAATTTAATTCTTGTAATGAATTTTATTAACAAATTTTTAAATAATTGAATTCTTATGACGGATTTTAATAAAAATTTTAAGAATCATTACATTTTTCGATAAATTTGTATAAAAATTGTATTATTTTAATACAAAAGTTCAGAATTTATTAAATAATTAAATGATTTTTAAATTTAATTCTTGTAAGGAATTTTATCAACAAAATTTTTAAATAATTTAATTCTTTTGACGAATTTTAATAAAATTTTTAAGAATCATTACATTTTTCGATGAATTTGTATAAAAATTGTATTATTATACAATAATACAAAGTTCAGAATTTATTGAATAATCGAATGATTTTTTAAATTAAATTTTTGTAATGAATTTTATCAACAAATTTTTAAATAATTGAATTTTTTTGACGAATTCAGAATTTATTAAATAATTGAATTCTTTTGACGAATTCAGAATTTATTAAATAATTGAATTCTTTTGACGAATGCAGAATTTATTAAATAATTGAATTCTTTTGACGAATTCAGAATTTGTTTAATAATTGAATGATTTTTTAAATTTAACTTGTGTAATGATTTTTTAAATTTAATTCTTGTAATGA
This sequence comes from Leptopilina drosophilae, assembly GCA_032873175.1. Taxonomy (NCBI): domain Eukaryota; kingdom Metazoa; phylum Arthropoda; class Insecta; order Hymenoptera; family Figitidae; genus Leptopilina; species Leptopilina drosophilae. The sequence goes on from CM065484.1 coordinate 40,567,779, forward strand.
ATCTTATCAACAAATTTTTAAATAATTGAATTCTTATGACGGATTTTAATAAAAATTTTAAGAATCATTACATTTTTCGATAAATTTGTATAAAAATTGTATTCTTTTAATACAAAAGTTCAGAATTTATTAAATAATTAAATGATTTTTAAATTTAATTCTTGTAAGGAATTTTATCAACAAAATTTTTAAATAATTTAATTCTTTTGACGAATTTTAATAAAATTTTTAAGAATCATTACATTTTTCGATGAATTTGTATAAAAATTGTATTATTATACAATAATACAAAGTTCAGAATTTTTAATACAAATTTAATTTAATTTTAATACAAAAGTTCAGAATTTATTAAATAATTGAATGATTTTTTAAATTTAATTCGTGCAATGATTTTTTAAATTTAATTCTGGTATTGAATTTTATCAACAAATTTTTAAATAATTGATTTTTTTCGACGAATTTTAATCAAATTATTAAGAATAATTACATTTTTCCAAGAATTCTATTAAAACGGTACTAAAATAATATTAAGGATAGAATTTATCGATTAATATTAATGTACTAAAAATAATTAAAATTCTGCCATGGTGATCATAATTTATGGAAATAATTGAATTTCTAAAACAAATCTATTGTTTATAAAACTAATTGTCTTCGTATAAAAATACATTATTTATGAAATTAATTAAAATATTATTATTACGATGAAATGTATAAAAAAATTTTTTTTAATTGACTGTAATTTTTCTTTAAATTTTGAACATAATTGAACTTTTGTAAGAAGAATTTTAGTACCTACAATTAAAAATAATCGACTTTCTGCAATCATTTGAAACTTCTTTAAAATTAAACTTTTAAATTGTTTTTAACTGAAATTTTTCTATAATCATTCTGTTTAATAATTAATTAAATACATGTTGACAAATTTCTAGAAAAATTTGAATTATTAACTTTAAAAATTGAAATTTTATAAAATTTTAAAATAAAACCTTTTGAAGTTGATTTATTTATGAATATTAGTAATGAACCCTATATATTCTTGTAAAATTGAATTCATATTGAAATTTGAGTTAAAAATTTGTAAACTATATTTCTTTTAAATTTGCTAATTTTATTTATTTATTATTAATTTATTTTATTATTTTTGGTTATTCTTCTGCATAATTAACTTATTTTTAAATATTATTCTATTTTTAAAAAGTATGTAAGAAGATAGACGCGCACTTTAGGAGTAGTGGAACAAGCAATCCGATTGGTGCGCGCTTTTACTGTTCCCCCTCCACTTAGAAAAATGAGTGTCACTATTCATTGATGGGAGAAATATTAAACGTGACTTATAAATATAAAATAAATAACGAGATATAGAGTGATTTTTTTTCACCTTGTCATTAATTTTCCACTTCTATCCTAATAGTTAAAAAATAGAAAAACAAAGAAATCTCATATTACATACCGGAGCCGTTCCAATACGAAAATAACGTTTAGCAGCAACTATTTCTTGGCCTGGAAGTGGCTGAACATTACCACTTTTTGTCCAAGTTGCAATATTCGTTACTCCACCTCGTTGTAAAATATTTATCTCAATTTCTGCATTATAAGCAATTAACAATTTTTCACTATCAAAATAAAATTTATCCGATTGTTTTAGTTCCTGAAATTAGTGAAAGCAAAAATTGTAAATAATTACCTATATTCGTTTTTTACTTTTCGAACTAGAAAAAAATGTAGACAACCGAGACGATACATGCAGATTTATTATAAACAAAAACAATTGAAAACAATTTTGAGAAAATGTATTTAAATCGGTTTTCTTCTTCACTTACCACATTTACTTGATCGAAAAATATTGATGTTATGTTCTTCGATGATTGTGCGTTGGGATTTTTACAATCTCCCTTTATTGGACTACCAGTATCGATATTTTTCAAAATTTTAATTACAAATTCAATGAGACGTTGAAAATACATTGATGATATCTAAAAGATGATCGAATTGATAGTTAAATTTTTTCCCAACATTTAATTGGGTTAAAAATAATTAATAATTAATTTGGTTAAATTTAAATTCCTATGTATAAATAAGTAGATTTTATCTTCTGGATAATTTTCAATAAATCGAATCTATATTTTAACTAAGAATTAATTTAATTAAAAATTTTTTAATTAATTTACCTTCTTATCCTTGGAACAGTCACAAGTGGATGAGGTTGAATTTGAATCCGTTTGTGACAACAGACGACAGCAAACTTCATCTTTCATATTCAATGTCGTAATTGTAAAATTAATTCTCTCCATATCATTCTGTGGTTTATAATATTTAAAATTTCTATATCGAAAATCAGTGAATACAAGATTCCAAGTTCCATTTCTCGTCACCAATTTCCCATCTAGTGCCTTGTTTTGGAAAATTGTTTAATTATTATTTAATTATTTAATTAAAAAGTAAAAACAAAAAAAATACTAAACTGAAAGTAATGCTTTTATACTTAAAAAATGTAATTTAAAAACCTTATTTCTAAATCGAATGAAAAAATTTAAATAAAAGAATAAAAGTTTTGTTGGATGAAGAAAATAGTTTCTTTTGCAAAGAAAAATTACAAACCGTTTTAAATAAAGTTGCCATATTTTCCGTGCTTGCATAAATTACATAATACGAAGGTAAAGGCCTCATATTAACAATTCTTTCAACTTGCTTTTGCGAAAAGTCATCAATGACGACTAATCTGATGATTGAATTACCAATCAAATAGTAAAGAGTCTCGTTTAGTTCTAAATTTATTGAAAAAAAATAGAATTTTAATATCAAATATTTAACTGTTATTTGATTGCTCTAAAAATATTCTTTTATTTCAATAAAACTATATCAAGGTGTCTAATATTTTCATTCAACAAAATTCCCGGTTTTTGCCTAATTTTTCCCTGTTTTCTTTTCTCATAAAATTTAAATTTAAATTTGATTTCGAACATAAATAAATAATAATTTTAATTGAAAATTTGGAAAATAATTTCTTCAATTTATTAACAATAATCTTGTCTTTTTATAATTATAATAATTGAAAATTTTCTTCTTCAAATTTATTACAATTCTATTGATAATAATTGAATTTCAGCAAAGAATTTTACTATTTACAAAAATAATTATAATCTTTCCAAAGAATGATATTGTTTATAAAAATAATTTAATTCCTGTGAAGAATTTTATTACAATTTTAAAAAACGGAGTGATAATTAATTATTTACTTAATAAGCAATAAACATTAACTTTGCTTAAGAAATGATAAATATTATTTATTTGAACATTCAGAAATTTGAAATTAAAAAATTTAAGAGAAGTTCAATAATTATAACTATTGAATAATAATAGAATAATATAATTTTTAGAAGCAAACAATTGATTTAAAACTTTAAGAGGGATTTTGTATTTTGAAAATAAAATTATAATTACGACAACTAACATTATTTTCGAAAAATTTAAATTAAAATTCTTTCAAAGAATTAAATTATTTTAAAAAAATGTAATGAAATTTCAATTATTTCCAAAATTTTCAATTAATTGTTTAGAAACATCAAATTATCTTAAAACAATGGAATGAAAAAATTTCAACAATTTTATTTTTTAGAATTTAAAAAAAATTTGCGAGAATTCAATTTTAATAAAAAATTTGAAGTGCATATCGTTTTTTTTAAATTAAGTAATAACAATTTTAAATATTAATCTTCGTACTTAGAAACATGAATTCATTAAAATGTGACTATAAAATCCAATGATTAATTATTAAATTAAAATACTTTGAAAATTTTATTTGTTAAAAAGTTTCTAAAGAAATTCTTTAACAAATTCAATTACATATTTTTAGTCGAATTTCACAATATTTCTATTAACTGCATAATTTTTTAAAATTTATTTACATAATCTGTTTGAATTAGTGCCTGACTTTTACTATCAAATTAATTTTTTTTTAACTAATTCAAAGTTAGAGAAGAGTATAAATATCTCTAAAAATTGAAATAAAAAGTTATTTTTTAAAAACAAATTAAAATAATCAAACTTTTTAATTTTGGTGAAAAAATTCCCGGTTTTTCCCGGTTAAATCAAATTCCCGGTTATTTCACACGTAGTTTTTAATAAAAATATGAAAAAAAAGTTTTAAATAATTTACTATTATAAAATTTTTTAATTTTCAAAATAAAATTTTATTTTTACAATGTATGAACTTATCAATTTAAAAAAAAAATTTTTTGTAAGAAACTAAAACTAAATTAACAATTTTTAATCCTTGTCTAATTGTGAGCAAACGATGAAATCTATTTATTATTAATTTTTTAATTTTTATAAAACGGTAGATTAAAAATTTCAAAATAAATAGATCTCATAGTTTGCCCACAATCAGACAAGGATTAAATATTGTTAATTTAGTGCTAGTCTCTTATAAAAAATTTTGAAAAAAAATTGATCCATACATACATTGTAAAAAATAAAATTTTATTTTGAAAATTAAAAAATTTTATAGTAAATTATTTCAAAAATTTTATAGTAAATTATTTCAAAAATTTTATAGTAAATTATTTCAAAAATTTTATAGTAAATTATTTCAAAAATTTTATAGTAAATTATTTCAAAAATTTTATAGTAAATTATTTCAAAAATTTTATAGTAAATTATTTCAAAAATTTTATAGTAAATTATTTCAAAAATTTTATAGTAAATTATTTCAAAAATTTTATAGTAAATTATTTCAAAAATTTTATAGTAAATTATTTCAAAAATTTTATAGTAAATTATTTCAAAAATTTTATAGTAAATTATTTCAAAAATTTTATAGTAAATTATTTCAAAAATTTTATAGTAAATTATTTCAAAAATTTTATAGTAAATTATTTCAAAAATTTTATAGTAAATTATTTCAAAAATTTTATAGTAAATTATTTCAAAAATTTTATAGTAAATTATTTCAAAAATTTTATAGTAAATTATTTCAAAAATTTTTTCTAATTTTTATTAAAAACTACGCGTGAAAACAAAAATGTTCTTTATAAGAGCGTTCAATTTGATCAATCTTTGGCCGAGTTATAAGCATTTAAAAAAAATTCACTTAAAAAACGTAATATTTAAAAAAAACTGTATTTCTAAAGTCGCTTTAGAAAAAGTTTTGAAAAATTCATTTGGGCTCATTTCAACAAGTACTAAAAGAAAAAAATATTTGAAAAAAATTTGAAATGCAAAAGCGATATTGTAAAATATTTTTATTATTTTTTTATTGATTATTATTTAAATTTGAAATGCAGTCAAATTTCACAATATTTTTACTTTGAATCTGTTTGAAATAGTGCCTGACATTTACTATCAAATTAATCGTTTTTAACTAATTTAAAGTTAGAGAAGAGTATAAATATTTCTAAAAATTGAAATAAAAAGTAATTTTTTAAGAACAAATTAAAATAATAAAACTTTTTTAATTTTCGTAAAAAAATTCCCTGTTTTGTATAAAAATCCCGGTTTTCCCAGTTAGTAGACACCATAGTTTTGAGAAAAAAATATAGTTTTAAAAGTATACCTTTTTCATTTTCAAATATTAATGCTGAATCTGTGGTGTTTTTCTTATAAAGTAAATCATCCATTGCTTGTACAAAGGGACTTATGCTTACGTCACCTCGTATATAGACAATACCTTGGGACGAGGCAACTTTCTTCAATTTATCCCAACCCGTCCAAGTAAAGTCAATTATCAATGTGATTCCACCGGACAAGTATTGACATACTGAAAAATTCGAATTAATATTCTAGTCGATATTCCCATCACATGAGGTAGAATTATTTTTAAACCAAAAACCCCCTGGCATGCAATACTTTTCAAGTATTTTTGCGCAACACTAGACGTTTCATCACCGCAGCAGACGAGTGCAGAGTGAGGTCCGCTCTAGAGATTCTACTTATATACCCGACGTCTAGTCGCGAGTGATTGGCTAACGCGGGCGCGAGAGGGGAATACCCCCACCAGTACAGTGGGTCCCTTTAAGTGCGCGCGTATAAGAGCAAACTCGTGCAGTCTAACTACGGATAAAGTCAGTGCAGTGTCGCAATTTAAAAATATTGAAATAATTATTTATTCAATAAATAAAGTGCAACCAATTTTTCCACAGAAATTTAACTATCTTCCTGTTTATAATCTGCATTTCTAGGTTGAAAAATAAACCCAGATAATTCGCACAATTATTTATTCTGCCTATAACACTAACCTTGTTGATAACTAGCGTCTACATTCTCCCTATCAACTTCAATTGTCTTTGCTTCAAGTTTTAATTGATTAGTTCCCGCATCTTTTTCGCTCCTCGGAAGAATTTCGTTTAGTGCCCCTAATAGAGTAGAATCTGGCTTCTCCATTACCACAACTGTAAATAATTAAAATATTAATTTTTTTTTTACAATTAAAGCTCTAAAAACTTGACAGATTTCTTTCCCAGTGGTTAGCAAAACAGAATCTGTAAATTATTTTTTTTTAATTATATTTATTCATAATAACGTATTATAATATTATTTTAGTTACGTTTAACAATGCGTTTCAATGGAAAAAGTATATAAAAAAAAGTGACAAAGTAAATTTGACAATTTGTTATTAAAAAATAAATGTGAATTCTACTAAAAAAATTTATTTAAAACGAACCTGGCGCAATCAGGCATATGACTGAAAATTCATTGAAAAGTAGAAATATGTAATGTACTTAATTAAAAGGTTCTTTTTTTCTACTCTTCAATTGTTTACTTTTATTTTTTTGTTCCGAGAAGGATGCCAATTTTTAAAAATACATTTATTTTATTTAAATATTTAATAAAATATAGGCGATTATTCATAATAATGATCAAACTTCTAGAAAAAAACGAAAAGAAAAAAAAGATTCCAAAATTTTGACTCAAGTTTTTTTTTTTTAATAATAATCTGTAAAATAAGGGATATAGAAATAAAATGCAAAATTCAATACACCGATGAATTTAAATATTAATATAAATGATAGCCACTTATTTTTAGAAATAAATTTTATTTACTGAAATATTTTTTTTTTGTCTTACGTGGGTGTCAATTAATTCTCATGACTCGACTTGAATGAAATTTGTTTCTAAATAAAGTGAGAATGCTTGTTAGAAATTTCGATTAGGCTAATGATGAATATTATAGAATATAGGTGCAAGAATAACAAAATTAATGTTTATATGTATGTAAGGTAGAAAATAAGAAGACAAATTTATGAACGATTGTCGATAAAGTGTGTCAATGTACACAATTTCATTAATACTACACGTAATAAAGAAGAGAGAAAATATAAAATTTATTGCCCGATATATCATATATATATATATATATATATATATATATATATATATATATATTTCAATTCTTTGGAAATATTCAATTATTTAATAACTAAATTATAAATAAAACTTAAAAAGCAAAAAATAATTATAAACATAAAATATTTTTATTTCGAAATGAGAATATTTAAATTTTTAAACACGTTACACGAAATTGTTTTTCAATAATAGCGATAAAAGAGGGTAATAAATATTTTTAAAAAGTATTAGAAATAAGTAAAAAAAATAAAACTATAATAGTAAATAAATATTTTTAAAAAGTATTAGAAATAAATAAAAAAAATAAAACTATAATAGTAATATTAATAATAACAATGATAATAATGATAATAATAATAATAATAATAATAGTAATAATAATAATTATAATAATAAAACTTGTAATAACTTATTAAAGGAGTAAATAAATTATTAAAACAAATGAAAATATAATAAAATAACAACAAGCAAAAAAATATTATTTTAAGTAATTGAGGAGCAATTTTTCAAAAGATGATAAATCCATTTTTCAAAAAAATTGAGATAAACACATATTTAGAATTTTAAAATCCTTAGAAATCGATTGATCACTGTTCAATTTAAGAAAAAAATTTGTTACCAAAGAATTTTCAATTTAAAATATATTTTTGCCTAACCTTGATAATTTTTTATTTTAATTTTTTATTAGAAAAAATTACCAAAACCTTGAAATTTCTTTATTACAATAAATTTTAATTACCAACAAAGCTTTTTAAATAGAAAAATATTTAAAAATAACGAATTTTTTACATTTTTTCTACATTAAAATTATTTTTAATGGTTATGTGAGAATTGTCATTTGTTTAAATTTCTCGAAATGACAAAATTTGGATTTATCAGATTTTGAAAACTTGCTCCTCAATTAAATTAAATTTGAAATTAAAATAAAAAATAATTAGTAAAATATTAAATAATTTTTATATTTCAAATTTTCTAGTTTTCAAAGTTTTTAATTATGCGGATATTTCTCTTGTCGTTTCAAACTTTTAAAAATCAAAATTTGAAAATAGAAAAAATCTTAATAATTTATTTAACTGTCGTAAAATTTGAATAATTTTATAGAAATGAACGTAATGAACTTAATGAACTTAATAAACTTAATAAACTTAATAAACTTAATGAACTTAATAAACTTAATGAACTAAATGAAAAAAAAATTAATAGCAAAAAATTAAAACAAAATTATTTTGAATTAAAGTGAAATAGGATTTAAAAGGTAACTGAATAATTTTTTTGTACTCACGCAATGTCACTTCTTTTTGTGAATAAATACCAGGTAGAAAGAATATAAAAACTGGTAGTAACGATTTTTTATTTGACAGCATTGTCATATGACAGTGGCGTTTTTTGTAAGGAATTTGATACTACACTAAATAGTCTAACAGGAGTCTTCCTTGTACATACCTGTTCGATGGAACATGGGGTTCTTTAATAACGACGCGTGCGCTACCGTCAGGAACTCTGCTTATAAATTTTTTATCACTATAACCATTAAATCATAACCCTGTACCTACAATGTACAAACACACACACACAAAATCTAAATGTATATATGTCTATCTAGTGGTCAATAAATTTATAATTTTTTTTTATTCATATAAATATGTCCACTAACTCCATATGAACATCGTTTAGCCAACGACACTTTGAGTTTGAAAATTGTTTTTTTTTTCTATAATGTTAATGTTATAATGTTTGTGTTGTCATTTACTGTTTCTAAGTTTAAAAACTGATTTTTTATTTTAAACATTTATTTTGTCTATTTTAAAAAATTTCCAATTGTTTAAATTTTTTTTTTTTAATTTTTCGGTAATTAGTTCTTAACTATATAATAATTTTCCTATTTAATTCTTTCATTCTGTCTGTCTAGACTTCGAAGTTAGATTTTCTGTGTGCTTTATTTTTTTTTTATTAAATATTTCTTGACAAATCGAAAAAATGCCGGTATTTTTCATGATTTATATTAAAATCAAATTTGTAATTTGAAAAATTAAAATAATTGCGATTTATAAATAAATTTTGTTTTTGTTCTTTTATAACAAATTTCGTTTGATTGATCCAAGTTATGCAAATTTTTTTCCTTTTTATTTATTTTAAATATTAGAATGTTCACTGTTTCTAAGAACATTCAGTGTTTATGCATTCAGGACTTTAATTTTTGTCAAATAAATTTGTTTATATTGTGTTCAAATCTTTGGACCCAAGGCCACAATATAAACAAATTTATTTGTTTAAAATATTAGGAAATTATTTTATTGTTTAAAAATATTACTTTAATATATAATGTGAATTTTTTTTTAAAAATAAAGTAAAAAAAGCTTAAAAAATTCTATTTCTGAATTGCATGTTTTTAATTAAAAATGAGAATTTTTTAATGATTAGAAAATAAAGCAAAAAAATTTTACTCAAAAACATGTTTTGTTAATGCATTTTTTTTTACGAATTTCTTTCAACGTAAACTTATTCGAAAACATCAATGACTTCTTTTTGAAATAAATATCTAATTATTATTTTTCCACAAGATACAGGAATTAAGATTTTTCAAAGCATTCAAATTTAAACCTTTTTGAAATTAAACAACTTCCATAATTGTATTTTTATTTTCTATTAAAAATATTGTTACTGACACTTTCTTAAAAATTATTTCCATCATTTCAAATTGAATTATTTCTTTTTAACTAAAATTCTTCTTTTAATGAACTTTTGTAAAATATTTTTTTCAGAAAAAAATCTAAATGGTCTTAAATTTAATGGTCTTTGAGAATTTGAAATTGTAAAGTTACTAATATATGAATTTAGATTTAGAAATACTATTTGGGTACTATTTTTAGATTTCGGCCACTAAAAGCTACTATTTCTGTTTTTTTTTTAGTATTTTCACTACTTTAAATTCGCTAATACTAGAAAAAAAACTATTATAAAAAATTATAATCAAATTCTTTGAAACAATTCAATTATTTTCAAAAAATATTCAATATTCAATTATTTTCATCAAATTTCGCCTTTAAAATTCTATTATTTAACAAAAAATTGATAAAATTCATCCAAAATTCAATTATTTTGATAAATAATAGAAATTTCATAAGGATTTAATTAATTTAGAATAGTATTTTTAAACAAATTTCAAGAAAATAAATTATTTAAATAAAAATTTTCATAATTTTTATTATATTTCGAAAGAATTAATTGTTTAAAACAATGTTAATAAAATTCATATGAAAAATTGAATTATTTTCAAAAATAACAAAAATTTTTTAAAGAAAATTCAATTCTTTTTTAAATAATTCAATAAAAATTTTTCAAAATAATTCAATTATCCTCATAAATACTAAAAATCTTCTTAGGAGTTCAATTATTTTCTAAAATATCAATGAAATTCATGGTAAAATTTCAATTTAATTAAAAAATGATTATTAATTCATTTATTTTCAATATTCTACTATTTCAATAAAATTTTCCAATAGAATTCACATATTAAAGAAAAATTTTGATAATATTCTACACGAACATTTAATTATTTTCCCGAAAAAAATAAAAATTTCACAGGAATTGAATTATTTAAAATAGAATTTTTATATTTAATTTAAAATTTAATTAATTTAAATTTAATTATTTTCAAAATTTCATTGTCTTTAAATATTTTAATAAAATTGTTCGACAGAAATCACTTATTTTTAAACATAATTTCAATTAAATTTTTATGAAATAATTAAATTATTCTTTTTGATATGAATAAAATTCTTCTCAAGAATTCAATTATTTCTGAATAAATAATTTTTCGAAGGAATTCAATTATTTTTGAAAATAATAAAAATTCCACAAAGATTCAATTATAATTTAGAATAGTATTTTCAAACAAATTTCAAGAAAATCAATTATTTAAAATACAATTTTCATGATAAATTTATTATATTTCGAAAAACTTAATTCTTTAAAACAATGTTTATAAAATTCTTATAAAAAATTCAATTATTTTCAAAAATAACAAAAATTTTCACAGCAATTCAATTCTTTTTGAAATATTTTAATAAAATTTTTCATAATAATTCAATTATTTTCATAAATACCAAAAATTCTTCTTAGGAGTTCAATTGTTTTAAAAATATAAATAAAATTCTTGGTAGAATTTAAATTTTATTAAAAAAATTATTATTAATTCAATGATCTTCAATATTCTACTATTTTAATAAAATTTTCTAATAAAATTTTATTATTAAAGAAAAATTTTGATAATATTCTACACGAACATTTAAATTTTATTAAAAAAATTATTATTAATTCAATGATCTTCAATATTCTACAATTTTAATAAAATTTTATTATTAAAGAAAAATTTTGATAATATTCTACACGAACATTTAATAATTTTCCCGAAAAAAATAAAAATTTCACAGGAATTTAATTATTTATAATAGAATTTTTATATTTAATTTAAAATTTAATTATTTTCAGAATTACATTGTTTTTAAATATTTTAATAAAATTGTTCGACAGAAATCACTTATTTATAAACACAATTTCAATTAATTTTTTATGAAATAATTAAATTATTCTTTTTGACATGAATAAAATTCTTCTCAAGAATTCAATTATTTCGGAATAAATAATTCTTCGGAAGAATTCAATTATTAAACATGAATAACAAAATTATACTCGAAAATTTAATTACTTTGAGTCACTTTAGTAAAACTTTTTGCAAAATTCAATTATTTTCATAAATAACAATTTTCATCACAAGAATTCAATTATTTTTAAAAGAATTGAATTTTTTCTTGTTAATTGAATTATTTTGAAAAATTAAAATAAAACTTTTCACAAAAATTCAAGTATGTTTGTAAATAATAAAAAGCTTTTTAGGAATTGAAATAGTTTTTATTAAATTTTACTAAAATACCACAAAGATATTCAACTATTGTGAAATATTTTAATAGAATTCTTATTAAATTAAGTTATTTTAAAAAAATTTTCTAAATTCAACGATTTTCAATAATTTTAAAAAATTTGCAAAAACAGAATTGAATTATTTAAAAATTTTGTTATAAAAATCATGGTATAAATTCAATTTTTTTTTGTGAATAATAACAAATTCTCAGGAATTTAATGATTTAAATTAGAATTTGTATAAAATTAGTCGAAAGGAATGAATTATTTAAAAAAAAAAAATTTTTACACTTCTCAAGAACTAAATGATTTTTGTAAATATTGAAATTCTTTCATGAATAATAAAATTCGTTGCTTGAATTCAATTTATTAGCATTAGAATAAGAAAGAAGTAAATATTTTTTATAAAAATTAAGAAAAAGTCAGAAAAATGGAAAATAAAATATGGAATGAAATTTTCGTCAGTTTTATAAAGTTTCTGAAATGTTGGTTTTTTGTCGTGGATTTTAATTTTTCTGTAGCTACTTTTTTACTATTTTTTTTTTAGTCTGAAATCTACTTTTTGCTACTTTTTAAAAATTAATTATCGAGTGCGAAGTCTGTATTGAAAATAATGAAAAATATTAATTGAATCGTTCTAAAAAATTTGATTATATATAATAACAAGCAAGACTACTGTGTATCGTTAGAATACTTAAAAATTCTAAAAATTCGTCAGCCATATTGGATCCACTATTTTGAATTTTAAAAATCGACATCTTTTTTTTATAACATTAACTTTTTGGTAATAATTTTCTTTTTTATTTTAAATGCGTTAGTTACTTATTCAAACTTATATCAAAATGCTGTACATAACCTAAAATTTACTCAAATGTTAAATTTTTACAATAAAAAAAATTTTTTTTTTTTTTTGAAAAAGTTGATCCCGATTATTACTACAATTACGAAAGACGAATTTGATATGAGGTTTATATTGACATATTGCTGCCTGGGCGGAAATTCTTAATATAGCAACGAATTTTAGAAGATGAATGAACTAAAGACGAGCTCAGGTAACGGTTATATTCACGAATACAATGGCAATGGTCTATTTTTATTTTTGCGGAAATATCTATTGAAAGATAGAAATCTTTTATGTCTAAATGGCATACAATACGTATATTGAATTTTGATATTCATGCAGCACAAAAATATAAGATGAATGAAAGTATTATAATAGTTTTTTTTTCAAAATTAGCTCAATGTTTTTCCCCCTCTAAAATCAAAGAAAACAAAATTAGCCTCATGAAAAAGAAAAAATTTCGGATTAGTTACATTTAATTATTTTCTATTTATATAATCACTTTTGTCTATTCTATTATTATATAGAGGAAGTATAGTGTTAAAATTACAAATATGACATTATTTCTGTTATAATATATATATAGGGATTTTATGATGGCAAACAACAAATTATAGGTTATGTTTTGAATTTACTTTTTACTTGACTTGAGATTTATTTATTATTAAAAAAATATATAATAATGTTATTATATGTTATTATTTATTTATTTATTTTTTTTTATTATCAACTTTGCCTTTTGTAGTAAAATAAATGTTCTTTTTGTTTTGTAACAAATTTTAACTCGGACTAAAATTTCTTCTGCGGGTTCATTTTCTATTATAATAATATAAGTGTATGTTAACACTATTATCTTAAATATTAATAATTAATTAATTTTTAAATCTTAACGCCATTCCATCTCACTTATGATAGTCATAATTATTTTAATTTTCAGTATTTTATATAAATTCTTCCTTTAAGAGATTTTTGTTTATTTAAAAATAAAAATTTTCCCTTAAAATAAAAAATATAATTTTTTTCATTTTTTTTTAAATTTTAAAAGAAAAAACGTTTATTAGAAACATTTAAGGCAAATAAAATTGATAACGGGTTTAAAAGCCAGGAAATTTCCGCTAATGCACTCTCTGCATAGAAAATGACGCACTAATGTGCATTTCAGACAAACGATTCTTCTTTTTTTTTTATATATAAAATCGATATTGTATGCTTCGCATTAGAAGTCAATCATCATATAATTATCTCAGACATAATCAGAAATAAGGACACATCGATTTTACTAAAATCAATGCAGCAATATTTATAAATATAAAAATATATGATTTTTCATTTTGCACAATAAATGTGAATTATTTAACCGCGCGAAAATCGAATTGTTAAATTATAAATTGATAATTGATAATTCGATAAATTATTTTTTTTCTTCTTCTTCTACTATCAATTGAAATGTTAATTTAGAAAAGTTTAATTTAAATGTTAATTTAGAAAAGTTTAATTTAAATGTTAATTTAGAAAAGTTTAATTTTAATTAAATTAAATAAATTTACATAATTAAATTTATAAATTAAGGGCATTTGAACCACTATGACGTCACAATGTTTGAAAAACATGAGTTTTTTAATTGCGACGTCACAATGGTACAAATATGCCCTTAACTAAAATTTCTAATTTGAGAAATTTTTTTTGAAATTCAAATTGTTAAAATTTTTTGCTTTCCTTGGTTGTAAAAATTTATTGACATATAAACAATTAAATAAATTGTTAAACAATTTGTTATCAAAAGATTATTGTGACTGTGCGGTAATATTGAGCTTGATTAATTTCCATGGTTGAGAAAACAGTGAAGCGGCGATGCGTGAGGTCATCATCATTTCAAGATTGCAGTGCAGATGTTTTTCGTCTGGCAGCAGGTGAGATGAGATGCTTCAAAAATTCGATACTATTTTTAGATTTTTTTTTTATTTACCATCACCCCCCCCCCCCTAATTTCTCTTTTTTTAAAATTTAATTAAAAAAAAAAAAATTTTACTATTAACAGAAAATGTTAATAAATATATAGAAATTAAATCTAGAATAAACCTCACGGTAAATCGTTTGGTATTAAAATAACACCAAAATGGATTTAAATAACACTAAATTGAATTATTTTAATCCTTTTTGGTGTTATTTTAATACCTAACGATTTACCGTGCTTGCGGCAAAGATTAAAGAGAAACGCCCTCACTTTAATAGTCTTCAATTAGAAATAAATAAATAAAATAGTAAAGAACAAAAAAAAAAGAATTATTTTTTAAAAAAAAGTAAAAGTTGAAGTCATTTTTTTTTAGTGTACATGGGGCTTTTTATGACAAATGCTTTTCAAATTTTGCTTCTCAAATTTTTTTCAAATCTGTTTTTTTCTGTTCGGTACTCGTTTTGAAATGAGCTTCGATAATTTTTTTTTTTCAAATTTTTTCATAAATAAAAACAGTTTGGAAAAAATTTTGAAATGTAAAAGCAAAATAATTTCCGATGGAATGCCCCATACGTAATAATCTTAAAAATTGGAATTACACTTTAAAAGTTAAATAGGGAAGATTTATACATAAAGATTAGGTGAAAAATATAAAGACGAGGTAGTAAAAGTAAGAGGTATTCTTCTTCTTCTTCTTTTTTTTTTTATTTAATTTCTTCCGGTTATTAGTAATATTATAATGATTTTCACATTATAAATGCGCCGAAGAAAAAGAGGGAGAAGGGGGAAAAATTTACATATATGCAAAATTACGTAAAAATAGAGAAATAAGTGCAAATCGGTTCTCACGACATATTCTATATAGATGTCAGCTAGTGTAAAAAAGGGAAAAAGGACATTTTTACAAGTGTATGGAATAAATACTATATTTGATAGGCGACATATATTCGTATATATATATGCTTACAGTATATATGACCCACTTAATGCAAAGCAGTCTTTTCACATGAAAATTTAATGAGACTGTTGTTAATACTTCATCCATTTTCATTTTTGTTTTCGTTTTTAAATTCATCCATTTTTTTTTATTTATCTTATTAGATATTTTATTATATTATATATTCTTATTATATTATGTATATTATTATTATTTATTATTAAATTATATATTATATACATTATATTATATTATATATCTATTATTTATGTATTTATTATATATTTATTATATATATATTTTTATTATATTATATATTCTTCTGAAAGGCACCTGTTTTTTTCCAAAAACTAAAAAAAATTTAATTTTTACATTTTCTAAATTTTTTTGTCATGGGTGGGTTTTAAATACGTTTAAAGATAAAAATCTGAGTTGCGCAAAATTAATTTTCAAAAATAAGCCTTCCAGCATCATTTTAATATTAAGTGTTTTGAAGGTTAAATATTAATCAATATTTGGGTTTTTGAAAAAAAATTCCTTTTAAATTTAATTTCCTTAATTTATTAAACTTTTAACATTATTCATTTCTAATTTAATGAATTGTGTATTTAATAATTTATTTACAACTATTTTATATTTTCAAAAATAACTAATATATATATATTTTTTTATATTCAACGGGAAAAAAATTGTAATGAATTTTTTAATTTATCACTTTAAGTTCAAAATTGATATTTTCTGTAAAAAATTTTTATTTTTAATTATAATTCTATTATTTATCTAACTTTCTACTTAATATATTATATTTTAAAAAATTAAAAATATTTTATTTTAAATAAAACGGAAAATTTGTTTATAATTCAAGGTTTAGGTATAATTGAAAATTAATTATTATTATTAACTTTATTAAAGTCCGTGGTTTTTCATTCTGTCCGTTCGCAGTATGAAGTTAGTTTTTGTATATGCTTTTGTTTTTTTTTTTTCGTTTTGAAAACACATTTTTCTTGATAATAAATAATGTTTGATTTATAAATTTTATAATTATATTTTGTTTATTTGTTTTAAATTATTAGTTTCTTTTGAAATAAAAAGTTGTGAAATTTTTATTTTTTAATTACAATTTTTAACAAATTTTTTCTATTTTAAATTAATAAAAAAAAAAAATGTGTAGGAAGAATTTGTGAATTTCATAATTACAATTTTTATTTTTTTCTGTATATAAAGATATTTTATATTTATTTGTCTTTGAATTTTTTGTCAAAAAATGGAGTTTCTTTAATAATTTTAATTAAACATTTTAAAAATAATTGAAATTTTATGGAGAAGAATTTTATTAAAATTGTATTAAAAATAATTGAATTCTTGCGAAAAAATTTACTATATTTATAAAAATAACGAGGCTTCGGAGATGAATAATAAACGCTTTAAAAAATTTTTTTTAAATTAAGATTACGATATCACATTGTGAAGCACCTTAATACATATTTTTTTATATAATTTATATTATTAATGGAAATAAAATTTTCTCCCCTAATTTTTAATATTTTTTTTCTTAAAAAAAATAAAATAAATCTGCAATTTAACATGCCGGCTGTTAGGAGACCTTAGATAAATCTTAGAAAAAAAATATGAAGGAAATGAGAGAAAAGACTGTGATTTTTTGTACAGATAGACATAATGTCAAAAAGTCAAAAATAATAATAAAGTTATAAAAAGTTTGCTACAGATTTAAT
This sequence comes from Leptopilina drosophilae, assembly GCA_032873175.1. NCBI lineage: Eukaryota > Metazoa > Arthropoda > Insecta > Hymenoptera > Figitidae > Leptopilina > Leptopilina drosophilae. Next base: position 40,585,508 of record CM065484.1, read on the forward strand.
GAATAAATAATTATTTTAATTTTAGTTTTCAAAGTAATAATAAAAACACATGAAAATGTGGCAACATCGCAACAACACATAACCTCAAAAAAATACAAATTTGATCCATACACTTGAAATTAACAACATTCCTTATTAGTAAGTTAATAATTTTCCCGTTTTTTTTGTGTCATAAATATATTTTACATTTTATCGGTAATTTTCGTGTTTCCAACACTAAAAAATTTGAGGTTAACGTCTGACAATATACGAATATACCAGTCGTACCAACCATAAGTCTATTGTCGCGATTTTTAAGACAATTTCAGAAAATTAATTAAATATATTTTTTAATATATAAGTATTAAAAAAAAATTGCATTCATTTTCACATCTTTTTTTATTGTTTTTTTCTTTTATTAAAATAAATGGGGGTTTTTTTTTATTAAAATTATGAAATTGAAATTGTTTTTTGTGAGGTTGCAAACATGCAAGATTTTACTTAGGAGTAATGGGAAGAACCCTTGCCCCTCACCACTGCTTGGACAATCCTTAATTTCAAAAATTTTGTTTTTTTAGGTTATCTCAAAACCCTGACGCGATGGTGTTAAATAAACTTCAGATTCGGCTTCAATGGGCCCAAAAATATAAATTAGCCACATAATTATTTATATTAAAAAAATATCTATGTGTATAGCTTTAAATTAAAGTGAAGAATTTTTCTGAAAAGAGAAAAAAGAATTAGAGAACTTGAAACTCGCGGTTGTAAATTTGGTTGCCTATTGTCAGGCTACAGTCGCTTCAAAACCAATTCCTGCGCATAATAACAAAAGTAAAAATAATAAGAAAAAAGTAAGTAAAAGTTTTCTAATAAGAAAAAAGTAAAAATAATTGTAAATTTACTATAATATAACTTAACGAACAATATAAATAAATAAATAAATATATATATATAAATAATTATAAATATTTTCATAAAGTAATTAATTAAAATTACACAGTTTTCTTGAGAGTATCAAATTGATACTAAAGTGGATCAAATTGATGCCAAAAATCTGGATCAATTTTTTATTTGATCCACAATTTTAGTATCAATTCGTTGCCATTTGATACTTTTAAACTAACAGTGTTAGTAATAAATCCAATATTAATAAAATTCCGTTTGATTATCATCATTGACAAAAAAAAAATACATAAAAAAAATTTTTTTAGTAAAAATAATGAATAAAAATTTTTTCCGCTCATTAAAAGCAAAAATCATTCATTATTGCATGAATGTGTATTTGTAACAACTAATTTCACCTCATATTCTTGAATGTAATGCGGGAAATTCTATTCGTACATTCTCGGTGAATTGAATCGGTTCTTTTCGACTTTCCAGCTTTTTCTCTCTCACTTTGTCTCTAAAGTGAACCAATTCATTTGTGGAAGAGAGAAAAATTTACTAGCCATTAGTGCAAGAGAGACGGTCGATCAGTCACAGGGCCGTCTTCATTATTTTGAAAAAAAAAAATTTTTTTTAACACTTTATTTTTATTTAAATATATCATTGAAATTTATTTTTTTTATCTTTATAAAAATTATTTTAAAAATAATTCTTTTCTCTAATAGTTTTTATTTTAATATAAATAATTTTACAAATTTTTAAAACTATTATTTATTTATTTATTTATTATTTATTATTATTATTTTTATTTATTTATTTATTTATTTTTTTTTTATTATTTATTTATTTATTTTATTTTATTTTTTTTATTAACAATATTTAATTAATAGACTTAGAATTAAAAATTTTATTTTTTATTACAATTTAAAGTGTATGAAAAATTGCATTTATTGCTTATTCATAATTATTAATATTAATATATTATAATAATATTAATAATATTAATAATATTAATTTAATAATTAATTTATATAATAATATTAATTTTTTTTGCATAATTATTGATTTTATTTGAATTTTTATGTAATTAATAAATATTCACTTAAATAAATTAAATGGACTGATTATTAAACTATTAAATGTATTGAATATTTAATTTTTTAATTTATAAAAAGTTATTTTATTAACTTTTTAACAACATAAGTTTTTATTTAAAATTAGTATTATTTATTAATAATATTTATTAATAAAAAAAATGTATTGTCTTTTCTTCTTTTGTATTTATTTCAATGTTTTTTATAAGATACATTATATTATTTCAAAGTATTTATAATTATTTATTGTTATTAACTATTAACGATTTATTTTTATTTGTAGTTTTTAGTTTATAATTAATTAAATACGTAATTAATAATTAATATAAAAGTTGAAGTTAATTAATTGAATATTCACAAATAATAAAACAAAAATTATTTGCATTCTATTTTACTGAACAGAATAAAGAAATAATTATTTAATTCTTCCAAGTTCCGGATTTAAATTTTTTTCATTTTAAATTGTCGCGGGACAAGCGGACCAATGAAATTGCTTCTTATATGCATTTAAACTACCTCGTAGTTCCAGAAATATTCGCCAGGTGTTTAAATCGCCTGAAATTCGCCGGTGGCGTGGTCAGGTGCTCGCAACATTATTAAAAGTTTGTCTCGTGTTTTCATGTTCATTTTTGTTATTAAATAGAAACAGTAATTTGATAAAATTACAAAATTCAAAGAATAAATGAGAAAGTATTAGTTTTATTTCTTCATCATTTCAATCACAGTGAAATATTTTTATCGCATTGCCACAAACATTTACATCCAGGACACGATGCAAGGGAGATATTAATTTTACGGTGAGTTTTTATTTTTATTTACTAATGTCTAATTAGAAATCGTTGAATACTGAAAAATTTATATTAATAATATAGTTGTATTCATTATAAAAATAATTGAACTTGTTTTTGTCCCTTGAAAAAAACAACCATATGCATTTTATTGTCCAAAACTAACAATAACCTATATATTTGGAAAAAAGCCAAAAATTGAAAACAAAATATAACCTCAAATTTCAGGAACAATATTTACACTTTTTTTATTATAGAAAATAACCGGGGAATTTCGTTGAATGAAAATAGACAACCCTGAATTAGTTTATGTATAATTACGTATTGTGTTAATTTACGCTTTAACCTTATTTAATATTATGCAAAAATTATTTTTTTTTTGAATAAAAATATTTGATTGTAAACTAATAGTGACAAATGGAAAAAAAACGTGTCTTAATTTTTTTTTATTCCCTTCGGGGGAGCTAAGGAACCCCCATATTGTGCGGCTATTGTACTCTTGACATGGTGTGAGGAGAGGGGGTAGACTCTCTCTCTCTCTCAGTCTTATTTAGTGAGAAGAATAAGGAGGGGAGGAGATTATGTCTTTACTCACTCATAACTAGTGAGTGTAAGCAGGAAAGTTATATAGAGTGGAGTGAGAAAGCGAAGAATGGCGAAAGAGTAAGAAAGACAGAGGGGAATATAGAGTGAGACGAATAAAAGCCATGTGTAAGAGAGAAAGAGAAAGAAACGATCCTTGCCGTAAGTGCAACAAAGAGCGCACAACCACAACCGATTCACGTATTCCAGGTTTGTTGGAGGGAGAGAGAGAGAGAGAGAGAGAGAAAAAAAAACTATCTCTCTCTCTCCCTCTGTCGTTCTCTTCTGGTCTCTCGACGAGCAGATGCAATGCAGTCAGTTGTCTCGGCACCGTTGACTCGTGCGGGTGGTTTTTATTCTCCATTATTTTCCCCTCTTTCTTTCAAGAACGAAAAATTTCGCGAACATCCCACACTAATATACATATATATATATAGTCTCTTTTTTTCCATTCTCGCTCACGCCCATTCTTGTGTGTATATTTAATCAAATAAACAAAGAAGAAGAAGAAAAATCAACCGAATGGAAATAAGGAAATTTTTCGCAAAAAGGAATCTGGACATTGCAAAAATTTATAAAACACGAATCTCGTAGCAGACGTTTTTTTCTTTAGAAAGAGAAACATTCGCATGGAATGAGACATACACATACAAACACACACACACACACACATCTAGACATCAAGGTATTAAACAATAATAACAAGAGAATCAAAGAATTGGGGTGTTTTTTTTTTTTTTTGAAATGTATATGAAAATAATTACCCGGAGACATCGAGTTTGACTGGCCTTCAACCAGGGACAGTGACTTTCCACCTGTAATATTATGCGCTCGCACGCAGTAGTTCCCATCGCGTTATTATCGTTACGCGTTTGTCGTTGGACTCGAATGATGTGGCAATGGCGCTCAAGCGATGGAGTCGTCTGTATTACTCCTGCTACTTTAACTTTTGCTCGTCGACAACACAATTATTCATCGTTGTTACCATGTTACACTAAGTACTCATTTTACAATTTATAGTGCCTTTATAATTATTGACAAGTGCGTACATTTTTTTTCCACCCACAAAAAAAAAAACAACAACCAACCAACACCGGAAATTATAAAGTGAATTTTTCAAAGAATAAGAAAAAGAAAACATCTTTCTTTCTCGCTCAAATGTGAGACCACCAGGTGAGCGGAAGTTTAAGTGTGTGTGCCCCCCCCCTGTTCTTTTTTTACTCACCAACAACCATCATCACCACCACCACCCCCTTATGAGAACGATGCACCAATCGTTCTCTCTAGGACAGAAAAAATTATTAAAGGATTAAAAGTGTGTGTACATGTGAAAATGAGAATTTTGAAAAAAATCAAAAGTGTTTAGAGATTTTTTTCTGTGTCAAATTTATATATTATATATATATGTATATATATATCGTGTGCTAGTGGCCACAGTGTGTTTTTCACGGGTGAGGTTAGGTTCGGCCGCAAAAGGTAACATATACACGTATTTTAATATACACAACAACAAACGCTCTCTCGCGCGCACATACAAACACATTCTTGCAAACATTTACACACACACACAAACATACACAGTCACCGCCCGGCTCCTCGCGGATTTCTCAAGAGAGGAGGCGACCGCGAAAGGGGATTTCTTAACCGTCGAGACGAACCGGGTTCTCTCCTTCTTCTCTTTTATTTATATGTATATATGTATGTATATATATACGTGAACGAAAGGGTTATATACAGGTGAAAAAAAGAAGAAAAAAGAGAGAGAGAGAAGAAAATAAAATTGAAGAAGAAAAAAAATAGTTTTTTTCTTAAAAAGAAAAAAGAAGAATAAAAAAAAGAAGAAGAAGAAGAAGAAAGATACGGGAAAGAAGCACGCGAACGAATACACCAAGGCGAATGCCGATCGCCGCTGGAATTCTTGCCACTGGAACTGCGGCTCATTGCCTGTCCTCCGCCGCTGGCATGTTTCGCTTCCTCGCTAAACTTACAGGTTAGTCGACAGTATTTCCCTTTTTTTCAAGAAAAAAAAAGTGATAATTATAATACTTAGATATTTATTAATATTTCGAGAGAAATTTATTTTTTTCGTTACTTGGGGAAAAAAAGCAATTTGTTCTTGGTTTTTGTAAATTTTCTTCCTTTAAAATGGGAAAATCCTAACCTCTCGTTTGTCAATGACTCACTCTCGCTCGTGTCTCGATTGTCAATTTCTCTCTCTCTCTCTCTCTCTCCGTTACTCTCTTCCTTTTTTTTCTCTCTTTCCTTTTTTTATTCTTTTCTCTCTTTACTCTTTTCTCTCTTTACTCTTTTCTCTCTTTACTCTTTTCCCTCTTTACTCTTTTCCCTCTTTACTCTTTTCCCTCTTTACTCTTTTCTCTCTTTACCCTTTTCTCTCTTTTCTCCTTCCCTCTCTCTCTCTCTCTTCTACAGTAACGAAAAATTCTTCGATAATTTCTCCCATTTTTACTCTTGAAACGTTTGCCTCTTTCCAGCAGACAATTTTTTTTTCTTTTTCATTAAAAAACCAAACTTTTCTTCTTTAGTGACGAATTTGTCTTTGATAAGCTCCCATTTATACATGTTTGCCTGCATCCAGCAGACGAATTTTTGGTTTTTTTTTTTTTTTTAGAGAAAGAGAGTGGGAAAGAATTTTATTTTCTCGTCGTTCGTTGATGTGTCTGGTGATTTTTTTTTTTCTTTTTCAACTGATGCAGTGCTCGCACTTTTAACACAGTTTGTGGCATTTATTTTATTTTGTCACTCTCCTGACTATTTTCTGGAGTCTCGTTTCGAAATTTCTTCGTGAATTTTTTTTTTTTTTTTGCATTTTTAATCGATGATATTCTTTTTTTGTGAATCTCAACAAATTGTATAGAATATAATTTTTGTTTTATTATTGAGGTTAGGTTTTTGTATAGATGAATTTTAGTTCTTTTTTTTTGGTGACAGGTGTGTGAATTTAATTAGTGAATGTAAAAAAAATATTCTTTTATTTGTTATATTAAAAATGATATTAATTCATAGTAATAATTAACTTTGGTGAAGTTCACAACGTTTATAGTCAACGATTTCTGAAGAAAAATTTTTTTTCAATCAAATTTTTAAAAATTCTTGTACAGATAATAGGACGTTTATTTTTTTGAATATTGATTTACATATAAAAAATATTTGTGAGCAAAAAAATTTTATTCGTTTTGGTAAGAAAATAATTTTTTTTCTTTCAATCGTTGATCATAAACGTTGCGAACTTCACCGACGTAATAATTAATAATGATAATAACAACAATAATAACAATAATAATAATAATATTAATAATATTAATAATAAGAATAATTATAAAAATAATAATAATATTAATAAGAATAATAAATACATAATTTTGTTTATATAACAAAAATTCTTAAATGGTATTGATCCGAATATTCTTTACATAAATAAATAATAGTTATATATTTAAATTAAATAATAATTAAGTAATTAAAATACATTAATAAATAATAAATTTAATCATAATTTAATAAATGAAATAATAAATTTTATAAGAAGTAAAGAAAAATTTTGGTAATAAAAAATTATAAACTAAAAATATTCAATAAAAATATAAGTTGTAACAATAGAAAGTGATTACTGTGTCTATAAAAAGTACTAATTAGTGGAAAAAATAATTCATTATTAATAGAAATATAGAAATTTTCGATAAAAAAATTTAGAAAAATCGGAAATACATAAATTATTAATTATTGTTAATTAATTATTTATTTGTATTTTCTAAATTTTTACGTGAAAGTATAACATTCTTTAGTCGCGAATGTAGTTTATAATTATTATCTATATGTTTATATATATAGAGGAAAGTATATAATTAAATTAAAATTAACACGATATATTTAAAAATAGTCTTTTTCCTTTTTTTTGGATTAGACTTTTACATTCGCAATTACTTTTTGTTCTTTAACTTGATTTTTTCAAAAATCAAATTATAATATTATTTGTTTAATATGTATACATATTGTTTAACTTCTAGTCTATACTTTAATAATAAAAAATTAACAGTAAATTTGTAAAATCAGTTTATAGCATAAGTATAAATAAAATAATGTAAAAATTATTTCTACAAATTTTATTATTCATATTTAGTAAAAAAAATTAATTAAATAAAAAAATTTTTTTTAAATTAGAAAAAATTAAATAAAATAAATAATTCAATAAATAATTTTTATTTAATATAATTGAGTAAAAATACATAGGAATTTTATTAACTTTTTTTGTATTTCAAAATATGTATTTATTTAACAAATTACTAATTTTTAATAAAATTTAATTTGATGTTTTAAATTTAAAAAAATATATTATTTCAGAAATTTGTTAAATAAATATATATTTTAAAATACAAAAAAAGTTAATAAAATTCCTATGTGTATTTTTACCGAATAATGTTAAATAAAAATTATTTATTGAATTATTTATTTAATTTTTTTTTCCAAATATAAATAATATAATTATTGAATTAATTATGAAAATTGTTGACTTCGAATGATAATTTATTATTATATAGGATATACTATATTTTATATTTAATAAATATAATTACTTTTTTTTAACCTTTTACTGGATAATTCGCCATTTTATTAATAATTAGAAAATAGAAATTTTCGTTTTAAATTATTATTCACATTTTTATTGTTATTAACGTTAATTATTTTTTTATTTTATTATTCATTATTATTATTATAAAATAATAAATTATTAGTTAACTTATTAATTAATTATTAATTATTAACATTAATTATTTTTTTATTTTATCATTCATTATTATTATTATAAAATAATTAATTATTAGTTAACTTATTGATTAATTACTCTTTTTCCTGTATTATATTATTGATATATTTTTTAATGTCCAAAACGAATCGAACGTTCTTTAAATTACGAAGTTGAAGTCCGCAACGTTTTTAAAAACGAAAAATCAAAAAAAAAGTTTTTTTTTTCAAATAAAATTCATCTCTAATTTTCATGTGCCTCAATTTTTAAGAAATCAGTTGTTACTAATTGTAAGGATTTAATTGTCGAAAAATAACATTATTTACAATAAAAAATTAAAGTACCGTCCCATTATTTTTTTTTGTTTTCGTTTTTATAAATGTTGTGGACTTCAGCCTCATCTTTAAATTTCGTTAAAATTTGAATTTTATTGCGGATAATGTTATTATTATTATAATTATTGTTATTATTATTATAATTATTGTTATTGTTATTATTATTATTATTATTATTATTATTATTATTATTATTATTATTATTATTATTATTATTATTATTATTAGTATTATTATTATTATTATTATTATTATTATTATTATTATTATTATTATTATTATTATTATTATTATTATTATTATTATTATTATTTTTATATGATACGTTATTTAATAATTATATTATTTGTTTAATAATGATTATTATTTCCAAATTAATAATTAATTTATGTAAAGCGAGAGTTTAAAAAAGGGATTTTAAATATAAATATAAATAATTACATATATATATATATATATATATATATATATATATATATATCTGTACAGTAGATCTTATAGGCTCGTAAAATAAAAGCTACAGAGTACACGATCTCGATTAATTTCTTGCACTTCGAATCGGGCCACCCAAGCCAGGGTTGTTAACCTCGTTAAATGAACGTTCGTTTACTGACTAATCGATAATATTTCTAACTTCATAACCTTTATATTTATTATATATTATAGTATATATAGTATATATTACACAAACATACAGCTCAAACTTATTTTTTCTCAAATTCAACCCATTTTTGGGCTTAAAATAAAAATAAGACAATTTTAGGTTTTCAATTAAGTTTCATATGTCTAAGAAATGTACAATAGACTCATTTTTTTTATGATGAGCGTCGTTGCTAACTTTACATTGACGTTACACTGAAAAAAAATTTATTTGACTCAAATAACCGATTATTTGAATCAAATAATTTTTATTTGAATCAAATAATTTTTATTTGAATCAAATAAACTGTATTTGAATCAAATATTTCAATATTTGAAGCAAATATTATTTAATTGATTCAAATAAAAATTATTTGATTTAAGTATAAATATTTATTTGATAATGGTCAAATAATCGGTTATTTGAATCAAATGAATTTTTTTTTCAGTGTATTCATATTTATTATATATATATATATTATTATATATTATATATATATTATATATATTATATATTATATATATTATATATATATATATATATATATATATATATATATATATATATATATATATATATATATAATAAGAAAAAAGCTTTTTTAACGGCATTGGAATTAAATGTCGCGATATTATTTTGCAACTTTATAAATTCGTGGGTGGGCCTTTATAGGTATATACTATTAAGGAGAGTGAGAGAGAGAGAGAGACGTCACGAGTATATATATATAGGACGTAGGAAGCGGTAAAATTAAAAAGCAAGTGCCGTGCGATTTCCGGTGATACGAACTTTCATGAATCACGGATGCAGTCTAGTAGGGATTATATTCCAAAAGATATTTCAAGTTTAAGAGAAGAAAGATATATAGGAGGAGAGAGAAAGAGAGAATGATTGTTTCATTTTCTAATCTAAACCCAAAACAAAAAGAAATGATTATTCTTTTGTTCTCATTCAAATTGACTTTCTATACTGTAAAATTCATCTTATATGGATAGAAATATATGCAATCTTGATTTTTTTTTATAAATATATATAATATAAAAACACACATTCTTCTCTTTTTTGAAAAATAAATATGTATATAACGCACGCATATAGTCTTTAAGATTTTTATTCGACTTATAAGAAATATGTATCACATTTGATTATTAATATTAATATTTTATGTTTTATAATATATTATTACCGCACAGTTTTCTTGAGAGTATGAAATTGATACTAAAGTGGATCAAATTGATGCCAAAAGTCTGGATCAATTTTTTATTTGATCCACATTTTTTAATATCAATTCGTTGCCATTTGATACTTTTAAGTTACGCGAAGCTGAATAGTTCACAACGTTATTTTAAAAACGAAAAATCAAAAAAGAATTTTATTATCCAATTAAATATATCTCGAATTTTCATGTATATTAATTTTTAAGAAATTAATTGTTACTAAAGATACAAATAATTAAAAAATAACATGATTTAGAATCAAAAATAAAAGTACCGTACCATTAATATTTTTGTTTTCGTTTTTAAAAACGTTGTGGACTTCAGCCTCATTTTAAGTTAACAGTGACATTATTGCAGAACGGCCTTAAATTATATTTAGCTTAAAATTATACATTATATAATGTATTTGTTTTAAACTTTTGTAAATATAATGTATAATATATGCATATTTTATATTATATATTTATAAATATAATTGTACATTGAAAAAAAAATTTATTTGATTCAAACAAACGATTATTTGTCTATAATCAAATAAATATTTACTTGAATCAAATAATTTTTATTTGAATCAAATAAATTGTATATTTGAATCAAATATTCAATCAAATTCAGTATTTCAAGCAAATACTAATTAATTGATTCAAATAAAAATTTTTTGATTCAAGTAAATATTTATTTGATTATAGACAAATAATCGGTTACTTGAATCAAATAAATTTTTTTTTTCAGTGTATTATAGGACCTTAATATTACCTTATAATATAATAATAATAGGACCTTACATATTATATATATATATATATATATATATATATATATATATATATTATACAGGATAGAAGGGTTGCCGAAGAAGTTTAAAAAAATCTTCATTTTAATATATTTGTATAAGGTCCATCTGCAATTCTCGAATTGTATATAATGCGCAAATCAAAATTATAATGCGAATATAGTTTTAAGCTCCTTTCACAGTCCTTCAATTTTGCGTATATATAATATTAAGGTCCGTCTGCAATAACCTTGTATGGATTTTTTTTTTTTTGAGCATACATAGAGATTGGCGACTCATTGCAATTTTTCGTACTTTATACAATATAACTCCTCCCCCCCCCCCAGTTGCTTCTATCTCATCAAAGAAGCTTCGCAGGGTGAGAGAGGAGTCGAGATGAGACAAACCGATCCGATTGGAATTCATGGTCCAAAGTGATTTTCAAGTTGAAACGCCTCAGACGCTTTTATCTTTAGAAAGCTCAAACACAGACAGTAGCATCACGACTTTTTTTTTTACTTCTTTTCTTTTCTTTCTAAACGGAAATAGCTATCATTCTATGGAGTGTATAGGTTATGTACGATGTACGACAAAATTTATTTTCGTTAGATGCTTTATGCTTTTGCAATCTCGATACATAAGCCGCCTTTTCTCTCTTTCTCTCTCTCTCTCTCTCTCTCTCTCGTTTCTCTCTCATTCACTCTTTTGTTTTTTCATTCTTTCTTTCAGTTCAGCTTCTTTTCATTGAAACTCCCCCCTCCTCTCTCTCTCTCTTTCTTGTTGAAGGGGAAAAATTTTCTCCACACGTGTGTAGGTTGCTCGCATCCTACACGCTTTTGGAAAAATGAATCTAGTTCAAGCTAAAGCAAATTTTTTTTTTTTAATTTAATTTTTTTTTTTATTTAATTTCCATAAAAGTGAAAAAATTAAAACATTTTGCGCCAAAATACAATATTTTTGGGTATAAAATGCTACTTATTTCGATTTTGATGCCGTGCAAAGTGTAACTTATTATAGACAAACTTTTGGATGTTTATTTTTCAATCAGTTTTCTAATTAAATGTTTCAAAATATTCGAATTAAAAAAATTTTGAATAATTAAAATTCTGTAAAATTTAATTTAAACTAAATCATCGTTTCAAGTGTTTTATTCCAATTTTTGAAAATTAATTTTTAAAGAATTTTAATTGAATATTTTGGAAATAAAATTAAATTATCAAAAATTAGAATAAATAATCTTCAAGTGTAGATTCAGTAAAAAAGGAAAATTAATGAAAAGTAGATTTTAAAAATAATGTTAAAATAGTTTAGAAGAAGAATAATTCTCTGAATTCTTTAGGTTCTAATTTTTTTAAATTCAATTATTTTCAATATTTCCGACAATTTAAAATTCAGACACAAAATAGTAAAATTAAAATTGTTCAAAATTATTTTCAATATTTTGGAGAAAATAATCATATATTCCAAATTTTCAATTAAAACTCTTGAAAACAATTTTGTTTTAAATTATACAAAAATTCTTGAATTATTTTTAAAAAATTATACATTACAATATTTATAATAAATTAATTCTTACAATTGTTTTATTACATTTTTTCTAGATTCAATTACCTTCGAATGAAGTAAACTAAAATTTTTTTTAAATTTACTACTTTTGAAATTTCAGAATTAATTTATTTATAACTACAATTTTTTGAAAAATTTGATTCATTTTTTTTATATTTTTCAAAAACTTAATTATTTTTCAAAAGATTTTGACAAATTTTAAATTATTTTTCAAATGTTTTACTAAATTTAAATTAGTTTTGAAAAGATTTGATTAAATTTCAGTTTTTTTTTAGATATTTTTTAATGGTATTTAATTGTAAAACTTTTTTGTATTTTTAATAAATTATTTATAGAAATATTTCTCTTTATTTAAATTTTTGAAAAATAAAATACAATATTTAAGTACAATATTTTTGGTATATAAAAATATAAAATGCCACTTATTTTGATTTTTATACCGTGCAAAGTATATAAATTATTATAGACAAACTTTTGGTAGATTATTAAGATCAGTTTTTTAATTAAATATTTCCAAATATTACAATTATTACGTTCTAGTTTTTTTAAATTCAATTATTTTCAACATTTTCGAAAATTAAAATTTGGTATAGGGAAAATTAAAAATTTTTTTTTTTTCTAAAAAATTATTTCTAATCTATATTTTCTAAAAAAAAAAATCGTTTTCTAATACAAAATAAGAAAATTAAAATTGTTCGAAATTATTTTGCAACTTTTTTGAGAAAATAATCATATATTCCAAATTTTCAATTAAAATTCTTGAAAACGATTTTGTTTTAAAGTATATATATATATATAAAAATTCTTCAATTATTTTTGAAAAATTATACATTACAATATTCATAATAAATTAATTCTTACAATTGTTTTATTACATTTTTTCTAGATTCAATTACCTTCGAATGAAGTAAACTAAAAATTTTTTTTAAATTTACTACTTTTGAATTTTTCAGAATTAATTTATTTATAATTACAATTTTTTGAAAAATTTGATTCATTTTTTTTATATTTTTCAAAAACTTAATTATTTTTCAAAAGATTTTGACAAGTTTTGAATTATTTTTTAAATGTTATACTATAAATTTAAATAAGTTTTGAAAAGATTTGAGCAAATTTCAATTTTTTAGATATTTTTAAATTTTGTTTCATTGTAAAACTTTTTGTATTTTTAATAAATCATTTGGGAATATTTTTAAAAAGTTAATTTTTACGAATTTCTTTATTAAAATTTTTGAAAATGTTCTACCTTAATTAATATCTTCAAATAGAAAAATGGACGGTTTAAATTATTATAAAAAATTTGATTTTTTTTTTATTTAATTAATTGGATTTTTGTAGAAATTGCAAAAAATGATTAAAAATTCAAAAAGTTAATTAATTTAGAGATGAAGTTTGGTTAAAAATTGTAGAAATTAATTAAATTTCTAAAAGACTGATAGTTTTAATTTTTAGAAATTATTAAATTTAAAAAGTTGAAATTTAAAAAATTGTATTTCCTGTGAAGAAAGAAGTAAGAAAAGTATTTGAATATTGATTTAGCAAAATTGTACAAGTTTTGATTAATTTGAATGTTTGTGATAGCAATGAATTGAATAATCGACTTTTTTCTATTCTTAATCGACTAAAGCGACTTTTTTTGTTCGTTAAACTCGATCCAAGGTCTATGGTCATCGCAATGATGGTAGTCATAAACAATGGTTCAATAATTGTTTAATAATAGTTTTCAATAATTGTATATATAGTACAATTTTTTAATTATAGTATTAATCGTTGGTAGTTTCACCTTGGCAGTACCATATGGTTAATGGTAATACCATGGTTCTTGTAAAACTTTGTTATATTCAATTAATAAAAAAAATAGAAAAAAAATTCATATACATAGTTGTATGTATAATTTCTAACCTAAAAATATAATTGAATTGAATTTTTCAAAGCCATGTTATTGAATATTGTGCGTTTTGTCTATAATTAACGACGCATTATATATATTGATATATCTTTAGGAAAAGTCGATCGCTTGATTATTGTAAAGGCCGCAAACAAGAGATATATATCGCGCAACTTTGAAACGATGACGTCATTAAATCCGTGTGTGCGTAAGGTGCGCCAATGTTTGTCGAGTTTTTTTTTCTTCACTTTTTTTTTATCATTTATAAAACTTTGCAACCAATGAGCGACAAAATTGACATATATGACTTTTCAAAGATAAAAACAAAAAAAAAAAAAATAGAAAAACTTGCCACCAATTCATTTATATGGTAGTTTCTAGAAATCTGCATGTAAACATATCTCATCACAAAAATTATACTTATTTACACACAGTGAAGACAAAAAGATGTGTTAATTTATTAATTTATTAATAATACAAGATAAGAGTCAATAAGAGTCAATTCATTGAGGCAAATTTTATCAATAAATTTCAATATATTTATCAATATATTTCGGAAAAAAGTATTAAGATGAGAAATGTGTGAGAAAATGTCGAGAGAGAGTTAGTCTTCTTCTTCTTTCTTTTTGGTCCAAGAACGGTTTAAATCCTCTTCTTATGCAGAAGTCGGCTTTGGTGCATTTACAACAATGCGACGTAACGCCCTGTTTCTAAACAGTACCAGGCGTGGGATTGTCGCACAACAATGAATACCGTTATTATTGGGCTCCCTGGTCAGGCAGACGCCACCCGCTGGGGCAAAAAAGGTTTTCAAAACGACGTCTTATTTGCCATTTGGGGCATTCCAACTATTACCCTTCAATTTTTCCTTGTGTCTGTATATATATAGAGATACGCGCAGTATTTATCCCTTTAAAAATCACCAGGTCATTAGGGTCAGTTTTAATCTTTAAATCCTCAAAATGCTTTTAAAACTCAACTATAATATATATTCCTCATCCTGAAAGGGGGTATATCTGATTTAAATTAAATCACGAAACTGGTATACAATTAAAGGTAATTGGTTTACAATGAGAAAAAAAAAGTTTTTTGTCGTTTACATTATTAGGCCTTTTGTAGTTTTATTTGCACATGAATTTACAGGGTAATAATCCTATTTTCAAATAATTTTCAATTTTGAAAAATTTGCAAACAAATTAAAATTTGGTAAAATCTTCAAAAAATAACTGATATTTGGAAAAGTATGAATAAAAATGATGACAGATTTTAAGAATTTTAATTAAAAACCGGATCATGCTTTCTCAAAAATTCCAATTTCCAAAAAGTAAATTTGTTTAAAAATTTTTTCTTAAAGAATTATTTTTAAAACAATTCTTCTAATTAGTTATTGAAAATATTTTAATATAGTTTTTCAAAAATAATTGTATATTACAAGAAATTTTACATAATTTAAAAAATATGTAATGAATTTTTTGATGAATTTTATTTAAAAATTTCGGACATGATTTCTTTTTCTCCAAAATGTTAAAAATAATTCTAATCTTTCTTCTAATTCTTTATTCTAAATAATTCTTCTTATTCTAAGTTCTTTTCTTTCTTTTCTTTTTTTTCTTCTTTCTTTTCTAAACTGTTTTTTTTCTATTTTTGAAAATATCTAATTGAAAATATTGAAAATATTGAAATTTAAAAAATTAGAATAAGATAATTTTCATTTTTAAATTTATCTTAAAATTAAACTTCATCTTTTAATCAATTAATTTAAATAATTTTGCAAACGTCTTCTAGAATTCAATTATTTAAATAAATATGATTTGCAAAAATTATAAAGCAATTATTCTTAAAATTAATTTTTAAAAAATATTTGAAAATTATTTTTAAACGATATAATAGTTTTTTAATTTTGAAGAATTTCTATAAACAATTAAAATTTGGTAAAATCTTTTTAAATAAATAATTGATTTTTTGAAAAGTCCATATAAAAAATGATGAAATTTTTCAAGAATTCTAATTATACAAACAAGATCATGATTTCTGAAAAATTTTAATAAATCAAAAAAGTAAATTTTGAATTTAAAAAAAAATATTACAAAACAATTCTAAAAATTAGTTTTTAAAAATATTTTTATTTTAATTTTTCGAAAATAATTGTTATTATTCAAAAAAAAATTTGTATAATTTGGGAAAAGTAATGAATTTTTTAATGAATTTTAATTAAAAATTTTGTACATATGATTCAAATTGTTAATAATAATTCAAAAATGTAATTATTTTGGGAAATATTTAATTAAAAATATTTTATTTTGAAAAAGTATGAGCTAATTTGTATTTTTAAATTTATCTTTAAAGATTTTACATTAAAATTTTTGCTAATTTAATTATTTTCAACATTTGCAATTAAAATATTTCTCAAAACTTATAATTTTTAAAAACTGTAATAAAATACTTGAAAATAAATTATTTTATAAATTAAGAGAAGTCAAAAATGTCTCAATTTTCGAAAATAATTGTATTTCTTAAAAAGAATTTTCGTATAATTTTAAAAAAACTAAAGAATTTTTTGATAAATTTTAATTAAAAATTTCGAACACGATTTCGTTTTTTCCAAAATCTTATAAAAATAATTCTTAAATATTTTATTTATTATTTCTTTATTTTTATTTTTATAATTTTTGAAAATATATATAAAGTTGAAAATATTAAAAATATTGAATTTTAAAAATTTAGAATCTAATTTGCATTTTTAAATTTATCTTTAAAGATTTTTTATTAAAATTTTTTGCTAATTTAATTATTTTCAAAAAATTGAAATTAAAATTCTTGAATGGTTGATTTTTCTGAAAAGTGTAACGAAACACTTGAATAAATTAATTATTTTCAATTAAATTTTTACAAAATTTTAAACTGCGTATTCAAAAATTAATTTTGAAAAATTTTTTTATATATTTAATTTTTTTTTACATTACAAAAATCAATTAAAGTTGCATTTTTTTTAAAATTAAAATTGTGCTTTTTTGTTTTGAATATGTTTGGAAGAAAACTCGAAAAGGTCGCATTTTTTGAAAATAAGTCGAAAAAGTATGAATTTTCATAATGTCCCTGAAAGTACTTCTTATTATTTATATTTATTATTTTTTTATTTTTATTATTTTTGGAAATATGTATAAAGTTTTGAAAAGTTTAAGTTACCCCTTCTGGGTAACTTTATCAATAATTTAACCGCACTTTCATTCACGGTAAATCGTTAGGTATTAAAATAACACCAAAATGGATTAAAATAACACTAAATTGGATTATTTTAATCCTTTTTGGTGTTATTTTAATACCTAACGATTTACCGTGTTTAATTCCTTAAAAAAAAAATGTTAAACTAAAAAACAAAACAAAAACTCGAAGAAATTAAAAGTGAATAATGAAATAATTTCAAGGTCTTTCAATTTTATATCTTGTGTATGTACGGCAATATCTTGTATCTTCAATAATGATTTTATTAGAGTGTGGAGAAAAAGATTTTGCCCGACACCATTTCGCGTCAACTGCAGTGCAGACGAGTGTTTTATGTTCGTTGAGGTGAAAGGGCGATTTAGGAGTCTGGGTCGACTAATGAGCATTCCTATGACTGTAGAGGCTCGTCCCACTCTATAGCTTTTGATCTCGGCTATGTAAAAAGCAACAGAGAGAGAGAGAGAGAGGATTTTAAAAAAAAGAATGAAGGAAGGAAAGAAAAACAGTAGAAAAAAAATCAACCTACACAATCCAAATGAAATTCGTTTTCACTTATAAAAAAAAATCAAATTTTTTTTTGCTTTTTCGAACTTGTTTTTCTCTCACATATAAGCATGCAGTCTGTTTTTTTAAATATGTCCAAAATTATTTTTTAATTTTTTTCTATTATAAAATGATGATTCGAAATGGGTTTATCCAGATATGTGCGTGTGAGTGTGTTTATATTTGTGTTAATACTCAAATGAGTAGCTCGAAATTCTTCACCACTTTTTGGAATCTTTATTACTCACTTTGTACATCATTAAACTCGCTGGTTGATAATTACCCCCTTTCACTAATTTTCTTATTGCCCTCTTAATAGTTCCCCAAAACACATTTTATATGGAGTCGTAAATATTCTCCGAGTCATTCTCGTTAAGAAGTCGTTTCTTTTAATTAATATTTCTTATTTTGTGTTTATTTCTCAATAATATCTATATATATATTTATATGTTTGGTTTATAAATAGATTTTTTATTTTTAAATATATTTTTCCATTTTTTATTATTAGGTATATTATAAAATACATTATAAAATTTATTATAAAATATATTATAAAATATATTATTAAATATATTATAAAATATATTATTAAATATATTATTAAATATATTATTAAATATATTATAAAATATATTATTAAATATATTATAAAATATATTATTAAATATATTATTAAATATATTATTAAATATATTATTAAATATATTATTAAATATATTATTAAATATTTTTTATTAAATATATTATTGAATATATGGTATAATATTGAATGTAAATAAAACTTTGAGGTTAACGTATTTATTTTTCCTTACAATATAGTTTTTTTTTACTTCTAAATAAGAAAAATTATTTCATGTATGAAAATATTTAAAGAATATAAAATTTCAGATGTAAGTTCAGTACAATATTCAATTTTAATATTATCGTCAATTTCTGTTACTTACTGTATAACTTACCGTCACTTACCATGACTAACTGCGTGATAAAAGACGGTGCGACCACTTAAAACTGTCTTTTCCAAGAAATCGTTAGCAAAAATTTACCGCTTGACGGTGACAACATTTTATTTCCAAGGCACTTACCGAATTTAATATAAATATCTCACGTATTAGTTAAAATTAAAAATATATGTCTGCACTTACCGTTTACTAATCACCAAAACCATGTAAAAGTCATCACTTTTAAAAAAATTTATTTTTAACATGATTCCTGTATATGACTTCCTGTAAAAGTTCCAATCGAAAAATATTTATTTACACTTACCGTGCATAATACTTACCGCGAGTGTCGCTGCAAGATACTTACCTTTAATTGTATCTGTAACCATTTTAAAATTAACATCTTTTGCGATATTTGCAGCACTTTCCGTTTTTTTGCGCAGTAAAAACATATCATTACTAGCACTTACCGTTACTAGCACTTACCGTTGATTGTATTTTTACTTATTGGTACTTACCGCGGTCGACACTTATCATACTTAATCGTGTTACTAAGAGTCACACAATTTTTTTTTTTAATTTTATTGTCACTTGCCGTCAACGACATTTAGCGTGAAAATTAACATTGAATATCTTTTTCACTTACCGTCGACTGAATGTTACGCTAAGTCTTTATTTCATTATTCGGCACTTACTATCTGCGCCGATTACTTATTGATAATTGTACTGAGAATTGTATTTTTACTTCTAACACTTTGCGTCGACTGTTAAGTTACTTTTAACACTTACCGTCGATTGTTAAGTTACTTTTAACACTTACCGTCGATTGTTAAGTTACTTTTAACACTTACCGTCGATTGTTAAGTTACTTTTAACACTTACCGTCGATTGTTAAGTTACTTTTAACACTTACCGTCGATTGTTAAGCTACATTTAACACTTACCGTCGATTGTTAAGCTACATTTAACACTCACCGTCGACTTAGTTTCTTATTCGACTGTTAAGTTACTTTTAACACTTACCGTTGACTGTCAAGTTACTTTTAACACTTACCGTCGACTGTTAAGTTACATTTAACACTTACCGTCGACTTAGTTTCTTATTAGCACTTACCGTCGATTGTTAAGTTACATTTAACACTTACCGTCGACTTAGTTTCTTATTAGCACTTACCGTCAACTGGAGTTTAATAAAGTTTCCGCAATTTACCGGCGACTATATACTGCTAGAGATGTTACTACAGCTCGTAAATTCTAGTTTACTTTCGGGCACTTACCGTCAATGCGACGGTAAGTTCAATGTGACGGTAGTTAACTTATTTGCAATTTTTTTTTCTTTTGCACATTTTTGTAAAAAATTATCAAAAGTTCAAATTCTTTTTAATTATTATATAGTGTAAAATTTTAAACATTGGAGTATGAAGTACAGTAGTAAATCATTATTTCGAAATATAAAATTTGTTTTTCGGAAAAAAAGAATTTTTTTGACAATTGCGTTCATATATATATATATAAATATGGTATTTGTGGGATTATTTTTATATTGTGGGAAATTTGACGGTCCTTTGAAGGAAAAAAATTAATTTCTAGTTTCTGAACGACCTCAATATTCTATAGGATTATGTTATGTCTCATTTTTTTTTTTTTTTTTTTTTTTTTTGACAAAATTGACGGTGCGACCTATAGTGAATTTGTTATTCGTGGGTGGTGTAGTTTTTATATATATATTTATATTTGTGTTTGTGTGTGTGTGTGTGCTTTTAGACAATTTTTACCTGAACCAAAGGCGCAGATCAAACGACACGCTCCGAAACCTTTTGGTTATATCTTTTCGATGTGTTTTGCCAAGTATCTCACGACATGCAAAGCCCCCTGTGATTTATTATCCAGTTTCGATGTTTGCGCGTCGTGTCTTTATAGCCTCGAGCTAAAAAGAATTATTCACGAAACTAGGGCTCCTGATTGAATTGATTTACTTTCATTGATCCGCAAACTCGCGCGAGAGTCTTAAAAATTCAAAACTTTATATATTTTATATAAATCAAATGGAAAAGGGAGCATATATATATATATGCGAGGCGAGAATTTTACATTCGTTTATTTATTACTATTTCAATTTTTATTTATTTTATTCATTTTTATTACTATTTCATTCTTTATTTACTATTTTACACTGAAAAAAAAATTATTTGAATCAAATAAATTGCATTTGAATCAAATATTTCAGTAATTGAATCAAATATTTCAGTAATTGAAGCAAATATTATTTAATTGATATTCAAATAAAAATTATTTGATTCGAGTAAATATTTATAAAGTAAGTAAGTAAATATTTAGTCAAATAATCGGTTATTTGAATCAAATAAATTTTTTTTCCAGTGTATTTATTATAGTTAGAAAAAGTTTAGAATTTTATTTGTTTTATTTACTATTTTATTTATTATAGTTACAAAAAAATTAGAATTTTATTTATTCATTCATTGACACGTTTAACTTGGCTTAAAAAATTTTTTAACAGTGATATTCATTTAATAAATTAAATTCAATGAAAACTGTACCTAAATAAATAAATGCAACAATTTCAAAATTAAATTAACTTTTTCTGAAATAATTTGAATTTTGTAAAAGAAAATAAATTGGAAAACACTTTTTTTAATTTAATTAAAATTTTCCTGGTAGTAAAAAAAAATATTTAAAAAAATATTAAAAAAGTATAAAAAAAAGTATAAAAAAAAGTAAAGGATGTAAAAACGATTCTTTCGAAAGATTCTTGACGTTTCGTGCGCAGAAAATATAGTGAAAGATTAAATAGAGAATATATACGTATGCGCCCACTGAAAGTCAGATTTCTATCCAACACGAACCCCCTCCGATATATAGAGGAAGTTCCCTCTCTTGCATATATATATATGTATATAAAATCGTTTGCAATTCTAACATAATTTGCCCTAAATTGCACACATATATATATATATATATATATATATATATATATATATATATATATATATATATATATATATATATATATATATATATACATATAGAGACGATCTTTCTTGGCAAAATTCACCAATAATAATAATTCTCCACTTTATAAATTATTATCTTTTCATCGTTTGAAAAATGATTCGTTCATATGCTGTATAAAATATATATAGCGATTTTTTTTTCTTAAAATAAGAAAATCGATTTTTAATAACCTTATGAATAATAAATTTGCACGCAAAAATATATCATATTTATTAATATCGTGAAATTATTTTAATTTCTCTAATTTATACGAGTGGAAAAATAAACATTTTTTTTTGTGAAAAATAAATATTTGTTTTTCACCACTTTTTTCTTTCAATTTAATTGCGGTAAAATTAAATTAATTTTTTTATATTTTTTGTTTAGGAACATTTTATTTTCAATAATTTAATGAAAAATATTTTTATAACTTTGTTTATAATTTTTATCATTTTAACAATTAATAATAATTTTAAAAAATCTTAGGATAAGTTGAAAATAATAATAATTAGTTAAATAATCTTTAACGTCCGAGATCCTTTATGAAATAAGGCAAATTAAACGAATAAAATTCGTACGTAAATAAATATATTTTATTCATTGTCCGAATGCTTTCGTTTAATTTGCCTTAATTAATAATTATATTTATAATAATAATAATAATAATAATAATAATAATAATAATAATAAAAATAATAATAATCATAATAATAATCATAATAATAATAATAATAATAATAATAATAATAATAATAATAATATAATAATAGTTTCAAATGTTTATACAAATTTTAAACCAATAATAATTTTTATTTAATAAGAAATATAAAGTAATTTCTCTTTAAGAAGAGTAATTTTTTATTAAAAAAAATTCTTTTCATTGAAAAATAGTAAATTTTATATATAGTAGAAAAAGAATTTCACTTAAAAAATAGTAATTTCTTTTTTAAAAAAAATGTACGTTTTAAGTTTAGAAAATATTTTTCATTAAAAAAATTGAAATTTTTAATAAAATATAAAATAACTTCTCTTTCAAAAATATAATTTCTTAGGAAACAAAATTTTTAGATAATAGTTTCTCTTCAAAAAAGTAATTTTTAAGAAATAAAAGATTCAATTTTTTCGATCATAAATTATTTCATTAAAAAATTAATTTTATTGAATTTTTCTTTTTGCGAAATTGGAAATATTAAAAATACGGGCAAAAAAAAAAAAAATGATGTAATGCAGGGCTCTTGAGAGTTTAGTTCGATGCTCTCGATAGTATTCGCTCGATCACGCGACTCGAGCGTAACGCGTGGGCAGTAAAAATGAATTAGATAAAGAACGTTGTACGAGGATATTGACTTCCTTGTTGTATATATATATATATATTTGTAACTCATCGTGTGCTATATGAGCGTGCAAAAGAAAATGGGAACTTGAGCGAAGGTTGGGGTATAGGGGAGGGGTGGGGGTTGAGGGGGATGGGAGGGGGGGTGAATCTTATATATGCTAATTAAACACGCCGGTTTATAATTAAGACGCTCCGAGGCTAATTAGATCGACCGTTTATCTCTCAGCGAGAGGCGTATGTCCTCCATTCGAAAGCGAAGTCCAAAAGAAAACTACTAATTTTCACACTTATTTACCGTTTATAGTGAATAGATTTATATATTTACTATATTCATCGTGAATTTTCAATAGAATATAAAAAAAAACAACGCTCCTTTTTGTAGATAAGTTTTTTTTTTTTAAATATATATGTGACGCGATCTGAAGAAAGGGACCTTAGAAGCAAAAAATTATAGGTTATGTTTGCAATTTTTTAAATGAAAATACCAAACAATGATCAACTGTCAATGAGAATCATTAATGTTTAAGTTTTCCTTACAACTGAAATATTTAATAAACACTGATTTTAATTTTAAAAAAGTAAAAAGAGTCTTTTAATCAACAAAAAAGTAACATTAACATATAACCTTAAAGTGATTAGCTTCTAAGGTCCCTTTCTTCAGATCGCGTCACATATAGGTATCTTTTTCGTAAAATGTAAAATAAAAACAAAATAACTTTTTACAATAATTTTATACATAGATTATTATCTTTTATTGTGATCTATATACATTTTAGAGGTTTTTTAAAAAAAAAGTTAACCTAAATTTTTAGGTTACGTTCGCAAATCGTGCTTTAAGTCCGTAGAAGTCCGTTTTTTTGAAAAAAGATCCGTAATTTCATTTAAAAAAAAATGAAAAGGACGTAAATTGTACGATATAATTTGGAGAATTTTAGAGAAATTTACAAATTAATGCAGAAATTTGATTATTTTTAAAAGTAATAAAATTCTTCGCAAAGATTCAATTATGTTCAGAAATTTTTTTTAAATTCTCGTCAAAATTTCAATTATCTTTAGAAATATTAAAATTCTTCTCCGAAATTCATATATTTTCAAAAAAAAACTATGAAACATTGTCAACATTTCAATTATCTGTTTAAAAAAATAGCAAAATTCTTCAACAAAATTCAATTATTTTCGAAAATTTTATTAGAATTCATTAGAAAATTTCAATTCTTTTCATAATTAACAATATTTATTACACGAATTCAATTATTTTCTAAAGTAATAAAATTCAATTATTTTCGAAAATTTTAATAAAATTCAATTATTTTCGAAAATTTTAATAGAATCCATTGCAAAATTTGAATTATTTTCAAAAGTAATAATATTCTTCGCAAAAATTAAATATTCTTCAATATCTACTATTTTTCCAAAAATTTACCAAAAGAATTTAATTATTAAAAAAAAAGTTAATAAAATTCTACAAAAACTTTTAATTATTTTCAAAAAATAATAATTTCACAAGAATTTCTTTAATAACAATTTTTTTTTTATAAATTTCTTCGCAATCATTCAACTATTTTCATAATTAATAACATTTTACTGGGATTTAATTATTTTCGTAAATAATAAAATTCTTTTTAGGAATTCAATTATTTTTAATAGAATTTTAATCGAATTCCTCGAAAAAATTCTTAAAAATTTTATTAAAATTCGTCCAAAGAATTTAATTGTTTACAAATTTGTTGATAAGGTTTTTAAAAGAAATTGAATTCCAAGAAACATTCAATTATTTAATAAATTATTTATTTTTGTATTTAAATAATTAAATTCTGGTAGAATTTACTCTTAAACATTGATTTAAAAATAGATTTCCGTTAAACTCTTAAATTATAATAATTGAATTCTTTCAAAGAATTTCATAAAAATTTTAAAAATAATTGAATTTAAAATTTTTTTTTTAAATTGTCTTAAAAATAATTGAATTTCAAACACAAAAAAAGTTTTATTAAAACTTTTTATAATGTTTGAATTTCTGCTAAAATTCTAATATTTTTTTTAAATAATTGAATTCTTGAGAAGAATTTTATAAAGACTATTAAAAATATTTGATTCCCTGCAAAGATTTTTATTATTTTACGAAAATATTTAAATTCTTGCGAAACATTTTATTAAAATTTCTGAAAGTAATTAAAGATCTGCTAAGAATTTTGTTATTTTTAATTTATGCCAATAATTTTATTAAAATTTTTAAAAAGAATTGAATTCCTGTTTATTTTTTACAAAAATTTAATTATTTTTGAAAATTTTAATAACTTGCAAGAATTCAATTATTTTCATAAATAATAAAATTCAATGCAGAATTTCAATTATTTTTAATACAATTTTAATGGAATTTCTCTAAAAGTGTAATTATTCTTAAAAATTTTATTAAAATTCGTTAATAGAATTCAAGTATTTGATAGTTTGTTGATAACAATTTTTTATGGGAATTGAATTTTAAGAAGCGTTCAATTCTTCAATAAATTATTCAATTGCGTTTTATTTTTATTTAAATAATTGAACTCTAGTGGAATATTCTAATAAAAATTGAATTTTATTTCATTTTATTTCATAAAAATGAATTTCAGTTAAAATTTTAGATAATCATTGAATACTAAAAGCAATAAAGCGTGAATTTTAAAAAATAATTCAATTTTGTAATTAATTTTTTCGAAAAAGTTTAATTGAGTTTTTTTAAAACTATTTTCTGTTTCTTTTTACTAATATTTATTTAATAAAAGAATTTAACTAATAATTTTTGGTCCGTAAAGTCCGTATTTTTAAATACTTTCACTGCTTCGAGCGCTGAGTTGGGTTTGTAAATTGACCTTAACTTTTCATTTTGATTTCAATTTTAGGGTTAGGTTGGTTAATAGATCTAAATTTTCAAGTCACGTTTGTAAATTGACCCTAACTTTTCTTTCTATTTAAATTTCTAGTTTGAATATGAAAATAGTCCCGAATTTCGAGGTTAAGGAAGTAAATTGTTCTAAATTTTGAGGTTAGGTTTGTAAATTGAGCTTAAATTTTCATTTTATTTAAACTTCGAGGTTAAATATGCAAAAAGACCTAAATTTCGAAGTTAAATTTGTAAATTAATCTAAATTTTGAATTTTAGGTCTTAGGTAAATATTGACGTTTACGTTTTTATTAAAATTTTGAAGTAAGGCTTGAAAATTGAACGTCAATTTTTAGATTCATTTCTGCTTATTGACCTGAAAATTAGGTCAAATTCAGTTTATGGTTTTAATTTTTTATGAATAATTTATCTTTATTGACCTAAATTTAAAGATTATATGTTCGAATGAACATAACATTGACCTAAATTTGGAGTTTTAAAGAAAAATGAAATTTGTTTCTCTGAATATACTTTTTTAAATATATATTTGTCCAAAATAAAAGGGAAGAGGAGGGAATTGTCTCTGAATGTTTGAGTGAGACTTTTATTTTGTTTTTTAGTAAATGGAGAAAATAAAAAGTCTGAGACCATGAACGAACGTCCTAGTCTGACGGTTGTCCAAATACAAATGTCGTTGCCCTTATTTCGAGATTTAAATACACAGTACTATTTATAAGCCGACGGAGACTTTTTAGTTCCCATAACACGACGGAGGATCTTATACGATCGTCTCGTCTCGTTCAAGAACGCGCGCATCCCGACAATTTGTGTTCGTTTCCAGGAAGTGACGTGTATATTTCTGTGTACTTTTTTCCGAATTTTCAATTTCAATGACTATTTTTTTTTGACTTTTCTTTTCTTTTTAATTTTTCAAGCGACAAAATTTTCATTTTTTAAAATAGATAATTTGATACTAAAAATATATTTTTAGATATATATAAATATATATATTGTACACTAATTTAGAAACAAAAATGAAAACATTTTTAGAATTTTGACATAAATAGAGAAATACTTTTTAGAAATTTCATTTTTGGCATTATTTAGGAAATTTTAGATAAATTCTTCTAGATTTTATTTTAAGACGCACATTTATTTTTTTTTTTTTTCATATAAAGGAATAAATTTTTTGACAAAAAATACTTTTGAAACAATTCAAAATTAAATTTTTAATTCAATTGGGGGAAAAAACTGAACATGAAAATTCGAAACCGTTTAAATTTGAAAATGTACAAAATTGCGGAAATTTCTGTTAGCTTTTTGCCTTTTTAATGAAGAATTCGTTTCGTACAATTGATCTCTTAATTATAAAATTTCTCTGCGTGTCTTTTTTTTCGTGTTCCACATTGAGTCATAAAAATGCCAACAAAAAATTGCGTTCTCGCGCTCGAACAATAGAAAAATTCCTAAACGAAAAACTAAAGAATTCATGGACACTATTAGAAATTCCAATTATGTACTTGTACTTTATAGAATTTACACATTTATATATAGACATTCAATGAAAAATATTCCGATAATAAATGAAAATGATGAAATCAAACGACAAAAAGAAATCTTAAAGGTCCTTGTACCTATATTTATATAAAATGTGAAGAACGTGTATTGCATATAGAAATAAAAATATTCGATCGACAGAAATTATATATAATTCTGTGAAAAAATTTATTTTTTAAAAAACAAATTTAATTTTATTAAACAAATGTTTTTCCAATCTTTTACGAAATTAAGACAATTTTTCATTTTTTCTTCTTTTTGACCCAAAAAGAAAAGAAGAATTGATGATCTTTTTTGTTATGAATGTTAATAAATTTCTATATAAAGTTTTATATGGAAACGATATAAATTGTCACGTGTCGATAAGTCGCAGTTGCGAGAAAATATAAATGTCTATTGGTGCGTGCGTGTGAGTGTATATTAAGAAAAAGAAATATAAACCGACATCCTCAATCGAGTCATCGCGTCGTCATTTGTAATGCAAAATTCAATTCCTGGAAACAATGTTCGGCACTATTGTCCCATCGTGTGTATAATCCTTCTTTTCCAAGTCGATCGTAAAACACGTATCGTGTCAGGAAGCCCAAGTATTTTTATCGCCGCAAGACCTAACACATCTTATAATACCAAGTGGCGCAAAAAAAAAAAGAAAAAAAAAACTTTGCATGATAAAGCAATCGCTTCGAATAAATTACTATATTTATATTGAGAACGCGAGAAACTCCAAATTTTTCTTAAAGTTATAGGAAATATTTGTATGTATGTACATTACCATAATTTTTGTACTAAATTTGTAGAAGAAAACGTTTAAAAAAAATTAAAGACGATAGAATCAAGAACACTTATTTTGGAGGTGAATTTTCGAATTAGTGATATAGAGATCGACGGTAGATTACCTAGTTAGTGATATAGAGATCGACGGTAAATTACCTAGTTAGTGATATAGAGATCGACGGTAGATTACCTATAGTTAGTGATATAGAGATCGACGGTAAATTACCTAGTTAGTGATATAGAGATCGACGGTAGATTACCTAGTTAGTGATATAGAGATCGACGGTAAATTACCTAGTTAGTGATATAGAGATCGACGGTAGATTACCTATAGTTAGTGATGTAGAGATCGACGGTAGATTACCTAATTATTGATAAAAGTCAAATAAGGTTGTTTTAAAAATTGTAGTGTTCGAAGCCGACGGTATTTTTTCAATTTGGTGATAGAACTGGGTGTTAAGTTGACGGTAGCTTTGGTAATTACTGCTCAAACTCAACGGTAGATTTGACAATTAATAGTATATAATAGAAGTCGACGGTAGATTTAAAAATTATTGACAGAAGATGACGGTAGATTAAACAGTATAACAGAAGTCGACGACAGTGTGATACAAGCCGCGACGGTTCTTTTGCAATTAAATGATTTCAAAGTCGACGGTAGTTTTATAAATTAGTGCTTGAAATAGAAGATAATAATAAGCTTCTTTTTGTGAAAATACTGATAAAAGTCGACGGTATTTTTTGAAAAATTAGTGTTTAACATCGAAGATAATATAATAATGGTAATAATAATAATAGTAATAATAATAATAATAATAATAATAATAATAATAATAATAATAATAATAATAATAGTGATAAAAGTCGACGGTAGATTTCAAAAATAGTGATAGAAGTCGGCGGTAGTTTTACCAATTAGTGATAGCAGTCGACGATAGTTTTACAAATTAGTAATTAAATTCGACGCAAGAATTTTAAATTAATGATAGAAGTCAACGGTAGTTTTACAAATTAGTGATAGAGGTAGAAGATAATTTTAAGCTTCTTTTTGTAAATATAGTGATTAAAGTCGACGGTAGAATTTCAACTTTTTGATGAAAGTCATCGGTAGTTTTACAAATTAGTGATAGAAGTAGAAGATAATTTTAAGCTTCTTTTTGTAAATATAGTGATAAAAGTCGACGGTAGTTGTAAAAATTAGTGTTTGAAATCGAAGATAATATAATAATAGTGATAAAAGTCGACGGTAGATTTTAAAATTAGTCGCAGAAATCGGCGATAGTTTCACAAATTAGTGATAAAATTAGACGTAAGAATTTTAACTTAGTGATAAAAGTCGACGGTATAGAGTTTAAAATTAGTGATAGAAGTCGGCGGTAGTTTTACAAATTAGTGTCAGAAATCGACAATAGTTTTACAAATTAGTGATAAAATTGGACATAAGGATTTTAACTTAGTGATAAAAGTCGACGGTAGAGTTTAAAATTAGTGATAGAAGTCGGCGGTAGTTTTACAAATTAGTGTCAGAAATCGACGATAGTTTCACAAATTAGTGATAAAATTCGAAGTAAGAATTTTAACTTGGTGATAAAAGTTGACGGTAGAGTTTTAAATTAGTGATAGAAGTTCGGCGGTAGTTTTAAAATTTAGTGATAAGAGTCGACGATAGTTTTACAAATTAGTAATAAAATTCGACGTAAGAATTTTAACTTAATGATAAAAGTCAACGATAGTTTTAAACATTAAAATAGAAGTCGACGGTAGTTTTTTTACTTTATAGATAAAAGAAGACAATGTTTCAATCAAAATATCACCCGTTTGTCGATATATATGTATAAACAATTTTTAGTTTCCTTTTATATCCATTTTTTAAAAAAGTTTTTTTTCATATTTTTTTTTATTTAGTTTCTTTTCTTTTTCATTTTAAAAGAGGGAAAGAGAGGCACATGTCGCGTCGAAGGCAAGCAACAATACCTTTGATTTTTTCTTATCGCGTCAACCTGCATTCCATTGGACTTACGTGAAAGATATCCAAAGATGTAGATGTAGATATAGAAAGAGAGAGAGAGAGAGAGAGAGAAAGGAAGGTTCTGACTTCTCTTCAGCACTAAAGCCAATTAGGCGCCCGTCGCCGAAAGGTGGTCGAAAACGAATTGCTATTCGTTACCCACTGACACTTATTCCCGACATAAATCACTGTCCTATCAAAAGAAACGTTCTCTTTATTTTGATAATACAGAGAGAGATGGAGAAATTCCTGTATTACACATCTCAACCGACAACAGTTTTTGACATTTTTTTCTCCTTCTTCCATTCTTATTCATTTATAATTTTGAAAAAGAAAATTATTTTCCTAATTTTGCTAGAATTACAAAAGAAGATGAGAAAAAATTGTTGAAAAATTGATGAAAAATTGTTAAAAAATTAAATTAATAAATTAATAAAATTAAAATGAATGTCAAAAGCGTTTATTGATATTATATATGTATTCACGGTAGTTTAGGCTTTTAATTATAAGTTTACGGTGTTTTCATTTTTTTCTTATATGATTGTTTCGACAATTAGTGATTTTTATCACTACCGTCACCTTCTATCGATAATATAAAATTTATCGTTAATTTGTAGAACTACCGTCGATGTCTATCATTAATGGTTAAATATTTACCGTCAACTTCCATGGATATTTGTAAAATATAGCGTCGATTTTTGCCATTATGGCGATTTCTTTAACGATAGAAGGTGACGGTAGTTTTTACGAATTAGTGATAAAAAATCGACGGTATATTTATTTCACCGACAGATTTGATAAAATTTGACAGTACATTTATCATTTTGTGATAAAAATCGATGGTATATTTTACAAATATCTGTATGGAAGTCGACGGTAAACATTTAACCATTAGTGATAGACATCAACGCGCGGTAGTTTTACAACTTAACGATAGATTTTACAATTATCGATAGAAGGTGACGGTAGTTTTTACGAATTAGTGATAAAATTCGCCCGGTACATTTATTTTACCGACAGTAGATTCTTTTCTTCAGTAGATTCTAATCAGTAATAAGAGTCGACGGTAGTTTATATTGAAGTCGATTCGTCAAATAGTAATATAGAAATAAACAGTAACACTTAATCATCGTTGTAGTAGTCTTCAAGTGATTCGAATATCTTGACAGTAGATTTTTCTATTAACTATATAGAATCGTATACGGTATTTTTTGAACTGGTGATAAATTTAACAGAGTTTCGTTAAATATAGTGCGATAAAAGTCGACGGTAATTTAAATTACAACAAAAATTGTTTACTGTGCGTATAGTAAAAATTTGAAGATAGTTTTTTTTTCAATTTCAACAGAAAAATGACGGTACTTTCGAGTTAGTGACAAAAATTAGACGCGGTAGTTTTGTCAATTAGTGACGAAAATACAAAAATTAGAATAGTATTAAGTGCCGATAGTTTTTTAATTTTTACGAAAGGAGACAGTATAGTTTAACGCTAATCTGTTTCAGAAGTTGACGGTAGTTTTGTGAATTAGTGATAGAAATCGAAGAACGTCGATTGTTCTTCAGCCAATTAGTGATAACACTTCACGATATTTTTTCCATTACTGATGGAAATCGACGGTTGTTTTGGTAACAAGTGATAAAAATTGACTGTCATTTTGCCAATTTGTGAAAGAAGTCGACAATGTCTTTAGCAATTAGTGATAACACTTTACGGTATTTTTTCCATTACTGATGGAAATCGACGGTTGTTTTGGTAACAAGTGATAAAAATTGGCGGTCATTTTGCCAATCAGTGAAAGAAGTCGACAATGTCTTTAGCAATTAGTGATAATACTTTAAGGTATTTTTTCCATTACTGATGGAATCGACGGTAGTTTTGCTAAAAAGTGATAAAAATTGACGGTCATTTTGCCAATTAGTGATGGAGATTGATGATAGTTTTACAATAAATTACTATGAAAAATTGACGGTAAGTTCTCTTAATTAGTAAACCATTATGGACGGTAGTTTTGTCAATTAGTGACAAATCGATGGGAGTTTTACGAATTAGTGATCAAAAATTAACGGGATATTTGGAAATTGCTGATAGAAGACAACGGTACATTTAATAATTAGTGATATGGAAGTCAACAGTATTTTTTACTAATTTGTGATAGAAGAATAGTGAAAAAAAAAGAAAAAGTATATATATGAAGAGGGAAAAAAGAAAACTACGATTAAGAAAAGAGGGAAAAAAGAAAACTACGATTAAGAAGAGAGGGAAAAAAGAAAGAGAAAGATGAAAAAGAAAATGATTGTAAATATATAATATTGGTAATTGTGAAATGATGTTTGAAAGTTTTTCTATGGCCGCATGGTTTAGGGCTATCAAAACGATTTTAAAAAGGCACTCTCGCCAATTTCACGTTCACTTTCAAACATTATTGGGTCCCCTTTTTTTTGCCTTTTTGTACGCCCCACCAAACCTCTCTTTAGCCTACTACAACTACTACTACTATTACCACTCCTCCTCCTACTCCATCATCGCAATGGGTTTTTGGGCCACCCGCTCGTTACAGAAAGAAAAAGAGAGAGAGAGAGAGACATAAAGAGAGAAATGAAATATCCGTATGCCCGTCAAACGAGCCGACAGTGAAGACCTTTTCTTCCAAATTGCCATATTAACCTCACCGGCCAATGAAGCGGAATCCTTATTTGTCGTTTCAATTCATGGGGGTTTCGCATGGCTTTGCGGACTTCAGGGAAGAAGGAAAGTAGTGGGAGAAGAGAGAGAGAGAGAGGGGGGGAACGAGGCCTATGAGTCCCATTGCTGCTTGGTGGTCCCACGACAAATGTCAGCTCTCTCTCTCTCTCTCTCTTGCTCCTGGCATTGTAGCGCCACCGTCGCCCAACAACAAACCAAATACACAAAAGTAACGACACACAACGGACAAGCTTATTTAAGAGCAAAAAAAAAATAATAAAAGAGAAAGAGGCAAACCTCAAAAAAAGAAAAAAAAATATTGCGGAGGGGGGAATAATAAACGGATTTTCTCTGCCCTTGGAAACTGATTTTTAACTATACACATATAGTTAAGAGTGGATTTAAGAAAAAAAAAGAAAAAATTCGACACACTAGTGACACTTTATAAAGTACTAAATAGAAACGTGTTTGCACAAGTCAAATCAAGATTTAACCATCACGACACATTCCTTTTGAGATTTACCATTTTCGGGAGAAAAAGAAGAGGGGAGCGGGCAAAAAAAGGACTATTTTTTAGCGCGTGACTTTTTTTTTTACTATGGTAGTTTTTCTAGAAGCACTATATATTTATTTGAAAATAGTGATGAGTTTATTGGATTTTCTAAGATCATTAAGTTTAAAAATTCTTCTTTGTAGAGTTTGTAAATATATGTTCAGACGGTAGTTCTGATGGTTGCTTTACACACTACAGATAAACCTTGACGGTAGATTTTCTAATTAAACCGTACATTTATCAATTAGCGGCAGCATTCTAAATTAATTAGTGATGGAAGTCGACGGTAGATTCACAAATTAGTGACAAAAATCTAAGATAGTTAAACAAATTAGTGATAAAATCCGACGGTAGATTCACAAATTAGTGACAAAAATCTAAGATAGTTAAACAAATAAGTGATAAAATCCGACGGTAGATTCACAAATTATCTTTGCTAATTAGTAATACAAATCGACGGTAGTTTAGGTACTTAGTGATAGAAATCAATAGTAATTTTGCAAATTAGTGATAAATATTAACGGTAGTTTAAGAAATTAGTGACAGCAGTCGACGATAGTTTCAGAAATTAGTGATAAAATCCTACGGTATATGCACAAATTAGTGACAGAAATCTAAAACAGTTAAACATATATTAGTGATAAAAGTCAATGGTGTTTTTGCTAATTAGTGATACAACGCGACGGTAGTTTTCGTACTTCGTGATAGAAATCAATAATAAATTTGCAAATTAGTGACAGCAGTCGACGATAGTTTCACAAATTAGTGATAACATCCGACGTTAGAATTTCAACTTTTTGATGAAAGTCAACGCTAGTTTTACAAATTAGTGATAGAAGTCGACGATAGTTTTACAAATTAGTGATAAAATCCGACGCAAGAATTTTAACTTTGCGATGAAAGTCAACGGTAGTTTTACAAATTAGTGATAGAGGTAGAAGATAATTTTAAGCTTCTTTTTGTAAATATAGTGATAAAAGTCGACGGTATTTTAAAAAATTAGTGTTTGAAATCTAAGATATTATAATAATAGTGTTAAAAGACGACGGTAGATTTTTAAATTAGTGATAGAACTTGGCGGTAGTTTTACAAATTAGTGATAGAAATTGACGTTAATTTTATAAATCAGTAATAGAATTCGACGTAAGAATTTTAACTTAGTGATAAAAGTCGAAGGTAGATTTTAAAATTAGTGATAGAAGTTGGCGGTAGTTTTACAAATTAGTGATAGAAATTGTCGTTAATTTTATAAATCAGTAATAAAATTCGACGGTAGAATTTCAACTTTTTGATGAAAGTCATCGGTAGTTTTACAAATTAGTGATAGAAGTAGAAGATAATTTTAAGCTTCTTTTTGTAAATATAGTGATAAAGGTCGACGGTAGTTGTAAAAATTAGTGTTTGAAATCGAAGATAATATAATAATAGTGATAAAAGTCGACAGTAGATTTTAAAATTGGTGATAGAAGTCGGTGGTAGTTTTACAAATTAGTGGCAGAAATCGACGATAGTTTCACAAATTAGTGATAAAATTCGACGGTAGAATTTCAACTTTGCGATGAAATTCAACGGTAGTTTTACAAATTAGTGGCAGAAGTCGACGGTAATTTTTTATTTTTGGCACATTCATCGATTCTCTTGATCATTATTTAATTGTAGAAATTGACGGTAGATTTGCCAATTAGTGACAGTATAATTATTTAAAATTCTACCACTTTCTAGTAATATTAAAATATACAATTGCTGTAAAAGTGATTGAAAATTTTCATATATGCAAGTTGAACTAAATTCCAAAATGCGTTTTATAAAAATTGAAAAGTTTGCTTTTTACATTTTTATAGACACACTTTTACACATTTTATATCTGATAATAATACAATTGAAGAAATGGTTCAATGAGATCATAAATTTATTATTGTTGGATTTTTGTTTGCATTACGATGACAAAATGAGGTTATATATTAAAGCGCCGCATTTTATGTATATGCGTATAAATATTGACTCAGGTCTCATATCATGATTATCTGCTTTTACGATGAAAATTCATTTAGCTATTCAATTTTCTTTTGATATATACATATTTAATGTATTTCATTACAAATTTTCATTCTTATATATTCACGTTTATTGACCTCCCAGTTTGACCTAATTTTTCACAAACATTGTTTTTTTTTTGTTAGTTTAAATTTTAAAAATAACTTAATTGTGTAATGAGTTGTACTTTTAATCTAATTTTTCCATTTTTTTTACCTTTAACTTGAATGTAATAATTTTCTTCCATAACTTATTGACCTTCACGAACTTAATTTTATCCTTTCTTATATTTATATACTTATTGTCAATTCGCATAGGTCAAGAAGCGAAAATATGACTTATTAACAATTTAGATCAAATAAACAGGTGAATTGGAATTAAAGTCAACATTTACTTTTTAGGTCAAAATGAAGTAATATACTTTGGTCGATAATAGAGTATTGAACTATTTTACTTTTAAGAAACAAGATATATAAATATTCAAAATAAAAAAGTATCCTTAGGCAATCGTTATAGAATATATATGACGCTTAAGTCCGCAACGTTTTAAAAAACGAAAAATCAAAAAAGTTTTTTCAAATAAATAATTAATGTTAATAAAATAAATTAATTTTCATGTGCCTTAATTTTTAAGAAATCAGTTGTTACTAAGGATTTAATTTTTGAAAAATAACATTATTTACAATCAAAAATAAAAGTACGGTCCCATTTTTTTTTTTTGTTTTCGTTTTTTAAAAACGTTGTGGAACGTTAGAATATACATGAAGTCAAGAAATATTAAATATTTAAGTCAAATGAACGTCTATTACATTTAACTTAAAATTCAAAAGTTAGGCTATAAAGGTTATGTCAATATAGTAATTAGGAGAAAGAAGGTGAATATTTAGGTCAAATTTGTTTCCACAAACGGAAGTTAACATATAACCTGAAAATTTGTCTGATAAAGTATATAGATTCGAGAAAAAATTCGTTACATTGGTATTTGAAAAAATAATTATCGTATTTATAAAAAAAATTGTCGAAATATTTTCGTGGAATCAATTTGCTAATTTTGTTTAGCTGGTCAAACATATATGAGAGTATTTAGGATAATATATATGATCAAGGGACATGGAGAGACTAGTATGTGTATAGGATATAGACGATGAGAGCCAGGTGTTTCATTGGGGGGTACCATGGAACAGAACGGAACCACCCTCTATACTTTTTGGCTCCTACCCCAACATACATAGAATCCACGAAAGGGCGATTGCACTTCCCCCCACCCATTCACTATATATATCGTACTTCTTCCACTTCTTTAGTTTCTTCTCCTCTTTCGTCTTTTTATATATATTGAAAAAAAGAACCTTTAGTTAATCTTCTCTCTCTCTTCTATTTATTTAGTCCCCCGTTTTTTCTTTCATTTATTGAGTCTCTCTCTCTCTCTCTCTCTCTCTCTCTCTCTCTCTCTCTCTCTCTCTCTCTCTCTCTCTCTTGCTCTCTAATTTTCTCTAGTTTCGACTAAACTCCTTGTTATATCGGGTGACGTGTGCATCAGTGTGTAAGAAATAAAGAAGAAGGAGAGAAGAAGAAGAAGAAGAAGTCCCAGCCGGAAGGGCAAGACGATTCCTTTAAAGAGAGTCCCTAGTAATTTTCCTCTCTTTGTTCTTAAGTATAATTACCGCGAGACTTGATGCTCACACAAAAGTCAGAGAGAGAGTATTATTTTTAATGACTTATTTTTTTTTTTTTTTTTTTAACTCGATTTTGTCAAGTTTTTCAGGAAAGGAATGTTGGTATTTTTTTCACATCGTGGGAGAAAAGTTGTATTTTTTAAAAATATATATATATTTTTTTTTGTCAATAACCTAAAAATTTTAAATTTCTCCAACTTTGACTTTTGTTCTTTTCATCTCTATTATTAAATGTAAAATTTTGTCTGCATTTTTTGACATAGGTCAAAATAATAATATAATTATAATAATATATATTTTCATTTGACTTTTTTCTGACTTTTAATTTAAAAAAAAAAAAAAAAAATTAAAGAAGAATTAAAACAAAAAATAATAAAATTTATATGGGTGAATTTTCTGAAAGTGACACTTTTAAATTTCAGTTTTTCAATTAATTTTTTTCTTCAATTATATGGTTTTTTTCTATTAAAACTACTTAATTTCATACTCAAGAGTGAGATTTTTAGGTTGCGCAAAATTAATTCTTAAAAATATTAAAGTTTTTTTCATTTGAAAAATATTATTGTTGCTCCATTAAATTAGTTTTATTTCATTGGCGAGCTTTTCTATTCAAAATTCACACTAATATCGCGTTCACGAAATCGAAAATTTGTATATTCACCCATATATATATATATATATATATATATATATATATATATATATATATGGAAAAATATTATAAATTTTATATGTGAAAATTCAGGTCAAGAAGCAATATAGTTTAAATACAAAAAAAGTTGTAAAGTTATTAGCATAAAATTTGGATGATAATGCAGACAGGTGGAAGAGAAAATTTATAATATTTTGGAGTAAAAAGTAATAAGTTTGGTGTTGAACGATAATCATGCGAGAAAATATATAGGCTTAGACGCTTTTTCATAAAGCGGTAATTCTTATCGAATGCGAAAACCCTTAAAGCTGAGGGGGGAGGATGTATAAATCATATTGGCACAAACATCGTTGACCTACTTTGCGATAATAGGTATAGTAGCCACAGTCCACGTACCTTCCTGCATCAGACTGCGGCAGTGATTTGCATATTAGAACTTACTATCCGCTTATTTTCGTTGATACGTCCAGATAACCATTTACTATATTTAAGAAAACAAATTAAACATTTTAAACATATAGTTGTATATAGAATTTATCACTCGGTAAAAGATATATTTTAAAATATGTCAAAAAATTTTTATATCAATCCTCCAAATCCAATTTTAAATTGTTAAATTTGAACTTTATCACTATATACAATTGATAAACAAAACTATAAAGTCGACTTTTATCACCATAATCAGCAAAATTAGCGTCTAATTCAACTATAAATGAGAGAAACAACTGTCTACTTTTATCACTAATTGCCAAAAACAATATCGATATCTTTCACTAAATGTCAAAAGAACCTTAAAGTTCTATCACTAATTGGTTAAAGTACCGTCGATTTCTGTCTCTAATTGACAAAAATACCGAAAAGTATCACTAATTGGCTGAAGTACCGTCGATTTCTATCACTAATTGACAAAAGTACCGTAAAGTGTTATCACTAATTGGCTGAAGTACCGTCGATTTCTATCACTAATTGGCAAAAATACCGTCGATTTCTATCACTAACTGGCAAAAATACCGCCTATTTCTATCACTAATTGACAAAAGAACCGTAGACTTCTATCACTAATTGCTAAAAACATTGTCGACTTTTTTCACTAATTGTCAAAAAAAATCGTAAAGTTCTATCACTAATTGGTTAAAGTATGCCGTCGATTTCTATCGCTAATTTCCAAAAATACCGTAATGTGTCACTAATTAGCCGAAGTATCGTCGATTTCTATCACTAATTGGCCAAAAGAACCGTCGACTTTTATCACTATAATTGCTAAAAAACATTGTCGACTTTTTTCACTAATTGGCAAAAAAGCCGTAAAGTTCTATCACTAATTTGCTAAAATACCGTCAAGTTCTATTCGACTATATGGCAAAGCTACTGTCGATTTCTATCACTAATTCACAAAACTACCGTCAACTTCTGAAACAGATTAGCGTTAAACTATACTGTCTATTCTTTCGTGAAATTTAAAAAACTATCGGCAATTAACGCTATTCTAATTTGTCTTCTCGTCACTTCTTGACAAAACTACCGTCTACTTTTGTCACTAACTCGAAAGTACCATCGTTTTTCTTTTGAAATTAAAAAAAACTATCTTCAAATTTTTACTATACGCACTGTAAAAAATTTTTGGTGGTAATTTAAATTACCGTCGACTTTTATCACTATTTAACGAAACTACCGTCGAGTGTTAACGTTAATTGAACTAACTATATATATATATATATATATATGGGCTATTTTCGGAAACAGTGGGGGCTTTATATAAGAGGTCGTTGAAATATTCGATCGGTCAGTGCGTATTCCACTATATATCACAAAACGGAATAGCAACTGCACTGGAATAATTGGACGGCGGGAAAATTAAAGGGAACCCTGCTTCTGGACCCCTCAGCGAGCGGAACGAGGCGGAATAATCTCCCTTGTTTTTAAAAGATTAGGTCGTTAAGTTCCGAGAGTCTCTTCGAAACACTTTTCCAAACAAGACGCACACACACACACACGCACAAAGACGGACACATAGACAAATTAATCACCAACCGATTTAGTGCACCTGTTTTTTTTTATCGGTTCATTCCAATGTATTTTTTCTTTTCAATATTACGTAAAATATTATTCTCAATTTAAACCCCTAGTTCTTCCCCTCTGTTTCCTATTTTAATTAATAACAATTTTTCTAAAAATTTAACGAATACGTTGATTATTATTAATATAGTTAATAATAAATAATTTGTTGGATTCGGAAGATTAAATATTAATAGTAATTGTTTTTCCGGAGAAAATTGCACGGTAAATTCGACTAGTTGGTGATAACAGACGACGGTAGTTTGTCAATTAATTTTGGAAATCGACGGTAGTTTGGCAATTACGATATAGAACTCTATGGGAATATTTGATATTAATAGAAGTAGTACTCGAGACGGTAGTTTATTAGTGATAGAAGTCGACAGTAGATTTTCTATATAATTATAGTGATAGAAATCGACGGTAGGTTAGATAATTAGTGATAAATAAGGCAGAAATTTTGCGAAACTTCTGACGGTATACATAGGTATTTATAGACCTTATTCGACGGTATATTTGACAAATTGGTGATATAAATCGACGGTATATTTGCTAATTGTTGACTTTAATCGACGGTATATTTGACAATTAGTGATAGAAATAGACGGTATATTTGCTAATTATTAACATTATTCGACGGTAGAATTGCCAAATAGTGATATAAATCGACGGTAGTTTCATACACTATAAACATAAAAGTCGACGGTATATTTGCTAATTGTTGACTTTAATCGACGGTATATTTGACAATTAGTGATACAAATAGACGGTATATTTGCTAATTATTAACATTATTCGATGGTAGTTTTGACAAATAGTGATATAAATCGACGATAGTTTAATATATTATAACCATAAAAGTCGACGGTATATTTGCTAATTATTGACATTATTCGACGGTATATTTGACAATTGGTGATATAAATAGACGGTATATTGGATAATTATTAACATTATTCGACGGTAGATTTGACAAATAGTGATATAGATCGACGGTAGTTTCATATACTTTAAACATAAAAGTCGACTGTATATTTGCTAATTATTGACGTTATTCGACGGTAAATTTGACAATTACTTACGTAAATGGACGGAAGTTTCATATATACTTTAAACATTAAAGTTGACGGTATATTTGCTAATTGTTAACATTATTCGACGGTAGATTTGACAATATATGATCTAAATTGACGGTATTTTCACAAATTACTGTCAAATGTCGACGGTAGATTCGCAAATTAGTGTTTTAAATTGACTAAAGTCGTAGACAGAAGTCGATGGTAGAATTCAAGTTAGTGATAAAAATTGACGGTAATTCAAGAAATTATTGAAGTCACTTGATAGTTTTTTTT
Source organism: Leptopilina drosophilae (assembly GCA_032873175.1). Lineage (NCBI taxonomy): Eukaryota > Metazoa > Arthropoda > Insecta > Hymenoptera > Figitidae > Leptopilina > Leptopilina drosophilae. The sequence goes on from CM065484.1 coordinate 40,627,274, forward strand.
TTCAAATTATGAGCGATAAAAACGGTGCTTTTTTTAATTAGGAATTTAATTCGTCGGTCTAACAAATTAGTGTTATATGTAGATATTAACGGTAGATGTAGATGACGGTAAAAAATCAGTGAGAAGAGGGAAATAGTCTTGTTTTTGTAAATTGTAATTTAATTACCGTTATATATCGCATTTATCTTCGAGTAAAAGAAATGTTTCCTCGATTCAAGGGAATTTAAGCAAAAAAAGAAATGAAAATAAAAACTGAAAATATATATCCTAATAAAAATGTGAGGAAAATGTATATAAATACTTTGAATGTTACCGCCAAATTTCCATAAATATAATATATTATAAAAGTAAGATATATACAGGTTTATGTGGAAGCAACCTTTCTCGGGGGCATAATATATTGTGAAATGGTGATGAATATAATGGACTAATATTGATTTTGTGATTTGGCACTTTGTCGGTCTTTCATTTTTTTTTTCGGACGCGTGACTCCCGTGGAGTTATAGTGTCGCAGTGGGTGCGAACTCGTTTTACCTTTTTTTCTCTTTTTTTTTTTTTTTTTTGAAAAGGTGTAGGCGCTGCTCTTTAGCATCGATCACACACGTGTGTGGTGTGTGGCGTATACACGTCATTTTTCCTCGTTTTCTATTTTTTTTTCTCTTCGTCTTTTTTTATTTTTGTGCTACTTGGACTTTTTTTTTTCTTCCTCAAGAATACAAACAACACCGACACATGAACAATTGTATCACCCGGTACGTGATCGAGCAACGGACACCCAAGAGTTGTATAGAGAGAATGAGAGAGTGAGAGAGAGAGAGAGAGAGAAAGGGAAAAAAAGAGAAAGAGAGGGTGGAGGAGGGAGAAGAGTCCTAGTGCCTCGAGCCCTGTAATATTACACCGCCCGACTATCATGTGCATCGAACGCTTCACTGTGTATGCGCCAATAGCGGCGGCACCCGCGTTCAACTCTTTTCTCCCTCCCCTCACTCCTCCCTCTCCCTCTCTCTCTCTCTTTCGCTATTTATTTCCCATTTTGCCCCCATCCTTCTCACTCGTTTGGACAATTTTGACTTCCATCTCTTCCATTGGCAAACGATGGGCTAATGAGTCTCATCGAATTTCAAAACCGGGCGGAGGAAGGTGAAATATACTTCTCGGAAAATAATTTTAAAGCCTTCACAACCTAAAGCTACTTAGGAGACTGACGAAACAATTTCCTACCTCAATAAACGTTTAACAACTCGCATAAAAAGAGAGAAGAGAAAAAAATAAAGTTGAGAGAGAGAGAGAGAGAAAAAAAATTAAACTGTTAACTGTGTGATAAAAGGAACTCTTTTTTGCCCCGCGTATCATATTCAGAAAATAAATTTCTTTCCCATACCGTTGATTTTGGCACTTTTTTTTTAAATCAGAGTCAATTTTTATCACTAATTTTGGTAAAATTACCGTCAGGTTTTACCGTAACTATATTTAGATTACCGTAACTCTTGTCGACGTCTGTTAATAATTAGCAAAAAGTACCGTCATATGCCATCATTTCCAAGAATACCGTCTATTTGTAAATACCGTCTATTTGTCTATTGGATAAAATTACCGTCGAGTTCTATCACTAATTAGCAAGAAAATACCATCGACTTCTGTCACTAATTAGCAAAGGTACCGACAAGTTCAATCACTAATTGACAAAACTTCCGTCGACTTTTATCACTAGTTGCCAAAAATACCGTTAGGTATTATCATTAGTTATACCGTAGTTCTATATCGCACCAATGGCGTAACTTCGTCTGTCACTATATAGTTAGTGAAAGTACGAAAGTACCGTCGTGTTGTATCAAATAGTGTCGAAAATACAGTTGATTTTTGTCACTATTTGATAAAGTTACCGTCAACTTCTATCACTAATTAGCATGGAAATACCATCGACTTCTGTCTCTAATTACCATAAAGACGGCGTTAAGTTCTAGCACTAATTTACAAAACTACCGTCGACTTTGATCACTAATTGCCAAAACACTGTTGACTATCATTATAATTACCGTCGTTCTATCACTAATTAACGTAACTGCGTCTAAAACAAATTAGTAAAAGTACCGTTGTTTTGTTATTATTCTCAAAAATACCATTAATTTGTGTCACTATTTGATAAAAAATAACGTCGAGTAATATCACTAATTAACAAAACTACCGTCTACCACTAATTGGGAAATCTAGAACGTAATTGAAGTCCACAACGTTTATCAACGAAAAAAATTATTTACTTAATAAATAAAACAAATTTTTTTATCAACGTTGTGAACTTCAACATCGTAATCTAGAACTATAAACGTAGAAAAAACTACCGTCCAAACAGTCTATAACTTATATGATTTAACTAAAAAGTATATGTATATACACAAATTCTTTGCAGTATAATATTTAAACTTAGCAATTTTCTTCTAAAAAGTATACACAAAAGAATAATGAGAAAATTAAAAATATAGTTACCCGCGAATAAATATAGAAATTGAAGTATAATGAAAAAATACGCTACTTTCAAAATATTTGTTACTAATTTCTTTATGGTGTGTGTATATATATATAAAAAAAATATAACGAGACAACAGTCGATCATATAAATATAGCCCTGTCAGAAAATTCCGACGTTCTTTAGGCTTCCATATCCATTTCGAGTTGCTTGAGAATCAATATTTGGTGAGACCTGAACGCGTCTTTAGGTATACGCAAACATGCTACTGGATCGCAAAAAAAAGGAAAAAAAAATATTTGAGTTTACTTTTGATACAAATAGGACGATAATGATAATGAAAAAATACGCAACTATATCTTTTGAACAATATTGAAAAATTTTGCCTTTAACACTTTTTATTCCATACATTTTTATATATATACAGTTAAAAATGTATATCTAAATTGTATGAACGGTAGTTTTGCTAATTATATAGTAATTTTATCAAACTTGCTATTAATTGCGATGGTATTAACAATTTGTCGTAAATGTGCGCGTCGACGGAAGTTTTGTCAATTAATATTCGAAATTGTCAATTTCTATATATTTAATTGATAAACGTACCGTCACGTTCTGTCTCTAATTGGCTAACCTAACCGTCTTCTTTTATCACTAATTCGCAAAACTACCGTCGAGTTATATCACTATTTGGAGGAAAAAAAACTACCGTCAACTTATGTCTCTATTTGTCAAAAAATACCGTCGATTTATGTTTCTATTTGCCACAAATTACCGTCGACTTCTATATCACTAATTAGCGCACACTCACTCAACGGTATACGTTTGCCAATTAGAAATAGAATTTGACGGTAGTTTTTTCTAATTAATGATAGAACTCGACGGTAGTTTTTTTTCTAATTAGTGATAGAACTCGACGGTAGTTTTTCTAATTAGTGATAATACGATGGTAATTTTGCGAATTAGTGATATAATACGACGGTAAATTTGACAATTAACTATATAAAAATCGACGGAAGATTTGCTAATTAATTATAGAAATCGACGGTAGTTGAAACAATTAGTGAAAAAGCCGTAGTTTTACAAATGACTGTCAGATATGTTGATAGAATATTTGCGAATCATGATTAAAAATCGACGGTGCTTTTACGTCTAGTGGTAAATGTCGACGGTATTTTTTGAAAATTATGCTGATAAAAATTGATAGTATAGATTTACGGTGTAGTAAAAAAATTAGATGCGGTATTTTTGGTAATTGGTGTTGAAAATCGACGGTAGTTTTACGTCTAGTGGTAAAAGTCAACGGTATTTTTTGAAAATTATGCTGATAAAAATTGACGGTATAGGTTCACGGTGCGTAGTAAAAATTAAGATGTGGTATTTTTGGTAAGTGGTGTTAAAAATTGACGGTAATTTTACGGTCTACTGATAAAAGTCGACGGTATTTTATGAAATTGTTGAAAAAAATTGACGGTATTGATTTATATATTTATTATTATTATTATTATTATTATTATTATTATTATTATTATTATTTTTATATTTAAAAAATTATTTGTGGTATTTTTGGTAATTGGTGTTAAAAATTGACGGTAATTTTACGATCTACTGATAAAAGTCGACGGTATTTTATGAAATTGTTGAAAAAAATTGACGGTATTGATTTATATATTTATTATTATTATTATTATTATTATTATTTTTATATTTAAAAAATTAGTTGTGGTATTTTTGGTAATTGGAGTTAAAAATCGACGGTAGTTTTACAGTCTACTGATAAAAGTCGACGGTATTTTATGAAATTGTTGAAAAAAATTGACGGTATTGATTTATATATTTATTATTATTATTATTATTATTATTATTATTATTATTATTATTATTATTTTTATATTTAAAAAATTACATGCGGTATTTTTGGTAGTTAGTGTTAAAAATCGACGGTAGTTTTACGGTCTACTGATAAAAGTCGACGGTATTTTATGAAATTGTTGAAAAAAATAAACGGTAGTTTCTGTATTTACTGATATAGATGTCTTCGGCATTAAATTGCGTCATTCAGAGAGTTAAATTGAGGGTCCTTTTACATTTTAGTAACAAAAAGCGACGGTAGTTTCGCCAGTTGGCCATAAGAGACGACGGTAATTTTCTTTAGAATGTCAATGGATTCGTGGATTATTATTATTATTATTATTAATTTATTGTGTTTTATAAGAAAATATTTATTCTACATAGATGCATTTTTTTCATGAATAAGCTAAACATAATTTTTTTTCTGATTTAATCATTCAAAAAAGAAATTGAATTTAAAGATTTAAAAGTATAGAGCATTTTTTTGGAATTCCTTTTCGTCAATTATACATAAACAACGTGTATAGAAATGGTCGGAGGAGGAAAAAAAAAGTATTCCATTTTTTTTTTTTTTTTTTTTTTTTTTGAAAAGAATCAATTCGACTGATCCCTGGAAAGGATGACACTTGTAACAACGGTACCTTAAGTGCTAAATTGAGGGCAATTTCGTTGCACTGTATATATATACATATATACGTAGAATTTTAAGAATTTTGAAAGACCCAATTTCTATTTTATTTTTTGATCCTCTTATAAGCATTTATTCCGTTTCATTTGCCCGATTGGGTCCGCATGTGTGTGGTGAAGGCTTAGGAGAGTCTAAGCGGACTAAACGAGATAGATTTTGTTTGAAAGAGAGAGAGAGAGAGAGAGAGAGGGAGGGAAAGAAGAGATCTCATTCTCTGGACCATTCCATCGTGTTATTTGCTTCAGGTTTATTATTATCCGCTTTTGTGTCGCGCACGAACCCCCCTCTTCCCCTTCCATTCTAACCCCAATGGGAATGGCTTAATTTATTTGCCAAAAAGCGACGGGATGATCATTTCGTTGAGATATATACCATCAGCAATGACTGGTCCAATCGACCCCAGACTAATTTTTCGACAATGCTTTTTGCTGACCCCAAGATTCGGTTGATAAAAAAAAAGGAAAATAGAAAAACATGCCTACCACATTTGCTGCAAGGGACGAATACAATAAATGTCAATAAAGAGAAAATAAAATCGCGTTACATTGTTTGATAAAAAAAAAGGAAGTATATATAATCGATAAGGGGTCGTTTCTCTGATTAGTTTGACCATTTTTTTTTATCAAATATATGTTGAAACATACAATTGGGACCATAGAAAATGATATAATTATCTGAAAAAAGTGACTTACAATATTCAACTTTTATATATATACATTTGCAACGGCAGCAGAATTTAATGTTTAATTATATAACGGAAAAAATTGCTGAAAGAAGAAAAAAATTTCGTTGATTCAACCAATAGAATTTGTTAATTTTATTATTATACTTTAATTTATTACTTTAGCTCTTGGCATGTAAATTTTTAATTTTAATATTTTGACGTGATTTTTTTTAATTTCGGTCTATAATCCCTCAATAGTTTAAATTAAAAGTTAGAATTTTTTCTAAACTGTATAAGTTAATGTTTACCTATTTTTTTTAATTATTACGTAACAAAATTTTCATTTTGACCCATAAATTTTGATTAGAATATTTGGAAAATAAGTTTTTTAATTTTTTAATTAAATAATCTTGCCTCTATAATTATAATTGAAAATTTGATTTTGCAATTTTATTAAAATTATAAATATAATTTAATAAATAATAATAATAAACAATAATAATAAAACAATAATAATAATAATAAAAATAATAATTAATAATAATTAATAATTAATAATAATAAAAAAAAATTAATAATAATAATAATAATAATTAATTAATAATTAATTAGACAATAATTGAATTTCAGCAAAGAATTTTATACTATTTATAAAAATAATAGAATCCTTCCAAAGAATGCTGTTACTTATGAAAATAATAATTTAATTCTTGTAATGAATTTTACTAAAATTTTTTGAAAATAATAAAGCAGTATAATCTTTAATTATTTCCAAAAACTAAAAAAAATTAATTTTTACATTTTCTGAATATTTTTGTCATGGATAGGTTTTAAATATACGCTTAAAGATACAATTCTGAGTTGCAGAAAATTAATTTTCAAAAATAAGCCTTCCAGCATCATTTTAATATAAACAATTAATTTTTTTAAATGTTCTACGCCTTTAAAAAATTTGTTAAAAATATCTACATACACTTAAAACTGTAAGAAATCAAAATCGCAGAGATGCGATTTGTTTTTCAGAATTAAAACATTATTTTTAACAACGAAATGAACAAAATAGTGTCGAATTAACATTTTTATTCAGTTATATAACCATAAAAATGATCAAAAACTAAGTTCAGTGTTGATGCACTACACCGCGCCAATATAATTTCCATTATAACTTTTAAAATAATTGTCGCTCCAAAATTTTCTCAACGGATTTCGATTTCTTATAGTTTTAAGTGTATGTAGATATTTTTAAAAAATTTTTTAAAGGCGTAGAACATTTTAAAAAATTAATTGTTTATAAAAAATTTATTAAATAATTATTAAAATATTAAATTTTTTTAAAATTTTCTAATTCTAAACGAAAGTATTTTTTATTCCCTATATATTCCCGCTTGGTTCATTTTTTTTTTTAATCGGTTCATTCATTTAGGAAATATAGGAAATATGGTTTTGTTTAAAAAGTTGCAAAAAAATTAATTTTGCAATAATTTTTATAAAAAATAAAATTTTTTTCTGTTCTTTGGTGGACACATTCCTAAGACCAAATAGAAATGTTTTTTCACCATTTTGATTTTAAAAAAAAAATACTTTTTGTTTTCTCTGAAAATTTCACGAATTCTGACCCCGTTTTGTAATTGTAAGAATTTTTATAAGAATAATATATATATAATATATTATATATAATATAAGTAGATGATAATGATGATGAAGATGATTATACACCAAGAATGAAACTTTGAGGTTATGTCTGCGCACTCTTGACCTGCGATGCATTAAAGTTTCATTTCGCTAAATTTTAACGCTACTTTCCATTACTTTATACGTTGCTTAATTTATCTTTTAACCAGCTACTGGAAATATGAACCTGATTCGTTACCGTGACTTCAGGTTGTTGCCGAAGCTATTAATTAGAATGACCTCACAAGTTGTCTGTAAATGAGACAGACTTCTTCAATATATATATTCATACATACAAATACGTATTATATGTATATACACATAGAATATATATGTATATTGTTAGGAAGCCATTTTTGCCCTAATTAGTGGGTTGTGACGGTAATCCGTGAAGGAACACGCGATTAGCGTTGAAAGGGACGCGCACCTTTAACGAAAACTGAGAAAAATGACAGTTTTTGGTGACCGACACACCTTCTCTTTGAAAAAATTTTCATTATTATGTATACCTGTTTCGCTAAATATAGCAAAAGTCACGATCTGCACGCTGACCTGATGTTGTTTAGTGTGGAACCTCTTCTCTGCTTCTTCTTGAAAGATTAAAGAGAGAGAGAGAGAGAGGGAACCTATTTAGGAGTACAACCTTACTGTACCTATACGATTTTTTATATACATATATATTTATATATAATGACCATCATTAACTTCCCTTTCTTTCAAGAAGGGATCTATTTTTCGTGTTAAATAATTTACCTGTCGAAAAAAATACGATTTCTTCTAATGCTTCTCTATATACAAGAATTAGGACCAGATAATAATTTTTGCGGCCGGATTATAATATGTTTTGAAGGCAAAAATCATCATATATATACTTTTGATGGTTATATAATCAGAAAAAGGAAAATATTTTTCTAAATTCTAAATTTTTGTACAAACAATAACATTTTTGTTGAATCAGATGATCTTTGGTATTCTAATAATTAAAAATTTAAAGGAAATGATGCAAATTTTTTTATTAAAGATTATTATTTGCGTTGGTAAAATAAAACTGATTGTTGAACATGAATTATTTTTAATACAGTATAATTTGAATCAAATGCCTTGAAAAATGTAATTATTCATAAATTTTTTTGTCAAAATTAAAAAATTTGTCTAAGGGATTCAATTGAAACCAATAGTTTTCAAGCCGTCCGTATATAATATGAACGCGTTCATATAATAAAATTGAATTTTTAAAAGGGATCATTTTTTCAGGAATTTCTATTGTCAAATATACAGTGAATTTATATAGATTGGAATTCGTTTTTTCAACTATATTTATATATATGTAACGACGAATGATGCTTGGGAATATAATGTACTGATTGAAGGATGCATTCTTGGGTTTTAGAAAAATTTTTCCAAACTGAATTTCTGAATATACGAGGGGGAGGCTTTTTTTTCATGAGGGGTTATAAGTATAATGTCCTCACCACCACCACCATCGAGTCCAATGAACTTTTGGCTCTGCGGTGTTGTATTCATTGGAACAAGAAGAAGAAGAAGAAGAAGAAAAAGTAGAAGAAGAAGAAAAAGAAGAAGAAGAAAAAGTAGAAGAAGAAGAAGAAGAAGAAAAAGAAGAAGAAAGAGGAGGAGAAGGAGGGAAAAAATGATCGAAAAGTTACCAGAAGTACCTCGAGACACCGGTCAGGGTACGTTTTAAGCAAAAAACCATAATCGTGCAAGGAAGAACCATCTGCGGCTTCCTATGCCGATGCAAACCATGTGCTTTGCCTGCCATCGATACTCATATCGCGAGCCCATTATTTCTGCATGCATTCTTCTTCTTCTTCTTCCACTGCTTTTTTTTTGACCTCTTATATACTTATATATATATATATAGTCTCATTCTTCTTTGCCCTACGTAAATATGAATGTATGTATATATGTACTTAATGCACCGGTGATGTACACAATGATGCATTCGATATCATTCAGTTTGACACGCGCCATTATGTATCATCTTCGATCCTCTTTTTCTTCATTGTTGCGTACATGAATTTGATACTTTTGTAACTGTAGCTCATTATAATGTGTTTGACTAGCTCCTCGAATTTTTTAAGGGGTTAAAATTTACACTTTACTGGAAAACATTTTTTTTATGCCCCTATGTAATAAAAAAAAAGGTGTCTACTAACTTAGTAACATAATTTTGATACTAAATTGTATAATTTGGTTCTATTTTCCACGTAATATATGCTGTTGACAATAAATTTTTATGTAGAATACACTTACCGTTACAATAGTATAGTACCAAATGCACTTACCGTTATAATAGTTCAAACCAAATGCACTTACCGTTATAATAGTTAATGTTAAATTCACTTACTTTTATAATATTTAATACCAAATGCACTTACCGTCTTAATAATCAATACCAAATGCACTTACCGTTATAATAGTTAATACCAAATGCTCTTATCGTTATAATAGTTGGTATCAAATGCCCTTAACGTTATAATAATTAAAACCAAATGCACTTACCGTCATAACAGTACATACCAAATGCACTTACCGTCATAACAGTACATACCAAATGCACTTACCGTCATAATAGTTAATACCAAATGCACTTACCGTCGCAATAATCAAGACCAAATGCTCTTACCGTCATGATAGTTCATACCAAATGCACTTACCGTTATAATAGTTAATGCTAAATTCACTTACTGTTATAATAGTTAATACCAAATGCACTTACCGTTATTAATAATAATTAATACCAAATGCAGTAGTTAATATCGAATACACTCATCACTTATTACCTTTAATAATAGTTTTTATTGAATGCACTTACAGTAAATTTTCAATATTAATACCGAATACAGTTACCGTTAATATCAGTTAATAAAGACTTCACTCGCATTTATTGTTAATAATAGGTAACACCAAATGCACTTACCAATAATAATAATAATTAATACCGAATGCACGTATCGTTAATATTGAATTCAATTACTTACCGTTAATAATAATTTTTATCGAATACACTTACTATATGAATGTTAAAAATTAATACAAAAAACACTTACCGTTAATACTAGTTAATATAGACTACACTCACTTATTGTTAATAATAGGTAATTTCAAGTGCACTTACCGCTTATAATAATAATAATAATAATTAATACCGAATGCATTTAACGTTACTGTTGAATGCACTCACTTACCGTTAATAATAGTTTTTATCGAATACACTTACTATGAATGTTAAAAATTAATATAGAAAACACTTACCGTTAATATTAGTTAATACCGACTGCACTTACTTATTGTTAATAATAGGGTAATTCCAAATGCAGTTACCCTTAAAATAATAATACTATAATTAATACCAAATGCACTTATCGTTAATATTGAACACACTCACTTACCGTTATTAATAGTTTTTATCGAATACACTTATTATGAATTTTAAATATTAATATATAAAACACTTACCGTTAATATTAGTTAATACCGACTGCACTTACTTACTGTTAAAAATAGCTTTTATCGAATTCAGTTACCGTTAAAATAATAATAATAATAATAATAATAATAATAATAATAATAATAATAATAATAATAATAATAATAATAATAATAATAATAATAATAATAATAATTAATACCGAATGCACTTATCGTTAATAGTAGTTAGTTTATCGAGTACACTTACTGTTAAAATAATAATAATAATAATAATAATAATAATAATAATAATAATAATAATAATAATAATAATAATAATGATAATTAATACCGAATGAACTTACCATTAATAATAGTTTGTATGCAATACACTTACAGCATTAATATTAAAAATTAATACAAAAGGCACTTACCGTCGCAATATATTACTTACTATCGAATACACTCAATTACCGTTATAATATTTAAAAGTAATACAGAATTTAATACGGAATGCATTTACCGTTAATATGTTAGTTACAATGTCGAATTCATACACTTACCGTCAATAACAGGTTTTTTATCGAATACACTTACCGTTGACTATACAGTTACATTTAGTGAAAAATTTCTATTGTTTTTTTTTTTGTAATAATTTGATGTTTATAATTCCTAATGTATATATTTAATTAAAGAATTTCGAATATTCGAATAATCGAAATTTCTAATAAAATTGAATCGTGAACAAAATAAATTTGCAAATTCTCAAAGAACTTTTTCAAAATGAATCAAAATAATTGATTTAAATGATAATATAATTATATATAGTATGGAAGTTCAATATTGAAAATTGTAAATAAAATGTTATAAGCGTGCGCAAATATTTTTTAATAAATTTTTTTTTTTTTTTGACCACGTCACGTGCGACACTTGGTGATTTCACGCAACATGCGCTCTTTTGCGAAAAAAAAAATTTTTTTAGACAACATGTGGTGAATGACTCCTTCTCTCCTGCTTCTTCGTCTTCTTCTTCTGCTTCTTCTTCTTCTTCTTCTTGTAGCCCAAACAAGAGAAAATTGCAGTTAAGTTAACCACTGTGAATGTTGTTTTCGTCCTTATTTCATTATTCATTTCATGATATATAGGTCTTTAAAAAAAATGTATATTCTCTATCTCTCTCTCTCTCTTACCTGTACGCTGTGACTCACGTGATCTCTTATCTACAACATGAGATTATCTTTTCTCGTTATACTTTCCGGCGCGACAAGCACCTTTCTGTGCTTCACACAGGTGCCATTTATCCGACACTGATAAGACGCACGTTATCAAGGCGCATTTCTCAAAGCGCACTGATTTTGAAACAAAGCACAGCGAGCTTGTCATATATTCGAACTGAGTGGATTTATCTTATACACTTTGATAAATTTATATCTTTGGAGTGAAATCAGTTTAGCGTATTATTACAATTATTATATACATATATGTTCTATTATTGTTAATATTATTATTTTACTTTTATGTTAATATTATACATTATTTTATGGTTATAAGAAAAAATTTAATTAATTAATTAATTAATTAATTAATTTTATTAATTTTATAATTATTATTATGGTTATATTTTATGGTTATAATTCTTATATAGTAGAAATAAAAATAATAATTAATGTTTCAAAAACAGTGTGGATTTTATTTATGAAAATAATTAAATTCTTACACCGAATTTTATTATAATTTAAAAAAAAAATCATTTAATTCTTGAGAAGAATATTAATATATTTGTAAAAAATAATTGAATACCACTGCTAAAAATGTTATTGTTGTTTATAAAAAGAATCGAATTTTTGTGAAAATTTTATGAAATTTTTGAAAATATAATTGAATCTCTCAGAAGAATTTTGATATATTTATAATGATTATTATTATTACCTGAGAAGAATTAAAAGAAACGACAATAACATTAACCTTATAATTGTTTAAAAATAATTGAATTCGTTATATTTCTGTGAAGAATTTTATTAAAATTTTAGAAAAAATTTGAATTTCGAAAAAGAATTTTTGTTATTTAAACAATTAAATAATTGACTTCTTTATTTCAGTGAAAAATGTTATTAAAATTTTAGAGAAAATTTGAATTTTGAAGTAGAATTTTATTATTTTCATTAAAATAATTGAATTCTTCATTTCTGTGAAGAATTTTATTAAAAATTTTTTTTTAAATTTAAATTTCTGTGAAGAATTTTATTAAAATTTTTTTTAAAAACTTTTAAATTTCGAAGAAGAATTTTATTATTTAAACAATTAAATAATTGATTTCTTTATTTCTGTGAAGAATTTTATTAAAATTTTTTTTTAAAACTTTTAAATTTCGAAGAAGAATTTTATTATTTAAACAATTAAATAATTGATTTCTTTATTTCTGTGCAGAATTTTATTTAAATTTTTTCAAAAATTCAAATTTCAAAAAAAAATTTTATTATTTAAACAATTAAATAACTAAATTCCTTTTTTCTGTGAAGAATTTTATTATAATTTTTTTAAAAAATTTGAATTTCGAAAAAGAATTTTATTATTTAAACAATTAAATAATTGATTTCTTTATTTCTGTGAAGAATTTTATTTAAATTTTTTCAAAAATTCAAATTTCAAAAAAAAAATTTTATTATTTAAACAATTAAATAACTAAATTCCTTTTTTCTGTGAAGAATTTTATTATAATTTTTTTTTTAAATTTGAATTTCGAAAAAGAATTTTATTATTTGCATTTAAATAATTGATTTCTTTATTTCTGTGAAGAATTTTATTTAAATTATTTCAATAATTCAAATTTCGAAAAAGAATTTTATTATTTAAACAATTAAATAATTGAATTCCTTTTTCTGTGAAGAATTTTATTATAATTTTTAAAAAAATTTGAATTTCGAAAAAGAATTTTATTATTTAAACAAAATTAAATAATTGAATTCTTTATTTCTGTGAAGAATTTTATTAAAATTTTTAAGAAAATTTGAATTTCAAAGAAGAATTTTATTATTTACATTAAAATAATGGAATTTTTCATTTCTTTGAAGAATTTTATTAAAATTTTTTTTTTTTAAATTTAAATTTTGAAAAAGAATTTTATTATTTTCATTAAAATAATTGAAATTTTGACGACAATTTTTAAAAATTTCTGCAAAGAATCAAATTAATAAATTATTAAGAAGAATTTTATAAAAAAAAAAAATTTTATAAATAATTAATTTTTGACGAAAATTTCATAAAAATTGTATATTTTATAAATAATTGAATTTTAAAAAAAAATTTTTTGAAAATACTTTGAATACCGTCTGAAAATATCAAATTTTAATAAGATTTTATAAAACGATTTAATTGTTTAAAAAAAAATTTGCCGATATTTATGTATTTAAAAAACAATTTTTATGAAATTTTCTAAAAAAAAAATTGTTTAAAATTTTTTTTTTAATTTCTATTATCTATATAGATAATTCTATAATTAAATTTCTAATTAAAGTTTTTCTTGTTTGTTTTACATGCGTGTGTGTGTGTGTGGTTTTTTCAGTGGAACTTGTATGAAAATATATAAAGTAATAAACGCTTTTTAAATTCCAAATTTGTTATAACTATATATATATAATATGATGAGAAACAGGAATTGAATTTCTATATCGATGGAAACGTTTTCTCGACTTCGTGACTAAAATGAGGAACGCATATCTTTATATATAAAGAGACCTACTTGTTTAAAAAAGAAGTCGCGACTCTCGCTTCATACTGATCATTCGCCATGACGTGTTTCAAATCTAATGTAAGAAAAAAAAAATATATATCTATATACAACATTGCGATTTCAAGTATTTCGACGGCCTACTTTCTCATGAGAAAAATTCAACAAAACCCATATCTTAAATAGTCATTATAATTTACAAGCTCCTTCTCAGGTATTTATAGACTACCCGCTATTATTTATTTTTCCCTAATTATTATTATTACTCTTATTGTTATTATTATTATTATTACTATTATTACTACTAATACTATTATTATTATTATTATTATTATTATTATTATTATTATTATTATTATTATTATTATTATTATTATTATTATTATTATTATTATTATTACTATTATTATTACTATTATTATTACTATTATTATTACTATTATTATTACTATTATTATTGTTATTATTGCATAACTATGCTGCTATTTGCAAATTTTGGCTCATTTCTTTTTTTCTATCGACTTCTTCTTTTACTTAAAGATAATAATAAAATACTTATTATATATAATATACTTACTATTAAAACAATTTAAATAATTATACTTTTTGCTTTCGTTGTATTTTTAATATAAAAAAAGGAAAAAAAATTATTTTGAGTTTATGTTCTGATATTGAACCTCATTCTTATAAAAATAAAACGTATAGTGTGCCAATTGAGAAGAAGAAGAAGAAGAAGAAGGAGAAGAAATTGGTTGAATCGGTTCAGAAAATATATATACGTGTATGTCGTGAAAAGAATATTTTCATAATTTGTTGGGACAATGCTCATATGTGCGGAATCGTGTGCGAACACATATGCCTCGTGTAAGAAACGGAGGAATGAGGATCGGCACATGTGCCACGTGCGCGTATTCAGTGACTCGCAGCTGCCATACGTGTACATCGTAAACGAATTTTCGGCTCTATTACCTGCCTTCATATAGTATTCTTCGCCGTCTCAATTCAATACACTTTTTTCGTCTCTCACTCTCCCTCCCTCTCTCTTTCTCTCTCTATATATATATATATATATATATATATTACCCGCGTTAGACCAAATCAGATATAGTGCCGACCAAATTCCATCACATTTTATAAATTTTCTCTAGCTTTGCTATTCAAAAAAAAAAAAAAAAAAAAGAATTACAAATTTCTATACAGAAGAAAACGGTATTTTACTGTATAAATACACTTACCTGCTGACGGTAGTTAAGTATCGATGAATTTTATTTACAACCCGCAAGGAGAAATTATAGTAGAAATGATACTTAGCGCTACAGGTAGTTATAATCATCGAATTCATGCGCTTACCGTGCGGTTTTGGTATATAGTTAAAGTTTACGTCACTTACTGTTGACAGTATAAGTTAATATCAAATTGACCAGCGCGCCATAGGTATAGTTAATATTGTCATATATTATATGCGACGATATTATTAATATCGTCGCATATATTATATGACGATATTATTAATATCGTCACTTACCGACGTAAGTATAGTTAATGTGGAATTAACTTACCGTCTTCAGTATAGCCAATGTCGAAGACACTTACCGTTGACGGCAGTAAATATGGTCGTCACTATATAACTTTCAACGTTAGTTAATATCAATACACTAACCGATAAAAAAAGTTAATATCAAATGCACTTACCGTTGGCAGAACACAATATTAATAACACTTATATACTGTTGACAGCATAGTAATGGTCTATAATTTACATATACCGTCGACGATAACAGTTAATATTAAAGATATATATACTTTTTTTTTTTTTTATACTTACTCATTAGTAAATAATAATTGTAATATCGAGACACTTACCGTTAACAATATTTGAATAATGTAAGAATCTGTAGCTATAACAATATATAGTTAATATAT
Organism: Leptopilina drosophilae; assembly: GCA_032873175.1. Taxonomy (NCBI): domain Eukaryota; kingdom Metazoa; phylum Arthropoda; class Insecta; order Hymenoptera; family Figitidae; genus Leptopilina; species Leptopilina drosophilae. The sequence continues at coordinate 40,643,694 of CM065484.1, forward strand.
TCTTAAAAGTAAAATAATTAATATTGTATATTATACTTATTTTATTATAAATACATAATATTATAATAAATGTGAAATATATATTTATATATATACCACATAAGTATTTCACATCTATTATAATATATATATATATATATATATATATATATATATATATAAATTTATATATTTATATATTTATAAATATTTGTATACATTTCTCAAAAGAAATACAAACGTGACGATTTTTATCGTCTCGTTTACAATTCTCATTGATTTGATTCAATCGTGAGGAAAAATTTTCCATTAGTATTATATAAGTCCATATAAATTTTCCCCACGGGGGTTTTTTTATGACCTATATGCTTTCAATTTGAAGACGCTTGTAAAATTTTTCCTTCTCAAATTTTCATGCTGCGAACGATTTGTTCTGGTTTCTCTCTCTCCCCATATGTATACACACGAAATATATATATATATATATATATATATATATATATATATATATATATATATATATATATTATATATTTATTATATATTTATTATATACGAAAGAGATAAAGAGAGAGAGAAGAATATATATATTGAATAAGAATTGGACTGTGATTAAGTGAGAAAAAATCTGTTCAATCAAATCTGAGTAAAGCAGAGAGTGAATGAGTGAGAAAGTGATAGAGAGAGAGAGAGGAGAGTTTCAATTATTCAAATTAGGGCAGGGGTGAATTAATGAACGGATAAGCAACGGGGTGTCCACAATAGGGAAAAAGAAGGGTGCGTACTTGTTTGTTTTTGGAGAGCATGAGAGCGGAACGTGACTCTTATTCAGGTGAGAAACAAGTGAAGACGTATAGGGATACAAGTATATATATATATATATATATATAACACGACACTCGGCAATTAGACATGCTGTACAGATCATGTCGCACATGACACGCGGCTCAAGTTTATACCAATAACAAAGTAGAACTCTCTTTCACTGTATAACTTTAAAACAATATTCTTAATACCACTAACACATAAATGTAGTCTATAATCACTATATATATATACAAAATTGGAAAATTAAAAGAAAGATTCTCCCTCTTCTTCGTTTTTCTTTTAAATAATAAATGCACTTACCGTCTCCGTTGTTGTATATATAGAAAAAAGACGATAAGTGCATTTAAAGAAACATTCTCTCTCTCTCTCTCTCTCTCTCTCTCTCTCTCTCTCTCTCTCTCTCTCTTCATTGTTTTTCTTTACATTTAAACCCACTTACCGTCTCCATAGTTGTTGGGAAGAAGACGGTAAGTATTTAAATTAAAAGAAACATTCTCTCTTCTTTATTTTCCTTTTTAAAAAAAAGACCTTTTAAAAGTACGACGAGACGGTAAGTTTATAATAAACCTACCGTCTCCATGGTTGTTGGGAAGAAGACGATAAGCGTATTTAAATGAAAATAAACATTATTTCTCTTCTTATTATAATATGCCTTTTAAATTAAATGCACTTACTTTGTACCTATGTTATATACCTTTGTTGTATAGAAAAAGGACGATAAGTGCATTTAAATTAATAGAATCATTATCTCTCTCGTCTTTATTTTCCTTTTAAAAGCAAATGCACCTACCGTCTCCATGGTTGTAGGGAAGGAGTCGGTAAGTGTATTTAAATTAAAAGAAACACTATCTCTCTTCTTTATATGCCTTTTAAAGTAAATGCACTTACCGTCTCCTTTGTTGTATAGAAAAATGACGATAATTGCATTTAAATTATAAGAAACATTATCTCTCTCTCTTCTTTATTTTCCTTTTTAAGAAAAGACCTTTTAAAAGTATAAATACACTTACCGTCTCCGTGGTTGTACACTGTTAGAAATATATAGTTGAATTTTCAATAACATGTAAGTGAAGTCCATATCAATACGCGTTACTGAATTTTCAGTAACATTGAGTTGAATATTCAATAACAACTGTAGTTGGAAATTCAATAACATGGAAATTAAATTTCAATAACATAGAATTGAAAATTCAATAACGTGGAACTAAAAATTCAATAACGTGGAATTGAAAATCTAATAATGTGGAATTGAAAATTCAATAATGTGGAATTGAAAATTCAATAACATGGAATTGAAAGTCCAGTAACGTAGAATTGGAAATTCAATAACATAGAATTGAAAATTCAATACCATTGAAATGAAAATTAAATAAGTTTGACCAGTATTGTGTGTACATACACTGCAAAAATTTTTTTGTGGAAAGAAACTACTAATAATTTAAGAATTTCTTTTTTTTATTACAATTAATGATGTATATTTACCAAGATTGAAGAAAATAATTGTAGCTTATAGAGATTCTTTTTATTTCACATTATATGTTTGATTACAAAACTATTTCACAAAATATTTTTCACAAACCATAATAAATCATTATGAAGAACAATAATAAAATAGTGTCAATTTATATGTATAAATTATAACACACGCTAACAATAAAATTACTTATTCCTAGATATTACAATTCGTCAAAATTAACTGATAATACACACAAGTAGATTAAAAAATTCACTATTGCTGTTCACTATTGTTCAATAATTAAAAAATAATATTATTATATATTATAATATTTATTTAATTTTGAATTAATTTTTAAACACTCATTTTATATTTAAAACACTGTAAAACAAGAAGACTTGCACGCGCGGATGTAGTTACTCTGGAAAATGCTGTAAAGCAACTGACGCTAAAAGGACCTTTTTGACAAAAACTTCTAAGAAATTGTGGAAATTTTCCAAACATTTCTTTATTCCAAGAATTTCACAAAGTTTTAGTCTAAATAAACCTATGATAAAAAACTGGTATTTGAAAAGTCATAAAATAGAATCTCTTGCAAGGCGAGACCCTTAGCTGCGGTCAACTTTGGACAAACCAGATGTGCCAAACATTTCAGAAAGAGAAATATATCTTCAGTTTATTGATTTTTCAATAACAGTAATGAATATTCAATAACAGTATTGAATTTTCAATAACAGTAATGAATTTTCAATAACAGTGTTGAATTTACAATAACTGCATCTGTATTTTTCAATTACGAATCAATAGATATTCATTTTTTCAATAACAGTATTGAATTTTCAACAACTGCCTGTATTTTTCAATTACAAGTTAATAAATATTCATTTCAAGTTCTTTAATTTTCAATTCAACCTGAATTGAATTCAAATTCAATAACCCGTGTAATTGAAAAGTTGTTGAATTTTCAATTCTTTTCTAACAGTGTAGGGAAGGAGTCGGTAAGTGTATTTAAATTAAAAGAAACATATCTTTCTTCTTTATATTTTCCTTTTGAAGTAAATGCACTTACCGTCATTTTAGTTTTTAAATTTGAATTAATAAATTCTACTAATAAATAACATCTACTATAATATATTAGTAAAATTTTCTATTTCAAATGTAAATTTAATTTAATTTTCATTTTATTTAATATATGAAATAGAATAATGAAGAAAAAAATTAAATACGAACAATAATATAATTTAAAAATATTATATATTATGATAAAAATTAAATGCTAAATTTATTAAATTAAATGATATAATTAAATGAAAATATAAAAATGTGTAGGTATATATATAGTTTTATACATAGATACAAGAATAGCATAATATGATTATGAAATAACACAAGCGGCATGAGGTATTTTTTTTTTTTTGAGTAATACGTTCTCTTCCATGTATATGGACTCTCTTTGGGTTTTAATATCTCTCGTGCTAAATGGAGCCCTCCAGTATATATAAGACTAACTCTCAATGCGCTCTCTCTCGTACTAACCAAAAGAAGACGTGTGCGGCAACCGCACATGCCGTGTGTATATATGTATTCATCGTTCGCAGCTGCCGAAAATGCACTATAGTCAAATCATTATTATACCTGTTTTTCGCTTGGGTTTAACTTTGCACGCCCCAGAATAAACCCCCACCCTCTCACGTCCCTCAAAAATCCAAGGGATATTTCACACACACACACACCTTATTCATATCAAATATTTGATATTTTCCAATTTTCTCCTTTTTCCTTCTTCCCCAATTATATTCGCATATAAAAATCTCCTTTTGGGCGTTGTTCACAAAATACGTCATGCTATTGTGCGGACGACTAATTTTTCACTACATACCTAATTGAAGTTGATTATTGAAAGTTTAGACATTTTTTTTCAATTTACGACCGTTTACTACACTTACCGTTAACGGTATTTACTATTTGAGAATCACTTATTGATGGGAATACACCTATCGTTGACAGTATGGAATTAGAACGGTCTTACATTGAACGATAATTACTGTAATGAATGCACTTATCGTTATACTTATCAAATACACTTATCGTTGACGGTATTTAATATCGATACGCTTAGTGTTGACGATTAACATCGTCGTGACTAACTAGCAGTTTTCGAAACACTTACTGTAAAAAAAATTAATAGCAAAGACCTTTACCGTAGACGGTATATAATTAATATGAATACACTTACCGTCAAAATAAATATATCGAAGACACTTATCGTTGACAGTATGTAATTAGAACGGTCTTACAGTGAACGATAATTATTATAATGAATGCACTTATCGTTACTTATCGATATACTTACCGTTGATGCTATTTAATATCGATATACTTACAGTTGACGGTATTTAATATTGATACACTTACCGTTGACGGTATTTAATATCGACGACACTTACCGTTGACGGTGTTTAATATCGACGACACTTACCGTTGACAGTAGTTAATATCGAAGACACTTACCGTTAACGGCATTTAATATCGAAAACACTTACCGTTAACGGCATTTAATATCGAAAACACTTACCGTTGACGTTAGAAATACTTATCGTCGACAATAGTTAATATTAAAGATACTTAACGTATACTTAAATGAAATTTTAAATATATTTTTCTCAATCAAATAAAATGATAATGTTTATAGACTATAAACTGTATATATATATATATATATATATATATATATATATATATATATATATATATAATAAAAATATAATATGTAAGAAATTTTAAAGGAATAGAGATAAAATTATTTATAGTGTCATTAATGTCGAGTGTTATGTGTGTGACATTTTCCTTGGCGTTCATTATTATCTCGCGGGAAGGAACTCATAAAATTCGCGAAAAAAAGAAAGATTATTCGGGCCAAGTGTTTTCATTGAGAAAAGAAAAGGCGCAGGGCAACGCAAAGTTAACTCTCTGTCTCGCCACTTTGGAACTTGTAATGTTTTCTTTTTATTTCTCTCTCTCTCTCTTTCTCTTTCTTTTAATTTCTTCGCGACTTGGCAACCCTGCATCAACGAAACTTCCTGGCGCACGACCAGTTTTCAGCCCCTCCCTCTTTTTTTTCCTCCTCTTCTTTCCTTAAAAATTCAGCATCCGGACTTGTCCGAATAGTCGATCTAGTTTCAGCTGGTGGTCCATTTTTTTTTTTTTTTTTTTTTTTTGTCGACTTGACAGTAAAACATGTGGACACACAGACACACGCGTTGACAATCGTTTGAAAATATAGAGCGGGTGGGGTGGGGGCACAGGCTGTGTTTTGAGAGTGAGTGTCCTTTTTCCTAAAGAGGATCTAAATTTTCTGTTTTTTTTTTTTTTTTCTAAAAACACAGATTTTTTGGGTTATATATTATATATGTACATATGAATTTCCGTGTTTGAATGAGACGCAGCTGTAAAGTGTGGAGGAGAAAAAAAAATGTTAAGGCGGCTTCTCTTCTCTTCTTTTTTTTCAACAAGGGACACGTGCCATGGTCGTGCGACCGAGATCACAAACTGAGTAGCGCACTCAACTCATCATTCATTGACAATGAACTTTATCCTTTGCGTGGAAACACTGGTTCTTCATGTCTCGTTGCGCCATATTTAAAATTCAATAGAAGAAAAAAGGGGTTGTGAACTTTTTTTTATATACATATACTCCTTTGGCGCCCTCGGTAAAAATGGGGATAGATTAACTCTTATTTTTTTGCTAATGTGGCACTTTGACTTTTGACACTTTAGAAAGCAGAAATCATTTAGTATAAATTCTCATAGGTAGAATCATTTTTTTTTTATCAGAGACGGTAAGTTCCGCAAGTGTTAATTACCGTTAACGGTATTTAAAATACCGTTACTTTGAAGAATTATCATGTAATGAGACTGGACTGTCGATAGTGTTTAAAATCAGAAGAGCTTACCGTTGACGGTAATAAAGAATACATATGATAACACTTACCGTTAAATTTTGAATTAGTTATATTGTCAATGGGACTTAATTAATTTAATTAATATAATTAATAAATAATTAATAGTGTTTAGAATTTAGTACCACTTACCGTTGACAGTAGTTAATATCGCAGTTACAATTTATCGTCCATTGTTTCTATCCAAGATACTTACCGTTGGCGATAGTTAACTTTAAAGATACTTATCGTTGGTGGTTGTTAATTTTAAAGATACTTACCGTTGGTGGTTGTTAAGTTTAAAGATACTTATCGTTGGTGGTTGTTAATTTTAAAGATACTTACCGTTGGTGGTTGTTAAGTTTAAAGATACTTATCGTTGGTGGTTGTTAATTTTAATGCTACTTATCGTTGGGGGTTGTTAATATTAATGATACTTACCGTTGACGGTTGTTAAATTTAAAGATACTTACCGTTGACGGTTGTTAATTTTAAAGATACTTACCATTGACATCAGTAATTGTCGAAAAGACTTACCGTTCACGATTATTAATATTGAAGGCACTAACCGTTGACAGCACTTACTGTTGACGGTAAAGTAAATACGAATGAGACTTACCGTTCATAGTAAATAATTAAGGATATTCACGAGTTATAATAAAAATAGTAGTAACAAAAATAATAAATATATTATCAATGTCGCTATTTTTGTCGATAGTATTTAAGATTTAAATACACTTACCGTCGACAGTAGTAAATATCTACGACACTTTTCATTACAAATAATAATAATAATAATAATAATAGTAATAATAAAATGTTCATTACAATAGAAACAATTTTAAAAATAAAAAAGGAAAAAAATTTGTTGTTGCTGTTTAAATTGAATTTATAAATTCAATCTTAACATATTCAATTCAATCTAATTTCTATACTTTATATATATATATATATATATATATATATATATATATATATATATATATATATATATATATATATAGAGTAGAAATGTAATATTTGGAAAATTGTGTTTCCTTTTTTTTAAATATGTTTTTGAGGAAGCTATTTTGGGTTTTGAGTGTTGATGTTCACTGAAAACATTGATCACCCTCAAGTGTCCTTTTTTTGTGCAGATGGTCCTTGGGGATGAAATTTAAACACTTAAAGATGACAAATCACTTCAGCAAACTGTCACTACATTTTTTCATTTATCACTATTACGTAAATATAATGTTTTTTTTTCTCTTTTTTTTTTTATTTTGGAAAACAGGAACAACCGTTTACCCCACGTATAAATAAATATGCAAATTTCCTACCACTATTAATTGTTTTTTTTTATTTTTCGAAATCACTATTCCGTGAAAGATTATTAATCTAATGTTCAAAATACATATAGTTTTGATAATTTTTTTTCTATAATTTTACTATATAATAACTAACGAATTTTACTTTTTAAAATAACGAAATTTATTAATTAATTTATAAATTTCGTTATTTTAAAAAGTAATAATTTTAAAATTATAAAATAATACACTGTTAACTTAAAAGTATCAAATGGCATCGAATTGATACTATAAAAACGTGGATCAAATAAAAAATTGATCCAGATTTTCGGCATCAATTTGATCCACTTTAGTATCAATATTTGATACTCTCAAGAAAACTGTGATATAAATCTAATGCAAATAAAATAATAAAGTATAAAATAATAGCTAATTTTCATTTAATCACTAACTTATTAAAAATTAGAAATTCATTAATAAATCGACAAAATAGAGATGAAATTTTTCTAAATATGGCAAAAGATGAAATTGAAATTTATAAACCCATATATTTTGCCGCGCACAAGAATAAGAGAGGGAATTTTTTTTCCATCTTTTGCATTTTGTTTTAATTGAAGAAAAGTATATACATATATATATATGAAAGTTGTATAAACTATTTCTTTTCTTGGCGTTAATGTGCGCAGAAAGACTATATATATATAGAGAGAGAGAGAGATAAATAAAATACTTGGTTGGCTCTTCCCATAAAATTGAATTAGCGCCGCGTTACTTTCTCAAGAGATAGCTCACCGCGAGAGAGATCACGCTTTTCCTACTTAGCGCTGCTGGTTAGTTACGGCATGGAAGTTCCTCGTTCGCGAATCGAATTATATGCTCTTTATCACCGGACACACCGCGAGAACACATTAGAATGATGTAAGAATCTAAAAAAAGATTCTTTACTAATATATATATATATTCGTACAGACAAATAGAAACAGAAGGAGAGACAAAAATAGAGATAAAGGAACATTCTTCTGAGTATGAACAATATATAGAGCACTCAGAAGGTGGGAAAACAATTTTTTCTTTAGAATTAACACCGAATGGTATTTTTGCTGTAAAATTAACTTCGTGGGATATTTTTTCCTATTGAATTAACCGTAAACGGTAATTTTTTTGTAGAATTAACCCCAAACGGTAATTTTTATGCAGAATTAACCCCAAATGGTAATTTTTATTTAAAATTAAACCCAAACGGTAATTTCTTTGTAATTAACAATAGTACGGTACTTTTTACTGCGCAGAATTAACATCAAACGGTAATTTTTATGTAGAATTAATCCCAAATCGTAATTTTTATGTAGAATTCACCTCAAACGGTATTTTCTTTGTAATTAACCTAGTACGGTAATTTTTACTAAGCAGAATTAACATCAAACGGTAATTTTTCTGTATAGAATTAACCCCTAACGGTATTTTTTTGTAATCAAAAGTAGAATTTCTACTGCAGAATTAACACCAAAGGGTAATTTTTCTTTATAGAAGTAACCCCGAACGGTATTCTTTTTGTAATCAAAACAACAATTTTTACTGCAGAATTAACACCAAACGGTAATAATTTTTGTTGAATTAACCCCGTATACGGTAATTTTCCTTAAAATATTAACCAAGAACGGTATTTTTTCTACAAAATTGATAAATGACGGTATATATTTTCGGTAAAATGAACATCATTCGTTAATTATTTTACAAAAATTTACTGCACAAGGAATTTTTTTCTTTAGAATTAACCCTAAACTACCGCGTTGAACTCTAATTGACGGTTCTAGTTGACGGTATATTACACTGGAATCTGGATCGGTGAGACTGATCGGGGATGGCTTCTCACCGATCCAGAGGATCAGTTGAGACTGAAAAGCAAAACAAACAGGGCCGTACGAAGGATTTTATGCGTGCACGTTTCTTTTAAAATTTCATTATAATATTTTAATATTAATTAATATTTATTTTCTTTAGTTTCTCCTACCTCAATCTTCGTAGCGATTTCATATCTTTGTTTATTTGTTAAATAATTATTTATTTTTCGTGTTTCTGTAAATGCTTTAATAACATCGGGCACTGCGAACCTTTTTTCTCTACTGATATGTACGGCACTGATCGACACTTTAGAGTCCCCGCTCGGCCCTCTACCTTTCCTCGCCTATAAACTATGTAAACAGAGTCTCAGCGATCCAGAGCTCACCGATCCAGATTTCAGTGTAGTTAACATTTTTACTATTCAACTTCGTCGGAAGTTAAAACTTTTGCTAATTTAAGCGTTGATTATGTACTGATTGGTTAGACTATAAATCGACGGTAGTTAAAGTTATATTAACGTTTTAATACCGCGACGGTAGTTTCGAGTTCGCTAATTAACTTCGACGGTATTAAATTACAAATTAAGTTGCGGTTACAAATTTCCAACACGAGGGAAATTAAAATAATAAGAAAGTTAAAATTCACTTCGATTAAAATTTTAATATTTAATATTGACGGTGTAACATTGCGACGGTAGTTTTATGCATTTTAAGTATATATATATATATATATATATATATATATATATATATATATATATATATATATATATATATATATATATATATATAGTTTATGAAATCGTGTGCGCTAAAATCGTGTATATTATAAGGAAACTGTTAAGTAAAAGTTTCATTAAGAGAATTAGAAAATTATAACCTCTCTCGCTTGTATATTTGACTTAAATTGAATTCGCGAATAGAGGTCAAAGTTCTCGCGTGAATATTGCACATTTAAAAGACGCGGAAGTCACACACTAAAATGGGCAATTGTGAAATAACCTAAATTCTAGAGACGATTTGCAATTTTAAAGTTAAAATGATTTAATTTTAAATGAAGCTGATACATATATATATGTACACACATAACAAAATTATTTCACGAGGGAAATGACCAATTATTAAAGTATATGAGAGAATATATAAAATGTGGGAAGAGTCATATGTGTATCATGACGTCATATATTTATATTGTCTGGAATTTTTTTATGTCTCAACTATTTAAATGTTTGAAAATTCATTTTTATTACTTTTTTGTTACAATTTAGAGTTTTTTTATATTTTTTACATTTTTTAATACTATTTTTATTTTTTTATTTTATTTTAATTTATTTTTAATACTATTTTTATTTTTTTTATTTTATTTTAATTTATCTTTTATTTTTTTTATTTTTTTTTTATTTTTTTTATTTTTTTTATTTTTTAATACTATTTTTATTTTTTTTTTTTTGTTAATATTTTCATAATTTTAAAAATATTTTTGCAATGTTGGTTTTAATGATTTTTTTAAAATATAGTTTTTTCTATATACTATTTTTAAAAAAATTTAATAGTGTTTTTTTTTCTTTTTTCTCTCATTATTATTTTTTTTTTTCTACTTGGCCGCTATGACAAATTCTCGGTGCGCTAAAATGACTCTCGGGACAGTTTTCATTTAGTGCCAATGCACTCATGCCTCAAGGCGCGCGCGGTTATTATTTCTGTACTTTTGATGTTTATTTTGTATATTCGCGCACTTGTCGCTTCAACCACGCTCCGAAAGAAAGTTAATGATCCAAGCAGTATTTAGAAAAAACAGCAAAAAATTTTTAAAAAATAACAAAAAATTAAAAAAAATAGCAAAAAATTTAAAAAAAATAGCAAAAAATTTAAAACACAATAAATTATACCCTGTTTATATATAAAACGAATCTTTCATAATTATTTTAATTAATTTAGATTTCATAATTATTTTAATTATTTTAGATTTCTCAATTTTATTAAATTAAATAAATTGTATTTTCTATATATTACACGTTCCTACAGTTGGCGTCGACGCTCAGCACCGAAAACTATTTTTTCTTATTTTTAGTGATAAAATTTTTACAATTTCACTTCTTTCATTCACTGAAGAAGAAGAAAACTTTTGTATAAGTATTTTTTTTTTTTTGAAAATCTAAAGCCTTGAAAAAATTGAGTTATTTTTTCGGTGCTGTGAAGAAAAATATTTTTCGATGATCAGCGTCCGACGTCAACTTCAGGGATCTTATATTACTTTCTTGTTATAATTATGAAATACGCTTTAAAGTCATCGTTTTTCCAGTAATTTAACATAGAAATAAAACTATCTAAGAAGAATTAAAACTTATCGATTCTTTTTACTTTGTATGGCATAATAATAATTATTATTATTATTACTATTATTAATATTATCATTAACTCGGGGTTGAAAAGGACAATTTTCTAAACAAAAAAGTCTTTTGCCGTTTTTTAATCGGTTGATTATTTTCCGAGTTATTGCAATTTAAAGCCAACGCCGATTTTCTTCTAGCCGAAAAGAGAGGGGGGAACCCTCTTCTCATTAACCGTTCGGCCTTGACTTTAAATTGCAATAAATCGGAAAATAATCAACCGATTAAAAAACGGCAAAAGACTTTTTTGTTTTGAATTTCCTCGCAGGATTCGAACTTGAAGCTCGGAATAACAATGAATTTTTTTTTTAACAAACAATTTCTTATAAAAATATTCTTAGCCGATTTTCTTCCTGAATGAATAATATATGCTCATATATAGAAATGTATGCTTGTTTATTTATCAACATAAGGAGATTATTTTGAATTGAAATTTCATAATATTATGCATTCTTGTCTCGAGGCCGTATCAGGCAGTATCTCGTCTCTTCTGAGATATGACCTTTTGTTATCGATGCTGGAGAATGAAGTAAAGAACATGTATGAATATATATATATAATACGCTGTTCAATGGCCGTGTCTAAATTGCTCTTAAGCCGCAACATACATACATACGTCATACAAGAGTGAACAGTCACACGTCCCATAGTAATTGCTGAATGTGCACTTCGTATACATGCATGCAAACATTTTCTAACTTTACAATTTTACATTTGACATGTACAACAATTAGGGTAATTTTTAGGGTATTTTGTAAAGTAACATTTCTTTATTATTATTTTATTATTATTGTTATTATTATTATTATTATTATTATTTTATTATTATTGTTATTATTATTATTATATTATTCTTATTGTTATTATTATTATTATTATTTTGATTATTATTATTATTATTATTATTTTGATTATTTTTATTATTATTATTTTTATTATAATTTTATTATATTTTTATTATTTTTATGATTAGATATAGAAAAATAATGTAATAAATCAAAAACACAGGGGGAAGAAGTGCATTAGCAACATAAAGTAATATGTTTTCCATACGCATAACAGCAGAGGTCGTAATAGATACAACGATGTGTCATATACAACGAACCATTTGTCAAGTTGTTACATTCTCATGTGCACAACTATTTGTATATAATATCTTGTTGCATATTATACATAGGTGCAAAGTGTGTGTGTGTGTGTGTGTATTTATATAGTTGCTCCGTGTACATAAACTTTTCTTCTAAGCAGAGATATACGGATAATATGATTTGCTTAAGACATGGTCTTTTCACACTTCCCATTATATATAGATTCATACTTTAACGAGAGTGTCGACACATTTGGAGCATGATCTATGCACCTCTCTCTCTCTCTCTCTCTCTCTCTCTCTCTCTCTCTCTCTCTCTCTCTCTCTCATTTTCTCTTACCACTTACTAGTACAATAATCACTGTTTTAAATCTTTATTTATTAACAACGTTCGTCGTGTCAAGTATCCGGAGTATAGTGTACTTTTATTGATATAATCGACGAACAAGTGCATTATTCATATTATTTCATTGAGCTTTGTTACACAGAAAAAACAAAGTCTGAAACCGTTTACATCTTAAAACCAAAATGATTGAAAAATAGCCTATTTTTAAGCTGAAAACCAGATTAAGTCAATTTTTTGGCTTTAAATAATACTCTCAAGGCTAAGACTTAGTTAAAAATGTTTCTAATGTAAACGGTTTTAGTCAAAAAGAGACTGAAAGTAAGATTTATTTTTTACCGTGTATTTATATATATAAATGATATAAAGATAATTATGTATAAACGATATAAACACAGTGATATACATAGTTATTAAAATATGTAATATATTTATATCCTTTCAAAATAAAAAAAAATTTTAGTTTTTATGAATTTTATGTTAAACATTTTTTTTTCTTTCCTTTAAAAATGCGTGGACTGACAATTTCGGACGGTACTGTATATACTTGTATTTTTTTTTTTTAGAAATTAGGGAATGAAGATAGATTTCTTGGCAAATTTGGGAGAAAATATTCTTTTGGTGTTCGTCGATCGGTTGCGTATTTTTCAAGTTATCGCCGATTTACTAACAGCCGAAAAGAGAGGGGGAACACTTACCTTTTCCATTTGCTGTTCGGCTTTGACTTTAAATTGCAATAACTTCCAAAATACTTAACCGATTGAAAAACGGTAGGAGACTATCTTGTTCGGAATTCCCCAAGGGATGTGAATCTATTCGCTGAGAATAAAAAAAAACGCTAATATTATAAGATATATTATTATAGAATTTGTATTATATTATACTATATTATTATATTATATTATACTATATTATTATATTATATTATACTATATTATTATATTATATTATAATATATTATTTTATTATTGTATATTATATTATATTATGATATATTATATTATGATATATTATATTGTATTACATTATTATATTGCAATTTTTTAATATTCAAAATAGCGAGATTATTTCTTCCGATCGAGTTATAAATTCTTTACCTGTGATTGTGCGGCTTTATTATTGAAACTAATTATTGTTATACGACACACACACACACACATATTTACGCACACCCTGACCAATGCGAATGTTTAATGAACCGATATTAATAACAGTCTGTTGCTCAATAAATAATGACGCAATATTGATTTCATTGAACGATTGCCGCTATATAGAGTTAATAAATATATATATATATATATATATATGTACATTGTGACCACTATTCAGAAGCAATTACAGGGGCAAGGTCACTATTGACTCATGATTTTTGCATACAAAAAAATACATTCAACTTTCCGACCCCTCTATATTCTCCTCGAGAATATATGTAAACACCACATCACATACATAATACATAATATAAATATTTAATAATTATTAGATTTTACTTTTTTTAAATTTACTTTTTATCAATTCATTCAGCAAGAATGCTGTCAATAAAATTGAAAATAGTAAGAATAATAATATTAATAATAGTAATAATAATAATAGTAACAATAATATTAATAATAGTAATAATAATGACAATAATAATATTAATAATAGTAATAATAATAATGACAATAGTAATAATAATAATAGTAACAATAATATTAATAATAGTAATAATAATAATGACAATAGTAATAATAATAATAGTAACAATAATATTAATAATAGTAATAATAATGACAATAGTAATAATAATAATAGTAACAATAATAATAATAGTAATAATAATAATAATAATAATAATAATAATACTTATTATTATTATTATTATTATAGGAATAATAATAGAAATCATAATAATAGTAACAATAATAAACTAAAATAATAATAGTAATAATAATAATAATAATAATACTTGTATTTATAATATATAATTAATAATAATAATACTTATTATTATTATTATTATTATAGGAATAATAATAGAAATCATAATAATAGTAACAATAATAAACTAAAATAATAATAGTAACAGTAATAATAATAATAATAATACTTATATTTATAATATATAATTATGTATAAATATGTGTATAATGCGAGAGAAACGTGTTGAGACCTGCGTTGGATTACACATTTATTTCATGTACCAGATGTTCCCCCCCTTTTCTTCATCTTCTTCGTCTTCTTATTCCTCTTTGCCTTGCGCTCCCCTTTCCGCTTCAAGTTCCTCTCCATCCCCCACGATTTCTTTTCGCTTTTTCATTCTTTTATATTATCGCGAACCAGAAATGATAAAGTAGGTCGTTGAATACCGAAGCGAAAAGTGATTTTACATTTGTGCAAATTCGCCAATTTTTTATAAAACACAATATTTACAATTAAATATTACACACAATAACAATATTATTTTTCTTCATATTTTATTTTATACTTCAATGCAGATTATCGCATTATTATTTTATTATTATTATTATTATTATTATTATTTTTATTATTATTATTTTTATTATTATTTTATTATCACATAAGTATGAATATTGTTATCATTGTATTTTATTATTATATAAATTATTGTTATTATTATTCTTATTATTATATTATTATTATTATTACTATTAGTATTATTATTACTATTAGTATTATTATTACTATATTATTATTAATACTAATACTATAATTATCGTCATTATTACACTGAAAAAAAAATTTATTTGATTCAAATAAAAATTATTTGTTTCAAGTAAATTTTTATTTGATAATAGTCAAATAATCGGTTATTTGAATCAAATAAATTTTTTTTTCAGTGTATTAATTTCTTTTAAAAATATTTTACTATTTCAACAATTTATTTGCTAAACGGAAGCATATTAGTTCCGTTTAACATACTTGAATTTTTTTTTTGCCCTTATCAACCTATTAATTTATTGCGAATTTTTTTTCCCATTCTTTTTTGTTGCAATTACCATTTTCTTGTGTGAGAATAACAAATAATAAGGGAAAAAAATACTTCTGACGTAGATTTCAATATTTTAGCATAATATTATGTGTTTATTTATATATTGATCAAAAAGATATATATATATATATATATATATATATATATATATATATATATATATATATATATATATATATATATATATAATATATATATAAAGGAGGGGGAGAAAAAAAAATCTTACATTACTATATCGATAATGTTCCAATTGCGGCCAATAATATCTGCATCCGGCTATAGAGATTGCCGCGCGTTTGTCATAATGACATGGCAAATTATTGACCGCAGGTTTGCAACTCTTTCTAGTTTAGAAATTTACTGTATAGTTTATATATTTATTTATTGTGGTAAAAAATTTTTAAAAAAAACTTTTATTCAATTTTAGCGAATTTTTGTATTGATTTTAAATATGTATTATTATAATTTATATTATGATTCATTTTGGTGTTAATAATATTGTTATTTACTTTATTTTGTTGTATTGTAATTTAGTATACTATATGTTACATTGCAATTTATGATATTATACCAAAGTATATTATAATAAAATATCATAATAAAATATAGAAAAATATTACATAATAAAGTATTATAATAAAATATTATAATAGAATATTATAATAAAATATTATATTTCTCATTTAGATAGTGCAACATGATTTCTTATTAAATTCTAAACAAAAAAGTATCTTACACCAATTTTTTTAATTGTGTATTTTTCGAGTTATGACGATTTAAAGTTAACGCCGATTTACTAATAGCCGAAAGTGGAGGGGATACCTTATACGCCTCTCCCACTTAGTAACGAAAATTATGAACGAAAAAGTCTTATAATTTTTGTAGTTAGTTGCTTTGCTTCCAAGTTATTGCAATTTAAAGCCAACGCCGAATTTCTTCCAGTCGAAAATGGAGGGGGAACCCTCTTCTCATTAATCGTTCGGCCTTGACTTTAAATTGCAATAACTCGGAAAATAATCAACCTATTAAAAAACGGCAAAAGACTTTTTTGTTCAGAATTCCCCAAGGAATCGAACTTGATCCTTAGGATATTCAATAGACCAGAGGGCAGTACATTACACTAGTAAATTGAAATTTTTGTTTCCTAATTGGTTGAAAATTCTATAATTATTGGGGTTTAATGTCAAGTTTGAAATTAATAACCCTGTATCCCTCTTCTCAAGAGGAAAAAAATATCTGCCTTTTCTTTTCGGCTCTTAGACAATCGGCCTTAAGTTAAAATCGCAATAACTCGGAAAGTAATTATCCGATTTGAAAACTGTAAAGGACTTTTTTGTTCAGAATTTCACAAGGAATTGATATTTTATTTTTCGGCTCTTATACAATCGGGCTTAGCTTAAAATCGCAATAACTCGAAAAGTAATTATCCGATTTAAAAACTGTAAAGGACTTTTTTGTTAAAAATTCCACAAGGAATTGATGCCTTTTCTTTTCGGCTCTTAGACAATCGGCCTTAACTTAAAATCGCAATAACTCGAAAAGTAATTATCCGATTTAAAAACTATAAAGGACTTTTTTGTTCAGAATTTCACAAGGACTTGATATTTTCAAATTTTGTAGAATTGGAATATTTATTGTAATTAACATAACGTATGTTTGATTTGAATTGAAGTATATTTTCGTATATTTATTTTTAAGTATATATATTTTTTTTGTTTAACCGGGAAACTAAATTGAAAAGGGGATAAATGGTGTAAATTTAGAAGTCGATCGAAGACGAATTGATGCAAAAAGAGTATTTTATATACCATGTATTTGAAATTGATCAGGAGGTGAATGTGGCCCTTTTTTTTCTTCCAAGCAATTTTCGGATAGCCTATAAAATGAGGCATGAGTAATATTGTTAATGATACCTGGAGAGCGGAAGAGAAGACGATCCCACCTGCCTTAACAGAATGTCTCTCTCTCTCACTCTCTCACACTCATTCACTCGTTTTCCAACACGAGCGGCGCATGGGCCACCCCGGGGATCATGATGAAACCATCGGATCGGATGGAATCGTCCCTTTCGATGATCATCGGGGTGGCGAAATTAAAGAGGCTCTTTTTGGCCTCATCGTGTGGCATCAGAATCGAGGAGAATGTGTAATGGTTAGACACACAGTCAACTAAAGAAAGAGAGAGAGAGACAGGGATGGGGGTCGAGAAGTGGTGAGGAGAGGGGGAAGGAAAAGAGAGGGAGAGATGGTATTCAGGGGGTAGATCGTTGAGGCGCCTCGCAAGATAGAACACACTGTAAACGCTCGTGCGGTCGGATATTTGGTTACAGGGAGGCGGCGGCACGTGCGTCGGAGTTCTGGGCCAGGTGCGGCAGACGGACGACCGGCGGCGACAGAAGCTGCAGCGGTAGCATCACGAGAAGCCGTGGAAGCTGGAGAGCTCAACTTTGAAACGAATAACAACAGCATTTCGGACCTCATTCCACGCTGCACTGAATTTGACGAGGTATGCTTATTTATTTATTAATTAATTTTAGAAAGAAGAATTTAATTTTTTTTGTTATTATTGCTAACTTTAGTCTCTATAGTATAGTTGCGAGAAAGATTCTTTAAAGTTTTGCAATATTTTCCGTTTTCTTTGATTCAAATTTTTTTTTTAAATTCCTTTTGAAAATTGACTATTCGTATTTTGAGGTTATAATTTCTTCTTTTGAATAATTTTTACATAAACTAAAAAACAATGTGTTTTAGAGAAAAAAAAAATATTTAGAAGTTGTTTTTGTTTGTTAATTTTTTTCTGTTTCCATGGGTGTTAATGGTCTTTTTGCAAGTGTTGTTGAATTAATGTGCAATAGTGTTTTTAATAATAGTGCTTGCGCAGTTGAGTTCTTTGATAAGTACACATGCGCAGTAGAGTTTTATAGCAACTATACATGCGCAGTAGTGTTCCTTGGCTAGTACACATGCGCAGTAGTGTTCCTTGGCTAGTACACATGCGCAGTAGAGTTTTCTAGCAACTATACATGCGCAGTAGTGTTCCTTGGCTAGTACACATGCGCAGTAGTATTCTTTAACTACTACACATGCGCAGTAGTGTTCCTTGGCTACTACACATGCGCAGTAGTATTCTTTAACTACTACACATGCGCAGTAGTGTTTTAATAGTAGTAGTTTAATACACACGTAGTTGAGTTCTATAGCAACTACACATGCGCAGTAGTGTTTTATAGCAACTACACATGCGCAGTAATGTTTTATAGCAACTATACATGCGCAGTTGAGTTCTATGACAACTACACATGCGCAGTAGTGTTTTTTTATCAACTACACATGCGCAGTAGTGTTTCTTGGCAACTACACATGCGCAGTAGTGTTTTTTATCAACTACACATGCGCAGTAGTGTTTCTTGGCAACTACACATGCGCAGTAGATTTCTACGTGAACTATTAATGCGCAGTAAAGTTCTATGCCAACTACAGATGCGCAGTAACATTATTTGAACACTAAACATGCGCAGTAGTGTTTTAAAGCGCAACTATACACATGCACAGTCACTAAATAAGCAATATCCCACGTAAATCGAGTGGAAACATGAATTTTTTTCACTATTCTTTCTTAAAAATTCCAGGTGGATATTAATATAAGAAGCGTGGAGTTGGGGCGCTGGGAGCAGAGGAGACTTGAGGAGAGTCGAAAAAGGATTACGGCTGACGATGACATCGACACGTGTCATCGTGAGCATGGAGAATCCTACCTCTACCATCACCATCCTGCCCAGGAACGATACCTCCACCATCATCATCATCATTACCATCAGCACCATCATCTTCCTCACACGTCACATGAAAGGCAATTGGACGATACAAGAAGAAGTAGAAGGTCGAGAACATTATCATCATCAGCAACAACAACAACAGAATCAACGACGACGACAACAACAACGACGAGAACGACAAGGAGTAGTTGTAGGATTAATAGTGAGTCAGAAAGAGCAACATCGTCATCATCATGGCAGCAAAGTGACAGTGAATCAAGACTGCCAACCCTCAATAATGAGGAAATTATTTCACCAAGTCCAAATGTCAC
The DNA here is from genome assembly GCA_032873175.1 of Leptopilina drosophilae. NCBI lineage: Eukaryota > Metazoa > Arthropoda > Insecta > Hymenoptera > Figitidae > Leptopilina > Leptopilina drosophilae. The sequence goes on from CM065484.1 coordinate 40,663,920, forward strand.
CGTCCCTTCCGTTACTGCCATGACGAAAGGATACAGGTTTCCACCGTACCTCGCCACACTGCTCATCCTTTCTTACACGTTCTTCGGTATGGCAGGTCAGTATACAGATAAACACAACAATGTGAATATATTAAAATATTTATTTTCTGGCTGTCACTTTTTGGAAATGAATTCTCGGAAAAATATTTTATAGTTAGGTTGTATCATTGTTATTGTTTTGATTTTGAAAGGATTTTTTTGGTTTTCAAATAATAATTTTTTGTTTAACATCGTGCGACTAATCGGAAGGAAGGAATTTAACTCTCTCGTTGAGAATTAAAGTTGATAAATTTTAAATATAGTTTATCTTCGATTGGAAAAATATTGGTGCGGTAAAACCAAATAAATACACATATGCGGTCTATATTATTGAGTATTTATTGAGACTCTCTCATGTTACGGCGGTAAAATTAAATTTTAAATTGAAAGGAATGGAAAAAAGCGCGTGCTGGAGGCAGGGGTGACTTTTTGATATATATGTACATAGTATTTTACCACTAGAAAGTGGACTATTTAGTGTTGATTTAGGATTTTTTCCTTTTTTCGAAACTTTAGATATATATTACGGAAAAGGGATTTAAGTTAAATGCGTCTAATGGAGTGTGTGTTTTCTCAATTTTTATTGATATAGGATTTCTAGTATATACATACACACATTTTATATTGAATATATAATAAATATATATATATATATATATATATATATATATATATATATATATTATTGTTATTATTATTTTTATTATTATTATTATTATTATTATTATTTTATATTTATATTAGAAATCCAATTTATATCTCTGTCAGCATTTTTATTTACATACTCTAAATCAATTTTAATTTTTTTTTAACCTTCGGAGAACACACGTTGGGGTCTTTTTGACCCCACGCTTTTTTACGAAAAGGTTTTTAATTTTTCTTTAATATTATTAATAAGGATTTTCAAGGAAACAGACTTATTCTATAGAGTTTAAACCATATTTTAAAAAATTAACTTCAGTTAGTAATTATAAATATTTCAAGTTAATTTTCAAACTACTTCTCTGGTTTCTCTTAAAATTTATAAGTTAAAAAAAATATATTATAGAATTTAAATTATTGTTTACTTAATCTTAAAAATATCAATATCAAGTTTTCGAAAAATATGTTTTAAAACGTTTAAAAAAATTATAATAGTACTAGTAATAATAGTAATATTAATAATAATAATAATATTAAAATAATATTAAAATAATATTTTAAAGTTATATTTACAAGTAGTCTTTAAATGATAATTTTATATTTATAATAATTTATGAGGCATTCCATTTCAAAACGACCCGCTTTATAAACAATTGCTATATTGTAAGGCAATTTTCAAATAATTATTTCTCCTATTTATTGAATTCTAACTTTATAGTAATATGTATACTATTAATGTTTTTAAAAGAAAAATTTCCCAACTTTACGATAGTAAAAAATTCATTTTAAAAAATACTATATTTATGAAAAATGTTGAGTTTGAAAGGATAATCTTTTAAATATCTCAAAATAGGTGTTATATCCGATTTTTTTTTAATTTTATGTCAAAATAAAGCTTAAATATTCTAGTTTCATTTCCTGTCATCATTATAATGTATATTGGACAATTCAAATTTTATGAAATTAATTTATTTTTATAAGAATTTCAAAGGTGATAAAATATTTACTGAACGGAATTTGTTTTTTTTTTCAAGTTTTGCACAGTGTAACCTCTCTGACATCTTTGTACAATTTAATTAATTTCATTAAATCCCTTTTCATAAATAATATTTTTTAAAAAGAATTTTTTACTATATCGCAATGTTGAGAAATTTTTCTTTTAACAGACTATAAATATTGAGGTTATGTTCACGGAAATTTTTCAAAATTTATGTTTTTCGTATTAAAAAAAGATATTTTTCTATAGTTATAAATAATAAAGTTTCTTTTCATTTCTTAAAGTAATATATATTTATTTATATTAGTAAAAAATTTAAATAATAATTTAAATAATTTAATTTAATCAAATTTTTATACATTTTTTTCAAAATTTATGCGCTTTTCCGTATATAAAAAAAGCTATTTTTCTAGTTATAAATAAATAAAGTTTCTTTTTTTTCTTAAAGTAATATATATTTATTTATATTAGTAAAAAATTTAAATAATAATTTAAATAATTTAATTTAATAAAATTTTTATACATTTTTTTCAAAATTTATGCGCTTTTCCGTATATAAAAAAAGCTATTTTTTTTAGTTATAAATAATAAAGTTTCTTTTTCTTTCTTAAATCTGAATTAGTGCGCGGATTCGTTTACCAATTTGAATTAGTAACATTTTTTTACTAATTTTTAATATAGTTTTTTTACTAATTGCTAGTAGAAAATTACTAATTCAATTATAGTAGACCGTATTTTTTACTATTTCAAGTTAGTAAATTTTCTACTTATAATTAGTGAAAAAACTACTTATAATTAGTAAGAAAAACTACTAAAAATAAGTAAAAAAAACTACTTAAAAATTAGTAAAAAAAAACTACTAAAAATAAGTAAAAAAAACTACTAAAAATAAGTAAAAAAAAACTACTAAAAATTAGTAAAAAATACTAAAAATAAGTAAAAAAAACTACTAAAAATTAGTAAAAAAAAACTACTAAAAATTAGTAGAAAAAAATACTAAAAATAAGTAAAAAAACTACTAAAAATTAGTAAAAAGAAACTACTAAAAATTACTAAAAAAACAGTTACTATTTCACTTGGTAAACGAATCTGCACTATTTAATCAGTAAAGAAAACTCTTAACTCAGATTTAGCGAGTAGAAAATAAAAGTTGAAGGGGGTAGAATTTTCTTTAAGGCAAATGAAATTTTGAACTTATAGAGATACCCATATACCTATATACATATAATAAAGAGAGAAAGGGGGCCCTAAGAAAGTTATAGCAGGGGGGGGGGGTTATAAGTTGCCTTTACCCCTTATGTTATATAGGGGTAAAAGTCCTTCAATCATATTACGAATATAATGAATTTAGAATTTTGACATCGCTTTCAATAGTTCGGTCACAAGTACAATGGGGCCCCTAGTTATAATTCTAAACTCGATGGGAGTGCTTTATTCTTTTGGGCCTTGTTTGTATTTGACTCTCTCTCTCTCTCTCTCTCTCTCTATACATATTTGCCAGTTTTTGTATAAAATGAACCAGTGTGGGCGCGCGTTTGTAATATATATATATATATATATATATATATATATATATATATATAGAGACAGAGTTAGTCCACTGAGTAAAGTATAGTGGTTAGTGGTGGGGGAAAGAAGAAGGGGCAGCGAGCGGGAGGGGGGAGAATATGGGGACTTATTGGGCCGGTTGCGTGGCGCGTGTGCGTGGCTGTATTTGCAGAGTTAGAGTGGGCATAGTTGTTGCAAAGGGGTAAGAGGGGGGGGGGGGGGGGGAGGGTGACTGAGAAGTGGAAGAGAAAAAAAGGACTGACAGAAGGAGGAGGAGGAGGAGGGTTAGTGAATTATCAAGTAGTGTGGGCCCAATCATGGTGGCGCAGCGGTTTTCTTAATGTTATATATATATATATATACACAGTCATGCACTTACCTCTATATATTTCTCTAAAATATATAAATATATTATTTTGTAAATATATATAGTAGGGTATATATTATGTATATCTATATTTTAGGCCCAACCAGTCAATATATATATATATATATATATATATATATATATATATATATATATATATAACCTAAACCCTAGTTAGGCCTACAACTAGGGTTTAGTTGTAGTTATAAAAACTATAAATTAGTTATAGTTATATAACTAATAATTATATAATTTATATAAATTATAAAAAATATAATTCATTAGGTCTAGTAGTATATACCTAACCAGGCTTAGGCTTTAATTAATTAATAAATTATATAACCTTGACTATAACTTATATATAAAGTTATGGTGATATTATATAATTTATTAATTGTTTATTATTATAATTATTATAGCTTATATAATAATATTATATTTATGTATATAACTATATATAAAATATACTATTATATATTATATTGTTATATATTATATACTATTATATATTATATTGTTATATATTACATACTATTATATATATATTATTATATATTATATACTATTATATATTTTATTATTATTATATATTATATTATTTTATTATTATTATTATTATATTATTATATTATACAGATAAGTGTGAATAGTGTAAGTGCAGGTAAGTGTATGTATGTATATACGCATTAAGCTCTGCGTTATTCTACATATACATACACACAAAACACAAGTGAGGCCCTTGTGCAGCGAAAGAACTGCTGCAACGCATCTGCCCGTGACGGGGCCCCCGCTATCTGTCACCTGTTGAAATTTAACAATCTGCCGTCCCGTTATTATTATTATTATTATTATTTATAGTTTGGCATACCGAAAAGAAATAAAAAAAAAAAAAGAAAAATAAAGGAAAGGACCATCGCGCTTACTGATGTTAAAGAGGGAGGCGAAAAAATTATTCTCCTCACGTTCACGTATTTTTACGTTTTAAATTCAACTTCCTTCCGTAATTCCGAGTAAATAACTCTCACGACTTGAGTTAAGTCGTTGTATATATATACATACATGTACAGTGTTGTCGTCATTGTCGTTATATTCGTTGCCAAGTGCCACTCAATAAATCTTGGGGTGACAGCGTTGGGATTGGATTTAACGTTTTGAATTTTAAAATCGTTCACTATTTTCTATTGTTTTCGTTCCTTTTTCTGGGGGGGGGGTTTAATTTAATTTTTTTTCATATTTATTTTTTTACAACTTAGCTAAGTGGTTAATTATTTTTGTTAAATTTAATTATTTTTGTTAAATTTAATTATTTTTGTTAAATTTAATTATTTTTTACCAAATTTAATTATTTTTATTGTAGTTATTAATACTATAGCTTTTTTTTATTAAATATTATTTTTTTGTTACTAGCATTGCCTTTTTTCAAACTGAAATGCTCAGATTTTTTTTAACTCTCTCGGCAGTTATTTATTTTACAATAATAATTATAATTCGTAGTTACTTGTCATTATTTTCTATTAATTATGCTAAAGAAAAATCCAAGTCCAAATTTTACTTAAAATTAGTAATTTAACTCTCTAAATATGAATAATAATTCATATTTAGAGAGTTGTAATTTATTTTTAATTATTACTAGACTGAAAGAAAATGTATATATTGAATTTTGTAAAAGTATTTTATAATTTGGGGAAAAAGTGCAACAAACCGAAATTTTTATATAAAAATATTAAACTTTAAAAAAAATTATGTCGAATTTAGTATATAATTATGTCGAATATCAAGAATTTAAATTCAATTTTAAATATTTTAATATAACTTTACTAAATTCTACATAAATTTTTTTTAAAGTTTAGTGTTTTTTATATCAAAATTTCGTTTTGTTGCACTTTTTCCCCAAATTGTAAAATACTTTTACAAAATTGAATATACATTTTCTTTCAGTGTATATGTTGTTTTTATTATTTATTATTTTTAACTTTATTACTTAATATTATTCTTTTCTTTTATTTTTGACTAGTACTATTAAGATTGTTTTTTTGATTGTTAAACTTATTATTTTTGTAACATTTTTTTCCAATTTTTTTAAATATTATTTTAAATATTTTTAATATTATTTTTAATATTTTTAATATTATTTTTTAATATTTTTAATATTATTTTTTAATACTTAAATATTTAGAACTTTAGAAAGCTCGCGAAGTAGGATATATTAGTTGACAAGAAGTATTAGCGCTGAAATTCTCTCTTCACATAAGTGCATTACACAATTAGCGACAATATCTTTTTCTCTCTCTCTCTGTCTCTTTCTTTCTTTCTGAACGACAAATTAAGGCGGTCATTCTATTTCGCAAGAATTTTACAATTATTTTATTTACTAAAATTTAACCGATAAAATAATTGGCTTTTTTCGATTTAGTAGATATTTACAAAGAAGAAAAAGTTTCAAATTTTCTCATTTTTTTCTGTTAATATATTAATAAATAATAAATTAATTAATTTTTTCTGAATATAACCAGAAATGGAAAAATTATTTATTATTTAAAATACAGAATATTATTTTTCTATTTTTAATGCTTTTATTTTCTATATTCATTTTCTCCCTTTCCCGATCTCTTTTACTTTCGTCTCTTATTCTATTTTTCTGCTCGAAAATATCGAAGTGGCGATTTTGACATCAATAAGCGTATGTATAACGTATTTTTTAAAAAGAGATTTATCTCCTTTGCGATACAATTTTTATTTTTTTTTTTTTTATATTTCGAAAGCTAAATCTGAATAATCCGATCAGTGGAGATCTCTCTTTCTCTCTCTGGCTGGATGTGTTTTTTTTTGTTGACAATACGACGTTATGAATATATTTTGTCAAAGAGAGAAAAATCTATTGTCATTGAATAAAAAGGGTTCAAATTTAACCGGGACTGACAAAACATTTTCATGTCCCCCTTCACTATTAACTAACTCCCCTCCCTCTCTGACATTCCTCTTCCCCTAAATCTGAGGAAAAATGGAAATCTATTTATATATATAAACGAAATTTTTCATAAGTCTCAAATTTCTTAAATACACCCGTCTTTCAAAAATTCTTATTGTTTAGTTCCGGCAAATATTTTCTGTAATCCGACTTAGTTTTTGGAGACAATTTTTTTCTCCTTTTTTTGATGTTTTTTCACCGACTAAAGGGTTGAGGAATTTTTTTATGACACTCTTGATGTTTATTACAAAAGCATCAAAAGAAATTTTTAAATATTTTTTTGTAAAATTGTTTTTAGACTTCTTTTTATTATTCGGAGTATATTCCATTTTTAAACGTTGCTTAATTGCGAAATGTTAGGTAATTTTTTTATTATAAAATAAACAAAATATTGTATTCTGTTCATTGTATTTTTATTTCTAAAAGTTTATTTCTAAACAAAAAAGCCCTTTACAGTTCTTTAATCGGATGCCTATTTTCGTAGTTATGACGATTTAAAGCCAACGCCGAATTTCTTCCAGCCGAAAAGGGAGGGGGAACTTTCTCCTCTTTAATAGTTCGGCCTTGACTTCAAATCGCAATAACTCCGAAAAATTAGAATAAAGAACGGTAAAAGACTTTTTTGTTTAAAATTTCACAAGGAATCGAACTTCGCCCTGAATTTTCAATTTCGGCTATTCGATAATAGGCGTTGAGTTAAAATTGCAATAACTCGGAAAGTAGGCATCCGATTAAAGAACCGTAAAGGACTTTTCTTTTTAGAATTTCACAAGGAATTGATATTTCTATATATTTATATGATAAATAAATGTGAAAATGAAAAAAATTGAAAATTTTTCAGACGCGTGTTCGTCGCGGTCAACGCCGAAACCGCGGCCGCCGACGGTGACGCAACGGCCGAACATCACATTCCAAATGTACACATGCCCACCGGATTATGCACAGTGGTACTGTTTAAATGGGGCCACATGCTTCACCGTGAAAATCGTCGACTCTCTTCTCTACAATTGCCTGTAAGTAAAAAAAATGTATTTTTAAATTTAAATATTTAAATTTTACCTTTTATTCTCTCTTTTTTGTAAAAATAATATACAATTTTTTTCTTTATTTTACAATTTATAATTTTAAAAAGTTTTTTAATTATTTTACAATAAAAAAAGTATTTTTAAATTAATTTACAATAAAAAAAATATTTTTAAATTAATTTATGTTTTGTTTTTTTTTTAATTATAAAATAATTGAAAAATCTCTTTTCAAATATTAAAAAAAGGCCGAATATATATAATAAAAAAAAGGGCCGAAATGTACGGACTAATATTTTTTTTTGTCAATTAAAAAAAGAAAGCGGTCACTGAAAATATTTTTTACATCAAACACCTGTCGTTTGTAGTAAGAAATTTGAAATTACACTGCTGAGTTTGAATTCACGAGGTGTAATCGCAGTTTTGTGGTATTTTTTCTTTTTTTTTTCTTCTTTTCAACTTTTCTATATAGTATTTTGCGCTCACCCTCGCGTGGCACGTGACACACGCAATTTGAAACCGAAAAATTCTGGTCATCTTGTTAAAAAAGAATAAAGAAACAAGTTCTCTTTCACCTTATGGCCGCGCACAACTAAATATATATGTTGTTTATTCACAAAAAGAAAAAAAAAAATTTTTTTTCGGTGAATGAACTTTTGAGTCAATAATTCGTCCTGATTTTTTTTTTTAGTAAACACAAAAAAAAGGTTTATTTAAATAGAGGACAGACTAAATATGACTTATGTTTCATGATAATAAAAACACTGAGCAATTATGAAAAAAAACTGTTTGTGAAAAATGGGGTAAAAAAATGAAGGAATGTATTAAAATAGAAATAGATCTCGACTCTTTAGTGAATTCTGAAGAAGAGAGACTTTTAGAATTTTTAAATTGGATGCGAATTTTACGAGTTATTATGATTTAAAGGAAGCGCCGAACTTGCAATGAGAGGGAGTGAGGCGGAGAGTTCCCCCTCTCTTTTCGGCTGGAAGAAATTCGGCGCTGACTTTAAATCGCAATAAGTCGAGAAATATTCAAACTATTAAAAAGCAGGAAAGGAATTTTTTGTTTAGAATTTAATTTTTTAATTGAAAGAAAATTAATGTTAAAGAAATTTAATGCATACGAATAAATAATGTGAATAAAGATTTAAAAAATATATTAAGGGTGAATAAATACAGGCATTTAAATAAGAATAAGTTGTAAATAAATGCGGAATATAAAATTCGATGAATGGAAAGAAATATTAATATTAAATATACTATTAAGATTTATCACAAAAAGTAAGTAATAATAGTAACAATTAGTATTATTATTATTATTATTAGTATTATTATTATTATTATTTTTATTATTATTATTTTTATTATTATTTTTATTTTTTATTATTATTACTATTATTATTAATATTATTATATTACAATGATAATGATAAATAATAGTATTATAACATTAATTAATATTTTTTAAAAATGAAATAAGAATAAATTTTGTAAATAGAGGATGAAAAATGAAGTAAATAAGGGGAAAAAATTAAAAATAAAGAAATAAAATAGTATAAATTTCCACGGTCAGGACGAAGAGACCGCGATTTCGCACTGCTACGATTTCATGGTCTCTCTTTCCTTCTCTTTCTAGCTGTCTCTATCTATCTCTCTGTTAGTTCTTAAAGTCTCTCCCTCCATGGAATTTTGCCGCTTATCGATCCACCGCCCACCGCGATGTTCCCTCGACGATTCATGATCATCAATGTTAATTAAATTCCATGGACATGGACTCCTATACGAACACTGATCCAACAATCAATAATAGTTGCCTTTTCACACAACATTGACAATTTTTTTTTGTTCCTCTCTCTCTTTATTTTTTTCCAGTCCAATTTTAATTTTATTTTAAAAGAAAATGTTTTTTTAATCAATTATTTTAAATTGATTATAGTAGAATATTTTGAATTTACTTTTTGTGATAAATCTTAATAGAATACTCAGAATATTCGTTATTAATATTTCTTTCCATTTATCAAATTTTATTCCGTACTTATTTACAATTTATTCTTCTTTAAATGCCTGTATTTATTCACCCTGAAAATATTTTTTTATATTTATTTACTTTATTTACTTGTATTCATTAAATTTCTTTAACATTAATTTTCTTTCTATTCAAAATTAAATTCTAAACAAAAAATTCTTTTCCTGCTTTTTAATAGTTTTAATATTTCTCGACTTATTGCGATTTAAAGTCAGCGGCGAATTATTTCCAGCCGAAAAGGGAGGGGGAACTCTCCGTCTCGCTTCCACTCGTTGCAAGTTCGGCGATTCCATTAAATCACAATAACTCGTAAAATTCGCATCCGATTTAAAAATTCTAAAAGTCCGTTTTCTTTAGAATTCGATAAGGAGTCGAGCTCTATACATTATGATTACTTATTATTCTATTTTAAAAGTCTATTATTTTAATAAAAAAAAATTCTTATAAGATGTTAAGAATTATTTAACATAACTACTTTTTTTTTAATATACTTTTTGCAACAACTCAATTATTTTCATAAATAATAAAACTCGTAGTAAGTTTTCCATTATTGTTTTAAGCAATTTTAAATTAATTCTTCGGAAATAATTTGTAATTTAAAAAAAAATGTTTTAATACTCGTCAAGATTTCAGTTTTTTTTTTTTAATAAAAATTTTTCTCTTAATTCAATCAATTTCGATATATACTAGATATTAGAATTTCAATTATTTTTGGTACAATTTTCATCAAATTTTTTTATTTATAAAAATTTTCAAATTCAAAATATTCAAAAATAATAAAATTGTTTTTAGAAATTCAATTATTTTTATTAATAATAAAACTCATCTCAGAATTTCAATTATTTTTGGGTACAATTTTCATCAAACTTTTTTTATTTATAAAATTTTTCGAATTCAAATTTCTTTGTATAAATTTTTATAAAAATTCGTCCTATAAAAATTCAATTATTTAAAAATTTGCTGATAAAATTCTTTATAGAAATTGAATTTTAAGAAACATTCAATTATCCAAAAATTAGTTATTTTTGTATTTAAATAATTATGAATTAGAATTTATTTTCTTAGAATTTTCGAAAAGAAAAATATTAAAAATTGATTTTTAGTGAAATTTTAGATAATAAATGAATAATAAAAAGAATTGTGGAACGAATTTTTTTGGAAATAATTAAATTTTGGAAAGATTTGAAATTTAATGAAAATTTTTAATTTCTTAAAAAATATAATTTTTTTACGGTCTTTCATTAAATGTAATAGTTTGAACAACTCGTATAGTAAATGCTAAAATATTTCAATCTGCAACTTGAATTAAAATTCAAAATTGATTTCAATAAAAGTTGGCAAAATTTTCATTTGTTTCGATTTTTTAAAATTATTTTCGGAAATAGAAGTATTTCTAAAAAATTTTAGTTTCATTTTTTCAAGAAACAATTTTACGATATTTCTGAATTAATTTTTTTAAAACTTTAATACTTTTTGTTAATCAAAAATTTAAAAACTTCATATTTATTTTTCCCGAGGAATTTGAAATTTCAAATAATTTCAATGAAAAACCTCATGAAATATGATTATTTTCATAAAATTTACAACTGTAATTCCTCCGAAATTCAATTATTTTTTTTTTTTAGAATTTTTGAATAAAATTATTGAAAAGCTTTAATAATTTTTGAAGAAAAATAATGTTACTAATATTTTTTTGAAATAAAAATAAGATTTTTAAACTTTTTCTTCCCTTTAATGTTCAAGGAATTTAATTTTAAAACCTTTGAAAATTAAATTAATTCCTAAAATTTCTGTTATGACGATTTTAATATTTAATTATTTTTTAAAATTTTAACTGAAATTTTTGTTAAATCAATTTCTAGCAAAATTCAACTACGAAAATTGAATGATTTAAATAGAATAATTTTTGCAAATTCATAAAATGATATAATTTTGAAAAATATATAATTATATTTATAGACAATTTTTAAAGAGAAAAAAAAATAAAATTCTTTAAAATGTAACAGTTTACAAAATTTCCAATTGTTTCAATTTGTTAAAATTATTATTTTGCATTTAAGTACTTTTTTCTTTAAAAAAAAATTAATTAGTATTTTTCAAAAACCTAATTTTTTCAAAATTTCCAAACTAGATTTTTTAAATTTTAATAACTTTTGTAAAATAAATATTTAACTAATTATTGTTCTTAATGCTTAAAATTTCGAAATAGTGAAAAATTTCCAAACTAGATTTTTTGAATTTTAATAAATTTTGTAAAATAAATATTTAACTAATTATTGTTCTTGATGCTTAAAATTTCGAAATACTTAAAAATTTCCAAACTAGATTTTTTGAATTTTAATAAATTTTGTAAAATAAATATTTAACTAATTATTGTTCTTAATGCTTAAAATTTCGAAATACTTAAAAATTTCAACAGCAAGTCTTTCAAAGTTCAATTAATTTTCTAGAATTTTTCAATAATTTTATTAAAAATTTAATTTTTAAGGAAGCTAAAAAATTCAAATACTACACATTTAACAAAATTTTCTACACATTTTTTTACACACAGTCGACAATTCTTTCTTTTTCTTCACAGTCGACTTTTCTTTTTTTTGACATATATATCAATTTAAACTAGAAAACCAAACATTGTAATAAAACAACGCTAACTTCGGGTGAGGACAGATTATGTCGATTATTACAATATATTATTATATTTATCTACAGAATTACGAAAATTGACGAACATCCTGAGTTTTAATAAGAAGATGTTTTTCTTCACTTGCGAACGCCAATGTCACCGCTAGACGGCAGTTGATAAAATAAGATTCCTCGCCACCTAGCGTCAGTCTTGTCGTTCTCAGGTGGAGAAATCACCATTTCATCCGTCAAAGACTGTTTTTTACAATTAAACGAATTTTTTCGAAAATAATTGAATTTGAGTTTTTATATTTATATTTATATTTATATTTATATTTATATTTATATTTATATTTATATTTATATTTATATTTATATTTATATTTATACTTATATTTATGTTTATATTTAATTGATATTATATTAATATCAATTAACGTAATTTAAATATAATATAATAAACATATATTATAAAAAATTTACGCTAGAACCTTGTCCCCTAATTTTCATTATAACCCATTGTCAAAAAAAAAATATTCGCTCTCTAGTATTAAAACGAATTCGTTTGCCAATCGGTGATGTGTATATATATATATATTTAAAATTGAAGATGAAAAAAATATAATAAAAATGAAATAAAAGATTAAATTGTATGAGCATTGAGGGGAACATTGACGGCAAAATATTTCGGGGACTTGACATTGAAAGAGTGAGAGAGGGAGAGAGTGGTGAGGGGAGGGGGGTAAAAGTAAAGGAAGACAAAGGAAGGTATAAGTTAAGGTCCCTGGAATGGGGGGCAAAGAAAGATATTGAGAGGTGGATACACAAGAGTTTTGCTCGCTCAGGCTTCCTATTTCCCACGGTGTTTGCTTTGTCGACTTATTGCGATCTGTCGGCTAAAGACTGGGACGCAGGTTTTTCGTCTCGCTTCAAGTGAGGTCACTGCGCCTCAATCGGCCACTCTCAATAATATCCCGCAAAACACTTATGGTCTTGTTTCCACGATTATAACCATCAGAAAAGAGACACGCTCGTTTTGCACCGCTACTTTACTATTCATCATCATTTCTATCTCACTTTTTTTTTAAATCTCTTTTTATATACTGATTCTCAATTTTTATTTTCTTCTTCTATTTCCCCCCCCCCTCCCTTACTTCTCTATATTGTCTCTCTTTTTCTCTCATTTTGTTCCTTTTTTTATCTCTTTTGCTCTCTTTTTTTATCTCTTTTGCTCTCTTTTTTTATCTCTTTTGCTCTTTTTTCTATCTCTTTTGCTCTTTTTTCTATCTTTTTCTCTCTCTTTATTTTCACTCTTTATTTTCTCTCTTTTTTTCTCTCTTTATTTTCGCTCTTTATTTTCTCGCTTTATTTTCTCTCTTTTTTTCTCTCTCTCTTTTTTTCTCTCTTTATTTTCACTCTTTATTTTCTCTCTTTATTTTCTCTCTTTTTTTCTCTCTTTATTTTCTCTCTTTATTTTCTCTCTTTATTTTCTCTCTTTATTTTCGCTCTTTATTTTCTCGCTTTATTTTCTCTCTTTTTTTCTCTCTCTTTATTTTCTCTCTTTTTTCTCTCTTTATTTTCTCTCTTTATTTTCTCTCTTTATTTTCTCTCATTATTTTTTTTCTCTCTCTCTCTCTCCTTCTTTTTCTCTTTTTATTCTCTCTCTCTCTCTCAATCTCTCGTTCGCTTTTCCTTTCTCTCTTTGCTCTCTTATAATTACTCTCTTTCTGCTCCGTCCATCAACCACCCACCACGAAAAAATAAAAGAGAGAGAATATTTCTCAATACTCAATCGCTGAAAAATTAACAACTCACAAATCGTTTTCTTTCAATTCAATCGAAATTAAAATCAATTTTACGATCCATTTCACCGATTGAGAATTCATTTTCGAATTGCCCTTATTCGTGAAAAATAATTATTAACATTTCTCAGCGCAGTAAAAATATATATATATATATATATACTTTTTTAATTCGTTTCTAAAAATATAATTAAATAGGGAAAAATAAATGCATTGTTTGTAATATAATTATTTTTTGAATATCCTTATAATTGAAAAATTATTTGAAACATCACTAGATATTTTTTTTTTAAGTGTAAATATTTGATTATCTTTATTATAAATTTATCTTTATTATAAATATATTTTTACCACAGGAATTAGGATTTTAAAAAAATTTCCAAATCTTTAACTCCCCTTGAAAGTTAAATAATTTATGTGAATCACTATTAATACACTATATATAATATCTTTATCAAAAATTATTTTCTTTCAATTCAATTTTATTTTATAGAAATTTTGAACATAATTTTTTCTTTGAATATAGTTTTTTTTTATTTTTTAAGACTTTTTAAAAAAGTTTCTTAAAAAATTATTCAATTATTGAAAGAAAATCTTTAACTGAAACTGAAATATTTCTAAAATTCAATATTGTTTATAGGACATTTTCAAAAAATTTCGAATAATTTGGAAACATTTTAAAAAATATGGTCAAAACAAATATATTTTAAAAAACTAACTTATTCAGGATTTTTAATTAAAATTTTTTGAAATTCAACGTTTCTCAAAACTTTTAATTTGAAACTTTCTTGAAATTTAATCTATTAATATATTAATAATAATTTAATATTTTAAAATACAGACTTTTGAACGTTTAAATGAACGAAACTTTTTCACATTAAATTTTAATAAATTAAAAAAAAATTTTTTTTATATTTTTCACATTTTTTTTTTTTTAACTTTTTCAACTTTTTTTTCACTTTAAATGTTTTTGAAAATTACTATCGAAAAATGAAAAATAATTGAAATTAAACAATATTTAGTTTAGAATTAATTTGTTTTAATTTAAAAAATAATTTTTTTGTTATAATTATTACTTTTCGTAATTTTTGTAAGTTTCTATGATTTTAAATCGGAAATAATTTAATTATTTTCAAGAATTTTATAGAAATTTTTTTGTAAATAAGTATAGAAATTCTGTCGAAACAATTCAATTAAAATTCTATTAAAAATAATTGAATAATTTAATTCTTTTATTTTATTTATAAAATATTTATTATATTATATTATTAAATTTATTTTATGTTATTTTTTTGTAATTCTTGTAAGTTTCTATGATTTTAAATCCGAAAGAGTTTCATTAGAAATGTTTAAAAACTTCGATTTTTGAAAAATTTTTAATAAGAAAATTCCTTTTCGAAATTGATTTATTTTCTTAAAAATTTTCCCCATTACAATGATTTTTAATATTCACTATTCTCATAAAATTTTTCAAAAAAATTCAAATAGTTAAAAATACATTTTATTAAAATTTCTCACGAACATTTGAATATTTTCCTAAATAATATAATTTTTAACATGGGTTCTGAATTTACTATTTTTATAAAATGATAAAATTCTATTAAGGAATTCAATTATTTTCATAAACAATAAAATTCATATCGCACAATTTCAATCGATTTTGGTAAAATTTGAATATCGAATTCCTCGAAACGTGTGCAATTGCAAATTATTATTAATTATTATTAATTGAATAATGTAAATAATTCTTAAAAATTTTATTAAAATTCGTCGATAAAATTTAATTGTTTAAAAATTTATTAATAAAATTCTTCATCAGAATTCAGTTTTAAGAAACCTTGAACTATTCAAAAAATTATTTACTTTCATATTTAAATAATTTAGTTTTCGTATAGAATTTTCTATTAAAAATTAATTTAAATATGAATTTCATTTGTAACATTTTCACTAAAATTTGAATATTAAAAGCATTATAGTTTGATCAGAGGGTTTCTAAATAAAATCTGAAAATCAGGGAAATCATGAAAAAGGCCCTGGAATTTTTAAAAGTTTCTAAACTTTTTTTTTATTACTTTTTTAATAAAACCATATTATATTCAACAATTTTTTACGAGATATTAAATTTTGAAATTGCGCCGAAATTCCCCAAAAATTCGACCTGAAAATCGTGGAAAAGGTATTTATAAGGAATTTAAAATTCGGTATAGGAATCCTATTGATTTTTAGAAATAATTGAATTTTGAAAAGGTTTCAAAATTTAATTCTTTGAAAATTTCAATCTTTTATACCTTCGAGCTAACAATTGTGTGGAATTAATTTTTTTCAAAAAGTTTAACTGAATTTTTTAAAAATTATTTAGTATTTTTATTTTCTAATTTATATTCAATCGAGTTTCCAAAGAATCGAAATTTTGTGAAAGTGAATTCTGAACGGGTAGATTTGAAAATTGTGAAATATTTTTTTTTTTTTAAATCAAAATAATTGATTTAGAGATGAATTTTCATTTACAATTTAAGAAAAAAAATATTAAAATTCAAAGTATATCTTTTAATTTTCAGAATGAATCGAAAGATTATTTATAGTGTCAGGAATTCTTTACGACTTTTTAGTCGTAAAGAATTCAGGGAAAAGGAAAATTAAATTTTTCCAAAAACGTTCTAAAAATTAAAAAAGAAAATAATGAGCAAAATTTGAAAATACAATTCGTAGTAAAATAACTTTTTCAAAACGATGAATATTTCTTTTTTTTCTCTACATTTTTTTTTCTTTAGCAATTTTTTCTTTTAAATACAATCTATTCGCAATAATCGCAAGCTCGAGAATTGTTGCGAATAGATTGTTTTTTAAGGGTGGCTTTCGTGACGTAAAGTACTTCTCTTGTACACGTAGGAAATTACGTTGCATTATATTAAACGACAAGGAAAAATAGTCCTGGAACTTTGGTGCATGAGTAAACCTGCTTTACATACAAATATATATATAAAGATGTGTATGTGTATATTTTTATATGTGAATTCGTGTACGTGTGTATGGACGGATAAAAAATGTGCCGACACGAAAAGCTACCGTAAATTCCAGAAAAAAAAATGAAGGCAAGGGGCAAAGAGAGGGGAGTCCTCGAACTAACGCTCTGAATAAAGTCACGAACCAAATTCCTGGCATTTTTTCCCCCCCTTGATACACGACCGCCTAAGTTGGAAACGCGAGCAAATTCTCAAAATGTCCCGACGACGTGCTCAATATTCGTGCAATTTTTGTATAGATTTTTTTTTGACACTATTGAATTTTATTTTTTTTCCGAATAATAATTCTCAATAATTCTGTGACGAGAGTTTTATGAAAATGAATCTTTTTATGTATTAACCGGAATTTTTTATTTGCCTTATTTTTTAGTTAGGTATAAAAAGAATAGAAAAGCTAATTTCGGCGATGGGAAAGGAGTGGGGGGGAGAATATAAAGTTTCCAAGTAAATTAATATACTTTGTACCTTATTTTTTTTATTAAGTTTAATTTTTTATTAGCAGAAAAAGAAAAAAGTATTTTCGGCCCTGTTTGCTTTTTCGGCTATGGAAGAGGAGTGGGGGAAGAATAGAAATTTTTTCGAGCTAAATTTATATAAATAGAATGTGTCTAAAATTATATTTACCTTAGTTTTTATTGGGCTTAATTTTTCAAAGGCAGAAAAGGAAAGAAATTAATTAAAAACGATTTTTCTTTTTCGGCCATGGAAGAGTAGTGGGGGGAGAATTAAAATCTTTTTTTCCTAAAATTATATTTATCTTAGTTTTTATTGGGCTTAATTTTTCAAAGGCAGAAAAGGAAAGAAATTAATTAAAAACGATTTTTCTTTTTCGGCCATGGAAGAGTAGTGGGGGGAGAATTAAAATCTTTTTTTTCCTAAAATTATATTTATCTTAGTTTTTAATGGGCTTAATTTTTCAAAGGCAGAAAAAAAGAAATTAATTAAATACGATTTTTCTTTTTCGGCCATGGAAGAGGAGTGGGGGAAGAATAGAAACTTTTTCGAGCTAATTTACATAAACATATTCACATTTTTTATTAAGTTTAATTTTTTATTGGCAAAAAAAGAAAAAACTATTTTCGGCCCTTTTTTGCTTTTTCGGCGATGGAAGAGGAGTGGGGGAAGAATAGAAATTTTTTCGAGCTAAATTTATATAAATACAATGTGTGTGTGTGTGTGTGTGTGAGTCGTAAACGCGGAACCCGCAGGAATATAATTATCATTGTTCGCGTTTAGAGGTGGGTATAATAAGGGAGCAATAGATACAATCAATAGATGAGGGACATTACGGAGCGGGGGTTGAAATTATATTATATTTTGTTCCGTCTCTATAATCCCATGGCTTGGCGAGACGACACGTCCTTAAAATGGAATTTTGCCATTCAAACCGGCACACGCGGCCATGAGAAAATTGAAATCGCTTTCTCAAATTTTATTGTCCGCATAGAATATTGTCCTGGGAAAAATAGCGGGAGGGCCCTATTTTTCAAGCACTTGTTTTTCTTATTCTTATATTCATTCATTCTTTTTTTTTCTTTTTTTTTTGAAAAATTCACCGACTGATCAATTTGCAAGATGAACTGTGTGATTTTTCTCCATCAAAAAAAAAGAAGAAACAGAAAATTTTTTTTTCAAAAATCTCACGTTCTTATTATATGTATAAATATATTTACAAAATGCAGACACTGAACTTTTTTCACAGAAGAGGAAAATCTCATCGTCTGGGAATTTTTTTTTTTTTTATTTTTATTGGTAAATGGAATGTAAAAATAAAATATTATTCATTCACTATATGTTATCAAATTTATTATAATGAAAGAATATGTACATTAGAACGTACAGATATTGCATAATAACCATTTGCTGTATAATTTTGTATTGTAAAAAAATTTTTTATTATTTAAAAATTTTGTATTAGAAAAATACGGAAATATACGAAACAATACAAAAAAATATATTAAAAAATATACAAAAAAATATACAAAAAAAATAAAATCTACTGTACAAAAAATTTATTGGAATTAAATTTTTATTGGAATTTTTATTTATTTATTTATTTTTTTTGTGTATATAAAATATACAATATACTAATAATTAATATAAAAGATAGAAAGTATAATAAATATAGGTAATAAATAGATAATGTAATATATATAATTTTATTATTGTTATATATTATATAACAATTATATTTTACATATCCAAAGAGTAGCTTTCGACATCTTGTCGAATTCTGAAGAAATTCGTCTTTTACTATTTTTAAATCGGTTGCGAATTTTATAAATTATTGGGATTTAAAGGCAGCGCCGAATATTATATGAATTGGAGAGGAATTGAGAGTTCCCCCTCTCTTTTCGGCTAAAGAAATTCGGCGCTGACTTTAATTCGCAATAACTCGGAAAATATGCCGTGAATTAAAAATTTAAAAACTAAATAAATATTACCGTAATTTCTTTGAAAGATAATTTTAATTTAGCCATAATTTCATTTTGCTTCTTTTTTTACTTAGCACAGTTTTTTTAAATTTTTATAAAAATAATTTTATTCTTTAGCACAGAATTTTTATTTACTCCATTTTTTATTTAACTGGATTTTTATTTCGTTTAATTCTTTATTTAGCAGGATTTTTATTTGGTTTCATTTTTATTTAGCAGAATTTTTTCCACTTAAAGTTTTTAGTTCTAAGGATTTTAAATTGGTTTTAATTTTTATAGCTCAATTTTTAATAGCTAAATTTTTTATTTCGTAGGATATTTACTTCGTTTGATTTTTATTTTTTTTAGAATTTTTACTAGACAAATATTTAGCAAGATTTTTATTTTTTTTTTAGAATTTTATTTTCAGAATTTTTTTTTTTTGCTAAACTTTTTATTTTACAGGTTTTTTTTAATTATATTTTTTATTTAGCGCAGGATTTTTAATTTTTATTTAGCTCCATTTTTACTAACTAAATTTTTGATTTTCTAAACTTATTATTTAGCAGGATTTTTGTTTGATTATATTTTTTATTTAGCAGGATTTTTGTTTAATTATATTTTTTATTTAGCAGAATTTTTCTATGATTATATTGTTTTTAGCAGGATTTTTGTTTAATTATATTTTTTATTTAGCAGAATTTTTCTATGATTATATTTTTTTAGCAGGATTTTTGTTTAATTATATTTTTTATTTAGCAGAATTTTTCTATGATTATATTGTTTTTAGCAGGATTTTTGTTTAATTATATTTTTTATTTAGCAGAATTTTTCTATGATTATATTTTTTTAGCAGGATTTTTGTTTAATTATATTTTTTATTTAGCAGAATTTTTGTTTAATTATATTTTTTATTTTGCAGGATTTTTAATTTTTATTTAGCTCCATTTTTACTAGCTAAATTTTTGATTTAGTTTAATCTTTATTTACCAGGATTTTTATTTTGTTAAAAAATTTTACGAAAAATGATTTTTTATTTAGTTAAAAATTTTTATGGAACAGAATTTTTATTTGGTAAAAAATTTTTATGAAACAAGATTTTTATTTTTGGGAAATTTTTTCTCTTTTTTCAGAATTTTTGCCACATAAATTTTTTTATTTAGCAGGATTTTTGTTTAGCAGAATTTTTAGTTGACGTAATTTTTGCATGGCTCAATTTTTATTAAGCAGAATTTTTCCGTAATTATTATTTTTTTCATATATGTAGTGTTAAAAAGTGTGTGTTTTTTTTAAAGAAAAATTTTATTATAAAAATTATGTCGAACTGAAATGAGAATTTATTTGAAATGAATGAAAAATTGAGGTTAATTAGAACGAATTTCAGAATCTGTAACTAATCGTGAAATCGTGAGAATCTTTGTAATTATATTGTGAACCGATATATATATATATATATCTTTTTTCACCTTGGCATTGATTCTCTATTCCCTGGAACAATGATTTTAAAAATTCTTATCTTTCATTTTCTCTAGTAAATTTATATTAATATGATTTTTTCCCTTCTATTTTTTCTTAAGAAATTCCAGTAAATTTTGTTTCAGTACTTTTTGTGATACACAGACAATTTTTATTATACTTTTTAATTTTTATTAATTGTTATTAATTTTTTAATTATTATTATTTAATATATTATTTATACATTTAAATTTCTTACTATTAAATCAAATTATGTTTATTAATTTATTTCATTAATTAAATTTTTTCTTTTATTATTTATTAATATTATTATTTATTAAAAAATAATTTTTTTTACATATTTATTTAAATCTATAATTTAAATAAATAATAAATTTAAATTTATTGCTATTTATTTTTAATATATTTATTATTACTATCTTTTTATTTCAAAATAATTTTCATTTCCAATAAAAAATTCACAAGATTTTAATTCTTTTTTTGTAAGTAGAAAATACTTTTTTCCCATTGCGTGTGAATTCTATTTCTATTAACTAATTTTCCTATTTTTCTTCTATTTTGCAGATGTGCTAATGGGTTCATTGGTCAGAGATGCGAATTCAAAGATTTAGATGGTTCCTATTTACGTAAGTATTAAACATGTTTTTTTGTGTACTGCAAAAATTATTTTCTAATAATTTTTTTTTTTTCATAAATAGAGAAAAAAAATTTTGTTTCAATTTTTTTCCATAAATAGAGAAAGAATTTTTTTTCAAATTTTTTTTGTTTAATAAAAAGAATTCTTGTCAATTTAATATTTTTATTCGAAAGAAAATTGTTAAAGCCCATTTCGCTCAATTAAATGGACGAAAATTTGTTATTATTGTATTTTTTTCTTCTCTTCCAATGAAATTAATTGTTTTGGTGATATTTTCAGCTTCTCGGCAACGGGTCATGCTAGAAACTGCCAGCATCGCTGGTGGTGCCACGATAGCAGTATTCCTCGTCGTTATCATTTGCATAGCGGCTTACATTCATTGTAAACGGAAGCAAAAGGAATTACGTTCGAGGTAACTATCACGCTAACTCTTCACTATATATATGCACCAATCGTATATGTGGTCGATATCACGCTTTAACTATAAACGTAACATTTTTATTTCCAAAAAAGAAAATTTATACTAAAAGGTAAAAATTTTCGTTTCCAAAAAAGAAAATTTATACTAAAAGGTAAAAGTTTTTATCTCCAAAAAAAAAAATTTATATTAAAAGGTAAAAATTTTTATTTCCAAAAAAGAAAATTTATACTAAAAAGTAGAAATTTTCGTTTCCAAAAAAGAAAATTTATACTAAAAGGTGAAAATTTTTATCTCCAAAAAAGAAAATTTATACTAAAAGATAAAAATTTTAATTTAGAAAAAAGAAAATTTATACTAAAAGGTAAAAATTTTAATTTACAAAAAAGAAAATTTATACTAAAAGGTGAAAATTTTTATTTCCAAAAAAGTAGAAAGAAAATTTACTAAGTTAAATTTTTATTACAAAACAAATAAAAAAATTGACTAAAAATAAAAATTTTACTTAAAAAGAAGAAAATTGACTAAAAATAAAAATTTTATTTCAAAAGAAGAAAATTTACTAAAAATAAAATTTTTATTTCAAAACAAAAAGTGAAAAATTTTCTGAAAGTAAAATTATTTCTAAAAACGAAAATTCACTAAAACTAAAAAACCTGAAAATCTGGAAATGTCAGGGAATGTTATAAAAATTAAAAAAAAAAAAAAACCCGGAAAAGTCAGGGAATTTGGATCGAAATCCTGGAAATTTTGTTGTTTTTTTAATTGAAATTCTTGAAATCGAATTTTACTTAAACATTTCAAAATTAATTCAATTGTAAGAGTTGAATTTACAAATTTCTTTATTAAATGAACTTCAGAAGATTTTTATTGAAGATTTTTGTAAAATTTCAACTTCAAATGAATTTCATTAAAAAAATGTAAAAACCTAGATTTTGAAAAAAACCTTAATAACTAAAATTCTTCTAAAATCATTAAAATTTTTTAATATAATACTTAATTGATTATCAAAAATAACGAATTTATAGTTGAATCTTAGTTAAAAACACTAAAACAAATTGAATTTTGAAGAAAATACTTATTATTAAAGAAATTCAATTATTATTTTTTTAATCTTTTATTATTTATTCTTCAAAGAATTAAACTATTTTCAAAAATTTTTGATGTAATTCTTTTGTAACAAATTAAATTTTTTCAAAATAATTTTAATAAAAATCTTCATAGAAATTTAATTGATTTCAAAAATTCTTCAAAATTAAATTATTTTCAATATTTGCTAAAATTTTACAAAACTATTCGATTATTTAAACCGAAATATTAATAAACTTATTCTCAAGAATTCAATTATTTTCAAACGAATAAGATAATTCTTCGCAAAAAATCAAATTCTATTAGAAAATTTACAAAAATTCTTGTCAAAATTTAAATATTGTCTCCAGTGTTTTCAAAAATTTTACTAATATTCTTGTCAGAATTTCAATTAATTTTAATATATACAACATTTTAATCGAGTTTCTTGAAAAATGAAATTATTGTTAAAAATTTTTTTTAAGTTCCTCTGTTGACATGATAAATAATAAAAAACATAATATAATTAAATTTTAATAGAATTCTTTCTGAAAATTCAATTTTATGAAATTTCAAGTATTTAAATTATTTATTTTTATAATTAAATAATTGATTTCTTGTAGAATTTTCTAATAAATATTGATTTAAACATAAACTTCAGTAAAAATTTTCGATTGTAATTGAATATCATGTTAAAAAATATTTATTTAATTGAAAATTTTACGAGAATTTATTTATTTAACTCTAAAAATAAACATTTTATTGAATAATTGAACTTGTTTTAAAATTGAATTTTCATGCGAAGAACATTATTAAAATTTTTGAAAATAATTGAATTTCGGGGAAGAATTTTATTATTTATAAAGATTATTTAAATTTTGACGGGAATTTGTGGCAATTTTGGAACATAATTGGATTTTTGCGAAGAATTATGTTACTTTTGAAAATAATTGAATTCTTGAGTTTTCCAATAATTTTCTAATTATAATAATAAATGTAGTTTTAAAAACCTGGAAAAATTCCAATTTTTAACCTACTGGAAAAACCTGGAAAAGTCGGGGAATTTCAAAAGAATTCAATTATTTCAAAAGTATAATTAAAATTCTTCTATATTTTAATGAAATTATTCAAAAGAATTCAATTATTTGAAAAAAAAGGTTTTATTAAATTCCATGTGCTGACATTTAATTATTTTCATAAATTATAAAGATTTTACAAGAATTCAATTATTTGCCAAATTTTGTGCAAAAATTCAAATTATTTTCATAAATAATAAAACTCATCGCAGAATTGTAATTATTTTTAGTACATTTCTTATCGAATTCCACGAAAAATGTAATTATTATTCTTAATAAAAATGTTATTAAAATTCGTCGAAGAAATGAAATTCTCCAATAATTCTTTGTTAAAACTATATTTATAGTTATTCAATTTTACAAAATATTCAATTATTCACTAAATTATTTATTTTTGTATTTAAATATAATTAAATTCTCGTATAGAATTTTCTGGTAGAAATTATTTAAAAATGTAATTTTAGTTGAACATTTAGATTATAATTAAAAATTAAAAGAATTTTTGAATAGATTTTTAGAAACAATTCGAATTCGAAAAGGTTTTAAATAAAAATCTTTGTAAATCTGTGTTTTTCATACTTTTAACTATAACAATTGTGCAGAATTTATTTTTCGAAAAAGTTTAATTGAATTTTGTTTTGAAATTATTTGGAGTCTTTATTTTCCAAATAGGATATTTATTTGAAGAATTTCCGAATAATTGAAATTTCCTAAAAGTGAATTCTAAACAATAAGCAGATTTGAAAATTGGCAAAAAAAATTTTTTTTTTAATATATTAAGAGTAATTTTAATTTTAATTTATAGTGATAATAATATAATTTTGTTTTCTTTGTCACGATTGGTTTTAAAAAGTAATAACACCTCCGTTTTTTTGGTTTTGCTTCAGTAGCAGTGTCGACACGGTGGATGGTCCTAGTCGAGTGAGGCCGTTTAGCCATCACAGTCACTCTCTTATGATCATCATGGCCAAGGACCACAACAACTCGGTAAGACAATAATTTCATCTTAATTTCATTCTTTTCTCTTCTTTTGTTTCCAATTTACCATTTCTGATTATGTCTTTTCTTTTTCCTTTTTTTCTCCTTCTCTCTCAAGAGGGGGAAACAAATGATTTCTTTTCTTCCGTTAAATTGAAAGTTCCGCATCTATACATGTGCAGAAAAGAGAGTGTGAGGCCCTCTGCCTTCTCGAATGATTAAGCAATAATAATCTATACGCGATGATACGCATTCGAAAAAAAGAAAAATAACAATTAAATATAATGAAGAAATTTTCCGCTTTTCGTGAAAAAAAAAATTGTTGAGAAAAAATTTTTCATTTAACATTAATGGAGATGTCAATGATGACTTTACAATTTTCTACTTTTTGATTTATTAACTTTGCCTTTAGAAATATTCCACTATTCGAAAAATTGAGTATAAAAATGTTTCCTTTTTTTCGAAAAATAATAATTTATTTCTTTCGTGTTTAAATATATAATAATTGCAATTGTTAATGAATAATTTTTATTTTAATAAATAATAAGTTTTATATAAATAATAAGTTAATAATGAACTAACTGAATTGATAATAATAATAATAATAATAATAATAATAATAAATACAATTTTTTAATTCACGCGATAAAAGAAATTGAAAATTATTCTCATGGGAAGAAATAATTAAAAATTAATTTCGAAGGAAAGAGAAAAATGCAGAATTCATCGAAAATGAATATTTTAAAAAAAGATTTAAAACTTAATTAAAATATATTTGAAATGGCAATTATAAATCGAAATTGAAAATGTGTTTCTTTTTTTTCACAGTCGATAGAGCAGACGCGAATGGTCGGTTGGAATAACCCGCAACCGGAATCAACAACGCGGATGTCATCGATCAGCGAAGGAAAGCGTTCGAGTCAATAGCCGAGTCGACAAATAACGAAACAAGTTGAGAAAACCAGTGACGACGAGACGCGATCGTTCAAGTGTCTCCAGGATTCGCTGATGAGCATTAAAAAAAAACGAAACGAAAGAGAGAGAAGACCATCAAATCAAAAAAAAAACACGCAAAACAAATTTTTTTTCCACAAAATTCTTCTTCTTTTAATAACAATAAAAAAACTATAAATAAATGTAATTTCTATCCCTCTCTCTCTTCCCTTTTTGTACTCATTTCTTTTGTAGGAAATTTACACTATTTTTAATTCTTTTTTCTAAATAAAATAAAGTACCCAAAAAATTATCTACTAGGGTGAAAAAAAAGTCTTTTTAACTTCAAATTCATGAAAATTAGAGCAAACTTCAGATTTTGAAAATTAAGTGAAGCAAAATTGAAAAATTAAGTAAAAGTAGAGCTAAAAGAAATAGAGAGAGGGAAGGAAAGAGAGTGACAATGTACAAGCAAAATGACTACGAAAAGTATTAAATGACGATGAACGCCCGATGATTGAGATGAAAAAAAAAAAATCTTCAAAATGCGAAAGAATTCGGAAAAATTTTTTTTGGAGTAAGAAAAACGTATTTTTTCGAAAAAGGGGGAAAAATGTATTTTTTTGAGAGAGAAATTATAAAACAAAAATTTGTTTCGTCTCAAATTAATTCTTTAAGGAAAATAAAGAATTTCTTAAAGAAAAATAAATTTCGAAGCAAGACAGAAGAAAACTTTCTTGTCAAACATAATGTCCTAAAATAGCAAAAGTAAAAAAAAAAACAGCGAGAAATAATAAAAACAAGAAGAAATTTCTTATCAAATAAAATAATTTCTTTAGGGAAAAAAAGAAGTTCTTAAAGAAAACAAAGAAATTCTTTTTGAAAAAAAATTTGCAGGGAAAATATTTCTTAGGCGAGAAAAAATTTCTTTAGAAGACAAAAAAATATTGTAGACTTTCTTAAACGGGGAAAAAAATTCTAAAATCAATACACAGTTCTTAAAAGCAATTTCTTTGAGAATTAAAAAATAATAGAATTTTTTTAAAGACTAAAAAATTTCTTCACGAAAAAGAGTTTCTTTAGGAAAAAAAATTTCTAAAGAGAAAAAACTTTCTGAAAAGAGAAAAAAATTTTCTAAACAGAAAAACATTTTTCAAACAAAAAAATTTTTATTTCTAAAAATAATCTTTTGTTACATTAAAAAAAATGGATTTTTTTAAGGAAAATAAAGAATTTCTTAAGAAAAAAAAAACACATTTTTCTTTAAAACTAAAATTAAAAACTATAAACACCGATAAAAATTAAAAAAATTTCTTCGTAAAGAACAAAAAATTTTTACTGATAATAAATTTACTTTTAAAATAGCAATAAGAATTTTTTTTCTCGAAATTAAAAAAGAATTTCTTAAGAAAAATTTTCTCGAGTATTAAGAATTTTTCCCCTAAAACTAAAACAATAGTAAAACAAAATTTTCACGTTTGGAAATTTCAAATTCAATTTAAATTTCAAGTACTTGTGTTTTAATTCCGAAAAAAAATTAAATTTCCGAATTCTTTCGAGAAGTCAAAAAGGAGAAGCTTCTCAGCGAAAACTTGAGAAAAAAAAACAAATTTTTGTCCTTCGAAGACAATTTTTTTTCTTTTTTACAAAAAAAGAAAAATTGTCCCACATCCACTTGTTGCCTTAAAAAAAAAGCTTCTCCTTCGTTTCGCTTTTCTTCTTTCGCCAAAAAAAAACATATAATAATAATAACACATTCCCGGAGCATTTTTTTCCCTTAATTTAGTTTCGAAGAAAATTCAATATTGCATTTATAAAATAGTAAGAGAAAAATTGAAATAAACTTCGAATCGCTTTGTTAAATTGTCAACTCATCTTTTTCTTTCTCTCTTCGTTTTCAGAATAGAAAACAAAATCGAGAATAGAATAAAATTCCCAAAGAAGGAGAGTTTGAGAAAAAAAAAGAACAATTATAAATCTTTCAAACTAATTTTTTCTCAAAACAATTTTTCTACGATAGAAAATTTCTCGTTAAAATATTTTTTTAAAAAAGTATTTTTTTCTTTCTAAATAAAAATTCTTGCCCTTTAGAAATAAAAAATCAAAAAGGGCAAAAGAGAGGAAGAAAAAGAGAGGAAAAAAATTAAAAGCAAATTTCTTGAGATTATGAAACGAAAGAAATTTTAACGTTCGTGTTCTTCAAAACACTGACTATAAACAAATCTGAAAAATGCTTTCGGAGAACTTTTTCTTTTTTTTAATTGTAAAAAGCTCCGCGGCAGCATTTCCATAAAATAATGTTTATATATAAATATAAATATATAGGGATGAATAATAATAATAAAAGTTTAAAAAAAAACAGAAAAAAAATACTCGATCGAATGTAACGATCTTCCATATTTGTTGTGCAGTCGTCGCTTGTAAATAGTAAATTATCCTCTAGGGTTTTTCTTTTTGCACTTTTTATGGAAGTATTGATTATACGCGTGAAGAGAGGAAAAATATGAATGAAAGAAAAAATAATCGAGAGCGAGTGCTAAGAATTAAAAAACAAAAAATAAATAAATGAGTGAGAGAGAACCGGGCGTTGTCCATCGACAGATTTGTACATTTGTAGATATTTGGTGCGATTGATATTCCCAAGCACTCGATAAATTGTCTTTTTAATAACTAAACAAAAAAATAGTCAATTTTTTTTTAAAAAAAAAGCAAAACATTTCCCTTCTAAATTTCAAATTAATTCTTTTTATTAGCAGAGAAAAATTCAAAATTTTTCATTAATCAAGTCACTTATTTTTTGTAGAGAGAAAATTTTTCTTTTTTGAATTTTTTTTTTTAACAAATTAAATAAAGAATTCAAATTTTACACTTCTTTTCTTTTTTGTCATTTCAATTTTTCGTCGCCTACTTGAAAAAAAACAGTTTTTTTTTGCCTTTGGAGAAATATTTTTTCTCTTTTTGAAAAAATTCATTAAATATAAAATTAAATTTCTTGAAAACGAAAAAAAATTTTTTTTTTTAGTAAAAATGTCAAAATTTACCATTAAATTGTAAATTAGCAAGAATTTAAAATTTATATTCCCCTCCCCCCTTTTCGCAGTAAAAATTGAATTTTTCTAAAAAATTTCTACTCCAAAAATTAGAAATTCAAAAGGAAAAAAACTATATTTTCTTCTCCTGAGAAAAGGGAAAATTAGTCAAAATTTAAAAGAAAACATTTTTGTCCCAAAAATCCAGAAATTAGTAGGAGAATATTTTTCAATCCTTTTCTTAAAAAAATATATTCTTTTTAAATTAACAATATTTTTGTAAAAAAAAAAGAAAAGAAAAGAAAGAAAGAAAATAAAATATATTTTCAATTTTCGAGTGATTTCAAAAGAAGAAAAATCAAAGAAAAAAAGAAGCATAAAAAAATGTTTTCTCTTTCCAATCAGCAAATTTGAGAATCAACAGACAATTAGAACGTACCGTACAATTTATAAATAGTCTCCTAGATAACGAAAAAAATAGCATATTATAATTTAATTTCTCGTAATATTTTATATTGTACTTGGTTCCTAATTTATTGCTATATTATTATTATTATTATTATTATTATATTATTATTATTATTATTATTATATTATTATTATATTATTATTATTATTATTATTATATTATTATTATTATTATATTATTATTATCATCATTATATTATTATAATATTATAATGAATATTATAATTAATTGCGATTAATATTATTCGTAAAAATAACAACGTCCCTCTAATAAAAAGTAAAATAACTAAATAAAAAAGGAACACATTCGTAATTCGTAGGGGTGTGTGAAAAAAAGAAAACCCGTCGAAAAATCCTCTATTTTCGTCACTCAACGTGTCAAAAAATTTTTTTTACAAAAGCAGGAAATTCTTTGTATTTTAAAAATTGTGCGCATTTTTTGTAAATTAAACCAATATTCTTCTTTTCGATCAATAGAATTATTTTTCAATTAAATTCATAAATTTTTGTATTTTATAATTTTGCCCGGTGTGTGTGTGTACTTTTCTTATTAAAAAAAATAATTTCTTTTTTAAAAAAATTTTGAGTTTTTCTTTGTTTTTTGTTTGAACAATTTTTTTTCTACGAAATTCGGGGGAGAAATTAAAGTATACAAAAAATTTTAATGCAATAATAATTTTTCAAAAAATAAAAATAAAATAAAAATAAAAATAAAATGTAGCTAAAAAAGATGAAAATAATAATTAAAAATAAAAATTTTAAATATATAAAAAAAATCCGAAAAAAAAATTTTTGAGAAAATTATTTTTTATAAAATACATAATTTTTTTTAGGGAAAAATAAATTTTTTGTTATTTATTAAAATTGTTTTTCTCTTGCTTTTTAGAATTATGTATTTCAAGTTAAAAATCAATGGTTTGAAAAAGAAAAATAGAATTTTATTATTGAAAGAGTATATTTATTTAAATAATAATTATTAATGAAATAAAATATTTAATTATAAATAAAGAATTTTACTAGGAAATAATTTTATTTTCGTAAATAAATAAATGCATATTGTTTTTAATAAGAGAAATATACACAAGAAAAATTAATTTCAAAATACACATTAATTGAAACATTTTTTTTAAAGAAAAATAGAAATATAAAAAATTCTATTTAAAAAATTCTATTAAAAAATTCTATTTAAAAAATGCTATTAAAATATTCTATCAAAAAATTCTATTAAAAAAATGCCATTTAAAAAAGATTTCCCACCAAAATTTCATAAGAAAAATTCTTTTTTTTCTTGCTAAAAAAATTTTCATTCATGAAAAATTCTTGTTTGACAAGAAAAATTTTCTATTAAAAAAATGTTTCTTTCAGAAAAAATTTTTTCAATTTTCATTTTTTTCAAATTTTCGAGAAAAAAATTAAAAACTTGTAGCGCAAGCAGAGAGCGAAAATTGAGGATTAATAAAATGAGCGAAAGAGAAAGAGAGAGAGAGCGAGTGAAAAAATGAGTATTTAGAGTACGAGAGTTAAAAAAAAAATGTGTGAGCGAAAAATAGAGAGAGAGAAAAAAAAATTGTGTCTGTATGTGTGCGTGCCTTAGTCTCGTATGAAAAAGTTGACAAAAATAAAAAAAATAATAATAATAATAAAAAGCAGAGCCAGCGGTGGCCTTTGTTTTCTAATCTAACACGCTTTCCTTTTTTTCTTCAAACCAAAAAAAAAAAAAAAAAAAAAAACTGAACTCGTCCAAACAAATCTCATTTTTTAGTTATTCCCCCCTCCCCCTACCTTCCACCTTTTTCATAAAAAAAAAAAAATAATACATCGAAATTTTAAAACTTGCGATGACAAATTTTTCACTGAACGTGTATATGACTAATTTTTTGTATAGCATTTTTAAACACCACAGACAGCGTCGTAAATTATTTCCACATGAAAAATAAAAATATACATATTTTTTAAAACAGACGAAAGAAAAAATTTTTTACTTGCAAATTTTATTCATTTTACTTAAATTTAAAAAATTTCTCTAAAATTAAAATAAAATAAAAAAAATTAAAGGAGAAAAATTTATGAAAAAATTATTTCAATTAATTGGTTTAGTTAATTAATTAATTGCAGCTCTTTCGATAATTAATTACAGCTAATTAAATTATTATATAAGTTGAAGCTAATTGAACAAAAAAATCGTTTCTTCCAATTAAATAATTATTTTTTACTAATAAAAAAATGCAACAATAAAAAAATTAAATAAATAAAAAAATTTTTTTTGTGAAATCCAAACGAATTTCCTAATTTTAAATAATGAGTTACTGCTAATTAAATAATTAATTTTTGAAAATGAAACATTTATTTTTGATAATTACACAATAATTATTAGTTTTTGTTAATTAAAAATCAATTAACTAATTTGTTTTTTTTAAATTAAATAATAATTAAATCATACTTAAATAAATAATAAATAAATAATAATAATAATAACAATTTTTTGTTTACAAATTATTATTTAACTAAAAACTGTTTGTTAATAAATTTTTGTTAATTAATGCATTCGATTATCACTTGCTGCTCATTATTTTTTTTAGTTTTTGATTATCAGTAAGTAATTCATTAAAATTTAATTATTAATAAATTTTTTCTCATTAACAAAGATAATTAATTTAAAATTAATCAGTTTAAAAAAATTGATTTCTTCTATAATTTATTAATTTTTTTAGTTATTAATTAATTAGTTTTAGTTAATTATAAATAAATTTTTTCTCATTATTAAAGATAATTAATTTAAAATTAATCAGTTTAAAAAAAAATTGATTTCTTCTATAATTAATTTTTTTATTAATTAATTAACTCATAATTAATTCGTTTCAGTTAATTATTAATAAATTTTTTCTCATTATTAAAGATAATTAATTTAAAATTAATCAATTTTAAGAAAATTTATTTCTTCTATAATTAATTAATTTTTTAATTAGTTAATATTTATATATTAATATAATATTTAATATTTTTAATAGTTAATATTAATTATTAATATTAATAGTTAATATTTAATATTTTTTATAGTTAATTATTAATAAATTTTTGCCTATGAAAGAATGATTATTATTTCTATTTAATTAATTAATTATTTTGATAATTGGTTAATTTCATTTTATTAGTTAATTAATTTTAACTAATTATTGATTAACTTTAATAATTAATTGTCTCCATGCTAATTAGATATATTAATTAATTTCTTTTGCTAATAGGTTAATTTCTTAATAAAAAGAAAAAATTAAAATGAATAATTATTTAAAACTAATTAGCTTTAGCTGTAATAGTAATTAATTATCATTTGCTATTTATTAATTATTTAATATTTTCTAAACAATTAATGAAATAATGAGTTTAATTTAGTCAGTTCAAAAGAAAAAAAATATCAATTTTTTAGCGCAAATGTGACGCGCTCCGAAGAAAAGTACCTTAAGAAGCAAACGAATTATAGGTTAGGGTCGTGTTAGATTTCTCTTGATTAAAAGTTTATTTTTAATTATCTGAATTTGAAACCAATTTTCATTGAATATTTTCGATATAATGAAGAATTGAAGATCAATAATTTTTAATTAATAATTGATTTTCTTTCTGTATTTTCACTTGAAAAATTAATAACATAACCTCAAATTTTTTTACTTCTTAGGCACCTTTCTTCGGTACGTGACACATATAATTTCAATGCAATAGAAAAATATATGTAAAAAATAATGAAAATTAAGAATAGTAGCAACAAATTAAATCATATATAGAAATTAAAAAAAAAGTGCGAAAACGCTGTACCAAAGACAAGGTCGTTAAATTTAAATAAACAAATTCAAAATTCAAAAGCAAATTGCAAAAAAAAAAAAATAAAAGAAAAATTAAGCAATTATAATAAAAATAAAAAATTGTCTAGTTAGAAAAGAAACACCGAATTGGCAATATTGTTGTGCAGTAAACAAAAAAAAATTGTTATAATTATTTTTGTAAAGAAGATTTAAACAATTTAAAAAAAAATAATGATAATAATAAAATAAAGGAAATAGACACATTATTGTACACATGTATAAATATTAAAAATATAATATTTTTAGCGTGCTCTCTTTTTGCCTATAAGAATGCTTACGAATATGTTGAATAATTATTAGCAAAAGGAAAAAAAATTCATTATTATATTGTCGTCATATTATTAAGAAAATGAAAAAGTAAATAATAAATTGAAATAGAGGAGAAAAAAAACCGTAGAGATCAGATAAAAACACGATTTAAAAAAATTTTTTAATAATTAACACTTAAATTATTTTTCCTTTGACATTTTCCCCATTTTACCCATTTTATACTTTTTTTTATTAACTTACTCCAATTATTTATTTTTTGCTAAAAAAAAGTATCCCTAACATTTTCATATATTTTTTATTTTATAAAGACGTGAATTGTAATAATTCCCAAGCTATATAGAGGAGAATAAAAACAAATTTTCTCAGAAAAATGAATAGATAAAATTAACATTTTTTTACAGAATATTTATAAAATATTATAATTATTATAACAAGTGCCAGCAGATTTATTGTATCCTTCACTCGCCTCTTCACTGCCTTCTTGGAAGTATATATATATATAATAAATATTATCGACTGAAAGAGCCTATTTCAATAAATAAATAAATTTACATACATAAAACAAACAAAAAGATTTATATCATTTTTTTTAATAGAAAATATTTTTATTACCCCAATCAAAATGAATTTAATTTTGAAAGTTCGAGAAAATTGTAACGCCATCTGGCGGTTAACTACTTTTTACCTCCATTTTTCTTTACTATCTTTTTAATATTTCATGCTTTTTATTTTCATTAATTTGCATTGCGCATGTGCGTTATATGAAATTTAACTTTCCTTTAATAAGATTAATATATAATAAGAATAAGAATATAAGAATTATACATTGGTGTTTAATTAAAAAAAAAATTTAATTATATTTTCACAAAAAAATTTTTTCATTTTATTAATTATAAAAAAGTTTTTTAAGAGAAAAAAAGCAATTTCTCCACTTGAGAACGCCAAGATCGCCACTAGGTGGCGTGGAATCTGATTTTAGTTGGACAAAAAAATGGATTTTAATTTATATTAATTATTTTCTTTTCGATATTTTCATTCTGGCAAATTTTTTAGACTTAGAATAAATTTTTTCTTTAAATAAATTGCATTTGAACTCTTATAAAAGAATAGTTTATGTAATAATAATAATAATAATAATAATAAAAATAATAATAATAATAATAATAATAATAATAATAATAATAATAATAATAGTAATAATAATACAAATAATAATAATAATAATAAAAATGTGACGCGCTCCGAAGAAAGGTGCCTAAGAAGCAAAAAATTTGAGGTTATGTTATTAATTTTTCAAGTGAAAATACAGAAAGAAAATCAAGTATTAATTAAAAATTATTGATCTTCAATTCTTCATTATATCGAAAATATTCAATGAAAATTAGCTTCAAATTCAAATAATTAAAAATAAACTTTTAATCAAGAGAAATCTAACACGACCCTAACCTATAATTCGTTTGCTTCTTAGGTACCTTTCTTCGGAGCGTGTCACAAATAATAATAATAATAATAATAATAATAACAATAATAATAATAATAATAATAATAATAATAATAATAATAATAATAATAATAATAATAATAATAATAATAATAATAATAATAATAATAATAATAATAACAATAGTAATAATTGTATTAGTAAAAAATTATAAAAACAATAATAATGTTTGTTAGCAAATGTTTAAAATTTCATTAATATTAATTTTCATTAAACATTCTTTTTAGGATTAAAAAATTTTTTTCACAAAATAACTTAAAAATACAAATTGTTTTAAAATGATTTTTATAAATGTTACTAACCTCTTAAATGACACAGAATCGGAGATTAAAAAAAAAATATTCACTCACAAATTCGTCCGAAATCCCATGAAAAAACATCACTGAATTTTATGACGCAATTTTTTTTAGCAAAATTTACAAACATAATTATTAAATTTATTGAATTAAAATTCACCTTAAAGAAAGAAAAATAAATTATTTTATTCTAATTCTCTGCATTTCGAAATACTTGCATACTTGCATACTTGTAATTTAATAAAATTGTTCAATATAGTAACAACTTAATTTAAAACAATTAACAAACTTCTTTTGTCACTATAAAATTTTTAAATTCACCAAATTTTACTATTCGCACCTTTTTATAAATAGCTGTTAACTTTTATTGTTTCACAATTTATTTCAACTAGAACTATAACATTAAACTTTGTAAATTATATTATTAAAAGAAAAAGAGAGACACTTTTACAAACTCTCCTTCTATTTTCCATTGGATTTTTGAATACTTGTCCTAACTTGTTGAATGCACATATTCTCGACAAAAGTGCTGCTGCCGATCTACAAAAGTACTACTGGAGTCAATGGAGAACCGAGAAACTGTTGCAAGCGCGAACAGGGTTGGGTCAGTGATGCCAGAAACCCTACGCGATTCACCCCCACCATAGCGCCAAACTTACTCCTTCCAATCTCTACTAACACAAAGACACATCACGAGTTCAGTCTCGTCGGTGTGTCTCTTTTTCGTTTTTCATGAAAGCAAGAGAGAAATGGCGCGAAATTTTAAAATGTAGACGTACTAAAATGTGATTATTAAGGAAAATGCTTTTAAAAACTTGTAAATTATTATTTAATAATTGTATAATTCATTATTAAATAATTTTTATATAATTAATTAATTATTTTTATAATTATTAAATGTAAATAAATAATTATAAATTAATAATTATAATTAAAAAATACAAATAAAAGTAAATTGCTGAAACAAAATTTAACAAGCAATTAATAATAACTTTAATTATTGTCAACAAAAAAATCTATAAATTTTAAATAATCAAATATTATTATTATTATTATATTTCATTAAAATACTCTCTAAATCTGAATTAGTAAAAAATAACTAATTACTACTATTAAATTAAAATGAAATTCCTTTTATTTTACAAATTTAAAAAATATTTATTTTGCAATTTCAAAACTTTAATTTGCTAATTTTTAAATTTATATTTCTAAAATTTGTTATTTTTCATGTTTAAATTTCATTTATTTTTATTTACAGCCAAACTGTGAGTTTAAATAATAATTCATTATTATTAACAATTTTACTAGAAAAATAATTATTAATTGCATCTGCGATTCATTTTTTACTATAATATTTGTTGTTTTTAACAAATTAAAATTTAGGGAGTATTAATTAAAAAGTGAATTAAACTCGTTTCCTCACCACCATTGGTGGTATTCAAAAATCATTTATTGTAAATTTTTGTTTAATTAAAAATTTTAATTTATATTCGTTATTTAATTTTCGATAATTATTAAATAAAATTCCCGTAAAGTAAATAAAAATTAATGTTAAAATACTTTAATTAATGTAGTGTTTTAAATTGTAATTGATTTTTTGGTTTTTACAACGTTTTGATTAACTATAAATTCAAAAGTTAACAAAATGTTGGAAAATATACAGTATTGTTTAATTTTTAAAATATTTTTGATTGGTATTCATATTAAAAAATTAATTAAATATTTGTTTTCTTTTATTTATTTTTATTTTTAAAAAATTAGAAAATTAAACATTTCAATTTAAAAAAATATTTACAACAAATTTATTATAATCGAAAATTTCTTTTAATTTAAAATGCTTCTACGTATTTAACAATTTGTGTTTTCTGTTATTCCTATTCATTTTATCTCTGAACTTTTACAAAAATTTTATCATATTCAACTTTTAAAAGTCTAAAATCTTGAATATTCAAAACTTGAAAATTTTTATATTTTATACAAAAATGAAAAGTACGTATTTAATACTTTTTTTACAAAAAAACAAGAATAAAATAGGTTTAACTGATTGTAAAATGTCATAGGAAAAATTCACGTGGAATTGCCCAAATACACATATGTTTTGTCGCAGTGTTTTGTTTTTCTGGTTTCAACAGGAAATAACGATGGCTCGCACTAGGCCCGTATTGGCATCCAAACGCGACAGAGCATTTTACACGATACGATAAAAATAAAAAAATTCAACGACCATTATTGTTTAGATTTGTGTGAGGTTATATTTTTTTTCATTCTTCTTGTGATATATTTTATACTTTAAAGAAATAAGACGGTTCGGTTCTAATAAAGTTGGTTTTGTTGACGTCGTTTTTTCTTCCGCGCTGCGGAAAGGAAGCTTATTTCCAATAGTGCAGCTTAGATTGTTCATTTTTGGATCTTCTAGAGTGTTCTTTTTTATAAGGAGAAACAGTGTAGTTTTTTGAGGACAATTCAATTTGTTTGTGCGCTAGGTGAGTTTTTTCTAATATATTGTTTATATTCTTCAGGCATTACCATATTGAAATATGGATCCAAATGCAAGTAGCACTGTCACAGTGTGTGATTCTTTATCTCAAAATGAAGGAGAACCGCCAAAAAAAATCAAGAAAACGCCTACATATTTTCAGGAATCTTGGTTTGACGAATTTCCTTCATGGAGAGAATGGTTAATTAGAGTAGCCGATAAAACAAAATATCAGTGTAAAATTTGTTCTAAAGTAATGATTTGTGGAAAGGCAAATATTAAAAGACATGAGTCTTCTTCTATTCATCAAACAAATCTTAAATTATTTGAAAAATCGAAATCTTTCGGAATTGATTTAAATCGAGATGAAGGTGCTACTCTAACTAGCCATTCAGCTGGTGATCAGGAAGTTGCAGTAACAAATCATGAAAATGTAGAATCGGTAGAAAATGAAGATCCATCTCCAAATAATACATTTATTACAGATTCTGCTGATTCTATGACTTTTCATGAAAAAGTCAAAGAAACTGAAATCAGAATAACTGCGTTATTTGTAGAACATAACATCCCATTTAAAGTGTCTTCAGAAGTAATTCAGATTTTCAAGGATATGGATCCACTCGTACTAAAAGCAGTAAAATTAGGACGGACTAAAATGACTGCTATTGCAAATAAAGTTCTTTGCAAAGTCGAGGAAAATCGAATTGCTAATGTTTTAAAAGAAACCCCTTTTTCCGTCTATGTAGATGAGGCCAGTGATATAAGTAATGAGAAGTGGTTACCAGTTTTAGTTCGATATGTTGAACCCTTAACATTCAAAATTAGAGTAGAGTTACTGCAACAAATTAATTTGGATTCAAGTGATTGTTCTTCTTCTGCTTTGTTTACAACTTTTGAAAAAGTTTTAGAACAAAAGCGAATTCCTTTAAAAAATATCGCAGGTTTAGCCACTGATAACGCCACAGTGATGACTGGTAAATACAATTCTTTTCAGAGCAGATTAAAGGAGAAAAGTCCTCATTTAAAATTTCTACCTTGTGTTGACCATTCTGTTAATCTCGTTGCTCAACACGCTTCTTCAAAAATTCCGGTGGTAGACAAATTACTCTTAGGCTTACCAGCCTTTTTGAATATGAGTTCAAAAAGAACTGCGGTTTATAAAGAGATAGTTGAAGAATTGGGAGAAGATTTCAAAAAAATCCCTAGTCATTCAGACACGCGTTGGCTTGTTCGCCACAATTGCATTGTTGTAATTGCTAAAAACTGGGATGTAATTTTAAAATTTCTAATGGTTGTGGAATCAGAGGATAATACGAAAAAAGCCAAAAATTTGCGAGCATTAATGGAAGATCCTTTAACGTTGGCATATTTTTTATTCTTAAAGTTTACCCTTGATTTCTTCAACGCTTTTAATGCTACATTTCAAAAGCGTGAAACGTTGACTCAGGAACTTCAACCGAAATCGGCGGGATTTTTATTCTGGATCTTGGAGAAGTATTTGAAAAGTGGATTACTTCAAACGGACGAACTGTTTTTTTTAACAGCTAAGTATACAGTGTTCGAAAAACCTTGCAATCAAAAGGCAGTCGAGTACATTAACATTGGTGACGAAGCGCGGAAATATTTAAATTCACAAGTTGTTAGCGGAAAATTGCAAAATGTGCAAATTAACGATTTTTTTCAGAAAGTTTTGGATTTTTATGTAACAGCAAGTTATGAAATCAAAAAACGACTGCCTTTTGATGATACATTTCTTTCTTGTGTGTCAGTTTTCAGGGCACATGATTCACTTCATAGTGATAGAAGTAAATCTTTTGCAAGAGTTTTGAAAGTTTCCAATGATCTTAAAATTCAGTTAGACATTGCAGAATTACAAAAAGAATGGCAGGATTTGTATGAACTTCCTTCAGAAGAAAAAGAAAGATTGACAGGATTGTGTTTTGATGACATGTGCATTGAGATCTGCCTTTCTTCAGCAGATGGTGGCGCATCAAAATTTCCAAATTTGACGAAGCTGTTAAATTTAGTTAGGACTCTTCCTCATTCCAATGCGGAAGCAGAGAGGTCATTTTCAATGCTTAAGGAAGCAAAAACTCCAAAAAGGAATCGTTTAGGGGTCGAAACTCTTAATTCTATTTTAGTTATTCAATCTGCATTAAAATCGCGAAATGAAACTGCGAAAACAATGCAAATTTCGAGAACTCATTTAGAATTAATGGGAGACGATATTTATCAATTTAATGTCGTTAATAATAGAGAAGGAAGACTTCGATTGTTTGCAGCTGTCTAGATTTACACTAGTTGGGACAAAATAAAGGGAAAAAATCATTTTCTAAAATTAAAAATTTTACTTTTCGTTTGATCCATGTTGGAAGTAGCATGGATTATAATTCTTTTTTTAATTAAGCTTAATTATTAATTTCTTTATTTTCATTCTTATTGAATTTTATTACAAAGTTTAATATTTTTAAAAAAGGTGGAGGGAAAAGGGAATGTTCAAAAGTTATTTTGTAATTTAAGAAAAAAATTATTTGTTGTTACCATATACGATATTTCTATTATATCTTTGTTAATGAAGTTGACTTTTAAAATTTTATTTAATTTATATAAAAAAAGTTTAATTTTTTGTTGACAATTTTCTAAACAATTTAAAAAGTAGTGAAACAAAAATATGTATTTTATAATAAACATAAACCAGATTTAATTTTTCTAAGCAAATGTAATTATACGTTTTCATTGATGAATAATTTGTACTTATTTTTTAAAAGTGTCTATTTTTGTAAATTCTACGTTAAAATACACATATTTGTATCCCTACTTTGTGGATTAGGCCTGATTATTGTAAAAACGTGTGACTTTATTGAAGACATTAAAAAATTTTAAGGCATTTTTCTGGGTTATAATATCTAAAATTTTTATAAATGTGTAATTTTAAAAATTACCAGAAACAAGTTTTTTCCATATAATATTTGTCCATGCTCAATGTCTTCAGGTAAGACAAGAGTTGCACGCTTTTGCAGTAGTCGGGGAACCACGATCACATTAGAACAATGTTTTGTTCTTATTAACCCATTTTAAGGCGAAGATTTTTAGTTTTTTTTTAATATATTACTTATAGAAGACATTGTTCTAAATGTGTACTCTCCATAGTCAATATATCTTTTAAATTTTAAAAGTTTGTTTGCTTTGGTGAGTAAAATTTTTGAGGACTGAACTTTTTCGAAATTTGTATTACTTATGTTTTTTTATATTTCTTAAACTTGCATGTTTTAATAGTATTGTAACTACATATAATGTTTTAATTTGGTATTGGTCCTCAAAAGTTTAAAAACGCGCCATGAACTCTACCTCAATGGTGGTGAGGAAACGAGTTTAATTCACTTTTTAATTAATACTCCCTAAATTTTAATTTGTTAAAAACAACAAATATTATAGTAAAAAATGAATCGCAGATGCAATTAATAATTATTTTTCTAGTAAAATTGTTAATAATAATGAATTATTATTTAAACTCACAGTTTGGCTGTAAATAAAAATAAATGAAATTTAAACATGAAAAATAACAAATTTTAGAAATATAAATTTAAAAATTAGCAAATTAAAGTTTTGAAATTGCAAAATAAATATTTTTTAAATTTGTAAAATAAAAGGAATTTCATTTTAATTTAATAGTAGTAATTAGTTATTTTTTACTAATTCAGATTTAGAGAGTATTTTAATGAAATATAATAATAATAATAATATTTGATTATTTAAAATTTATAGATTTTTTTGTTGACAATAATTAAAGTTATTATTAATTGCTTGTTAAATTTTGTTTCAGCAATTTACTTTTATTTGTATTTTTTAATTATAATTATTAATTTATAATTATTTATTTACATTTAATAATTATAAAAATAATTAATTAATTATATAAAAATTATTTAATAATGAATTATACAATTATTAAATAATAATTTACAAGTTTTTAAAAGCATTTTCCTTAATAATCACATTTTAGTACGTCTACATTTTAAAATTTCGCGCCATTTCTCTCTTGCTTTCATGAAAAACGAAAAAGAGACACACCGACGAGACTGAACTCGTGATGTGTCTTTGTGTTAGTAGAGATTGGAAGGAGTAAGTTTGGCGCTATGGTGGGGGTGAATCGCGTAGGGTTTCTGGCATCACTGGGTTGGGTAGCTTAGATATTCCGGGGAAATTAAAGCTCGGTACACACTCAAAAAAAAGAGATAGGGA
Organism: Leptopilina drosophilae; assembly: GCA_032873175.1. Lineage (NCBI taxonomy): Eukaryota > Metazoa > Arthropoda > Insecta > Hymenoptera > Figitidae > Leptopilina > Leptopilina drosophilae. Next base: position 40,706,153 of record CM065484.1, read on the forward strand.
TAATTTACTCAAGAAGATTAGAATTTACTCTACATTTTTGTTTATTTGTTTTTTTTCTTGATGGCTTGTTGCATAAACAAATAGGGAATACTCTACATTTAAACGCATGCGCTCACTTATCTGTTTTGAAATAAAAACAAATTGTATAAATTAAAATTGATCATAGCTAATGAAATAATTGACATTGCAATATAAAATTAATAAATAAAAATCAATAAGAATAAATAATTTCACAACAAATCAAACAATTACCTTTTTTAGCCATTCCAAAGACCACTTATATAGAATATTTATACTTTTATATTTATAATTATTTATATATAATTTATATATATATATATATATATATATATATAATTTTGCTAAAAACATTATTTGCAGCTCTGTTCACATGTAAATTTTATTTTTATCCTTTTCTCTCTCTCAGGGTATTTACTATTTTTGTTCAACAAAATTCTCGGTTTTTTTCGGTTATGTCCTAAATTTTTCCCGGTTTTTTTTCTCATCAAATTTAAATTTACATTTCGAACATGAATAAATCTTTAAATTTTTCGAAAAAATTTTTTTTTTAATTTTAATTGATAATTTGAAAAATAATTGAATTAAACAAAGCATTTTCTCAATTTATTGAAAATAAACTTGTCTCCTTATAATTATAATTGAAAATTTGATTTTTCAATTTTACTAAAATTATATTGATAACTGAATTTCTGCAAAGAATTTTACTATTTATAAAAGTAATTCAATTCTTTCAAACAATTCCTCTTATTTATGAAAATAATTTAATTCTTGTGATGAATTTTATTAAAATTTTTGAAAATAATAAAACAGTAATAATTTTGTATTTATTTAGTAAGTAATAAACATTCAATTTGTTCAAAAAATAAATAAATATAATTTATTCAAACATTCAGAAATTTGAAATTATAAAAATTTAAGGGATGTTCAATAATTATAATTATGTATTGAATAGAGTAATATAATTTTTATAGGCAAAAAATTCATTTAAAACTTTAAGAAGGACTTTATATTTTAAAAATAAAATTATATAATTACGGTCACTAAAATTATTTTCGAAAAATTTAAATAAAATTCTTTAAAAAGAATTCAATTATTTTTTAAAAAATTTAAAAAAATTTTAATTACTTCACAAATTTTCAATTATTTCCTTATAAAAATTCAATTATCTTGAAACAGGCCTCGGATATTATGACTTTTTCGACTTTTTACGACAATTTTCAAATAATGCGACTTTTATCGACTTTTATTAAAAAATTGCGACTTTTTCGTCTTTTCTTTCAAATTTTGCGCCAAAATACAATATTTTTGGTATAAAATGCAACTTATTTCGATTTTTATACCATGCAAAGTATAACTTATTATGGACAAACTTTTGGAACTTTATTTTTCAATCAATTTTCTAATTAAATGTTTCAAAATATTACAATTAAAAAGATTTTGAATAATTAAAATTCTGTAAAATTTAATTAAAACTAAATTATCTTTTCAAGTGTTTTATTCCAATTTTTCAAACTTAACTTTTAAAGAATTTTAAATGAAAATTTTTGAAATAATATTAAATTATCGAAAATTATAAATATAATAAATAATCTTCAAGTGTGGATTTAATAAAAATGAAAATTAATGAAAAATAGGTTTTAAAAATAATATTAAACTACTTTAGAAAAGAATAATTCTCTGAATTATTAAGTTTTAGTTTTTTTAAATTTAATTATTTTCAATATTTTCGAAAATTAAAATTCATACGCAAAATAATAAAATTAAAATTGTTCAAAATTATTTTCAACATTTTGAAGAAAATTATCATATATTCCAAATTTTCAATTAAAATTCTTGAAAACAATTTTGTATTTAAATTATACAAAAATTCTTCAATTATTTTTGAAAAATTATACATTACAATATTTATAAAAAATTAATTCTTACAATTGTATTATTCCAATTTTTTGAAAAATTTGATTTATTTTTTTATATTTTTAAAAAACTTAATTATTTTTCAAAAGATTTTGACAAATTTTGAATTATTTTCCAAATTTTTTACTAAATTTAAATCAGCTTTGAAAAGATTTTATCAAATTACAATTTTTTTAGACATTTTTCAATTATATTTAATTCTAAAACTTTTTGTATTTTCAACAAATTATTTAGAAATATTTTTAAAAAGTTAATTTTTAAGAATTTCTTTAATAAAATTTTTGAAAATGTTCTACCTTAATTAATATTTTTAAATATAAAAATGAACGGTTTAAATTATCAAAAATTTGATTTTTTTAATTTAAATAATTGAATTTTTGAAGAAATTGCAAAAAATAATTAAAAATTCATATAGATAATTGATTTAGAGATGAAGTTTTGGTAAAAATTTATAGAAAGTAATTAAATTTATAAAAGGGTTATAGTTTTAATTTCTAGAAAATATTAAATTTCAAAAGATGAAATTTAAAAAATTTTATTTTCTGTGAATAAAGAAGTAAGAATTATTTGAATATTTATTTAGCAAAATTATACAAATCTTGGTTAATTTGAATTTTTGTGACAGAACTGATTTAAGTAATTCAATTTTTAATCAGTTATTAAATGAAACTACTTTAAAAATTCTATTTGTTAAAAAGTTTCTAATGAAATTCTTTAACAAATTTAATTGCATATTTTCAGTGGAATTTAAAAATATTTCTATTAACTCCGTAATTTTTAAAAATTTATTTACATAATACGTTTGAATTGGTGACTGATTTTTTACTATCAAATAAATTATTTTTAACTTATTCAAATTTAGAGAACAGTATAAATATCTATAAAAATTGAAATAAAAATGGATTTTTTTAAAACAAATTAAAACAATAAAACTTTTTTTAATTTTGGTGAAAAAATTCCCGGTTTGGTATCAAATTCCCGGTTATTCCCTGTCTTCAGATAGCGTCACAAATAAATAAAAAAATAAAAATTCTTACCCACCATTCGCTTTCCTTCTTTCACAATACAAACCCTTAAAGAGAATCTAATTTAAATGAACAGAAATTACAAAAGGAAGAAACAATATAAAATTCAAACACTTTAGATAAATTTAAATTTAATTTTTAAATTCATGAAATATAGAAATTGAAATCATACACATCGAAAAAATTGGAAATACCCCTTAAATATGTAAATATATATGTATATGTAAAAAAAGGACGAAAAAACACCTGTAAATCTTTATTCATTTCGCTCGTTCTGCATACCATAGCCGCCTCTACGATATTCCTCCTCCATTGCCTCCATTTGATTAATATTCTGCTCCTGCGTCATTTGCTCCATAAGCTCATGATTATAAGTCGAGTGAAGCATTAATGCCAATACACCAGCTCTCGATGCCATATTTGAACGTATTTGTCTCTCTTGTTCAACTAATTCGTCAATTTTCAACCACTGTCTCACGCGTTCCATGTCAATTTCAGCGCGACGTAATTTCTCCCACACGTGATGTTTAACGCAACTTTTTTTCGGTGCACGACAAAATTCACCGGTTAAATTAAATACATTTGATACTAAAGGACAACCACAAATTTCAGTGTCACTTATTTTTGGATCCTTACAATGTTCAGGACACAGGACACGCAATCTTTTACAATATGTTCCATTAACAGGATTATAAAAATCACAGAACATAACTTGACCCTCGATTCTTGTTTTGAAACTCGATCCAAACGATTCCTGCGACTCGTACTATAATCATAATAGAGAAAAAAGAACATTATTTACAACTAGCAAATGATACGCGCGCTAGCGCGCGGAACGTACTATTTAATTTGATACTGTTATACAAATTACAAAATTTTTTATTAACAAACATAAATTTTTTAAATAATTTCATAATCAAAATTTTAAAAAAATCACTTTTTAAATACAAAAATAATTATTTTTAAAATATTTAATTAAAATTATTAAAGGAACTCCACTATTTGACAAAAAAATCAAAGAAATTCTGCAAAAAGAATTTAATTAGAATTTTTAAAAATTTAAACAAAATTCTCCGCAAGATTTAAGTTATTTTCCTAAATAGTGGAATTTTGTGAAGGAATTCTATTATTATTAAATTTTTTGATAAAATTTTTTGCAATAATTCGATGATTTTCAATACATTAATTAAAAAATTTTAAATATTTGAAAAGAAAAATTACAAAAAAGTTAAGAAACAAAAAATCAAACAGCAACTATAACAATTATGATTACGAATTAAAATTACAATTTATATTCTCATTCATTATAAATTAATCAATAATCTTTGTCAACTATTAAAAGAATACAATTGATATTCTTAATTATTTTCAGTATTAAATTTAAAAAAGAAATTAGAGAAAAAAAGTTAATTGAGCCAAAACATTTATCATCTATCTCTAAAAAAATTAAATTTTTATTAAAGATTATGTTTAAAAAATTAAGAAATTATTCCAGTTTTTTCATCTTTTTTTAATAACATTTAACATTTTGTTAAATAATTTTTAAATTTTGTTAGAAATAAATAAAAGAAATTATAGAAATTCGATTTGTCCGACAAAATGTTTTTGACAACACTTTATATTGTTTAATAGAAAAGAATGAAAGAAATTTTCATGATTTTGATTTGCTACCAGCACCTGCTTTGCTTAATTTTAGAAATTAAATTAAAATGTTAAATATTTTTTGTTTTAAATCCAATATCGAATTTTCAAAAATTAAGTAGGACTGGTAACTGGATGCAAGTTTCAGTTTCATAAAAATACTTAACTTTTAAAATTCTATTTCTAAAGTTAATTTATTATTAAAAAATACTAAATAATTAATTCTTATTATCTATTAATCAATACTAATTAAAAATATAATATTTTGATTTTGTTAAAAAAATTTTGCTAATAAATAGAAATTATGCAAAAGAATACTACAAATTTTGTAAAAACAATATGATTTTCAAAATTAATTACAAAATGGAAGTTTAAAAAAAATGTTGATGGAGAAATATAAATAGTTTAAATTACTTTATTTTTTCTTCGTTTTTAAATGCAGAAAAAGAAATTATGCAATTTTTTTCATTAATTTCTAGATTAAACTTAAAATAAATTGGTTTTTAGAAAGTTAAAAAATTAAATCTTATTAAAGAAATTCTTCAAATGAAATTAAATATTTTGTTCTTTAATAAAAAAAATGTGAATTGTGAATAGACATGATTATTATATGAGAAAGTACACAAGCATTTTTTTAGCTAGTAAAATATAAAATATCTTTATATACATAAAAAAAGAAAAATTGTAATTATTAAATACGCAAATTCTTCCTACACATTTTTTGTTATTAATTTAAAATAGAAAAACACTATTGTTAAAAATTGTAATTAAAAACGAAAATTTCATAACTTTTTATTTCAAAAGAAACTAATAATTTTTAAAATATAAACAAAAAATAATTATAAAATTTCTAAATCAACATTATGAAAATTTCTTACCTTATTTTATAAAAGCAATATCTATTAACCTTTTCTCTAAATAAACAATAAAAATTGATATTGACAAATCGAAAAACCAAAGTGTTTTGAAAAAGAAAAAAAAACAAAAGCATATACAAAAAACTAACTTCATACTGCGAACAGAATGAATGAAAACCCCACAGACTTTAATATAGTTAATTGTTGTTTATGAAAATAATTGAATTTTGCAAAGAAGTTCTTAAGATTCCTTAAAATAATTTAACTTTTTCTGATGAACAAACGTGAGTAAATATTGAAAAATGCTCACCTTATTGAAACACTTTTCCATGTGCTTGATGGCAGTTCGTGAATTAATTTCATGACCGCATGTTATGCAGTACATACTCATTTCGGTGTCATCATTCTCATCGATTTCAGTCTTAGGATCGATTGTCGAGTGTCTTGCTCTCTCGACAATTTGATCCAATTCCATGTGTCGTTTATCTAGTTCATGAAGAATTCGTCTCACATCGTTCTGTTGTTTTCTCACATTCTCCAAGGAACGTCGATTATTTTGCTCGGCAATGCAGGGCGTCATTGCCCATTCCTGCAGTCGTTGCGGTAAAACTTGATAAATTCGATTTGTCGCCAATTTCATTCCACATTCATCCGAACAATATTTACTGCCAACGCGCGACTGTTTCAGACACGTTGGACCATAACAATGAATTGGCGGTTCGTGATGTTCAATTCTCTCATTACTCGAGTCACGTCGACGTTTCCTACTTGGCTTTGATATTTTACCCAAACTCTTCAATTTCATTGGCTCTATTGACATGCGACATGTTTTTTGCACACAACGCAGTTTCAATCTCACTGATGGACCAAATTTTTTCAAGTGCCTTCAAAATAAATAGTAAATAAATGATTAATAAAAATAAAACAATAACATGGTTACCACAAATATTTAATTTTATTTTTCCCTGACTTTTCCCTGATTTCCAGACACAAAATTCTCACTTTTTCCCTGACCATAAAAAATATTCTGATTTACTTGAAAAATTATCAGATACTCAAAAAAATGTTCTATTAAATTTATCAACAAACATTAATTGTAAATATGAAACATTGAATTCAACGATTAATTGTAAAATTATTCAAAAACATCAATAACTAACTTTTTAAATAAGTATTTAATTATTACTTTTCCACAGGAATTAAAATTCTTCAGAATATTCAAATCCAAACCTTTTTGAAACTCAACAATTTATAAGAATATTATTACAAAACATAAAGAATATTTAATGTTTTGTTATAATTTAAATAACCATGAAATTTTTCAACAAAAATTTAATTATTTACAAAAATCCTAAAAAAAACTTTCCAAGAATTTAATTATTTTTAAAAATAGTAAATTTTCTAAAAAAATGCAATTATTTGAAAAAATTGTTATAAAATTCATTGCAATAATTCAATTATTTTCATAAAGAATAAATCGATTATTGGGTAATTTCATTTTTTAATCAATTTTTATTAGAAAATTCTAGAAAAATTCAATTTTTAAATTAAAAGATAAATAATTTATTGAATAATTAAACGTTTGTTAAAATTGAATTTTCATAAAGAATTTTATCAACAAATTTTTAAATAATTCAATTCTTTTGACAAATTTTAATAAAATTTTTTAAGAATAATTAGATTTTTCGAGGAATTTGATTAAAATATTGTATCCAAAATTAATTAAAATCCTGCGATGAGTTTTATTATTCATGAAAATAATTTTAAAAAGTTTCCAAAAATGTTATTAAAATTTTTCTAAAATATTTGAATTTCGGTGAAGAATTTTATTATAATTAAAAAAATAATTCAATTCTTGTAAAGAACATTGTTAAATTTTTTTAAATAATTGATTCATGCGACGAATTTTATAAAAACCTTTTAAATAATTGATATTTAAAAAAAAAAATTTTTTAATTTTGTATATTAAATAATTGAACACAAGTGAAAATTTTATTATTTATGAAAATAATTTAATTATTTCAAAGAAATTTATTGCAAATTTCATAAATTATTGAATTTCTGTGGAATTTTAACAAGAATTTTAACCAATTTTTCAATATATTTTAATTTTGAAGAAGAATTGTATTATTTTATTTGTATTTATTATTATTATAACAAGAATTGAAATTTTGACGAGAATTTAAAAAATTTTATTAAAATAATTGAATATTGATGAACTTTATTATTTATAAAGATAATTGAAATTTTGACAAAAATTTTTGAACGTAATTGAATTTCTGCGAAGAATTTTATTACTTTTGAAAATAATTTAATTCTTCCAACAAATTTTATTAAAATTTTTCTAAAATAATTGAATTTCGGTGAAGAATTTTACTATTTATAAAAATAATTGAATTCTTGAAAAGAACTTTGTTAAATTTTTTCAATAACTGAACTCTTGCGACGAATTTTATAAAATTCTTTTTAAGTAATTGATATTTTTCGTAAAATTATTTGAAATTTTTTATATGAAATAATTGAATTCCTGTGAAAATTTTATTATTTATGAAAATAATTGGTTTATTTAGAAGAAATTCATCAATATTTAGAGTTTTTTCACGAATTTTTGAAATTTGATTTTTTCTAGTACTTTTAGTAAAAA